>CM069905.1:113666600-114076890 GCA_036172215.1 Camellia granthamiana
CACTTGCCGGAGTTGTGCAACTGCCATAGCCTCCCCTGTCCACTGCAACCACATTGTGGGTTGTGGGATCATAGTTGAACACTGCACCACAAAGCACAAACACACACATTGTTATTAAGGGTTTGTCACAAAATTGGGTGTTTGTACTAAAACCCCTCTTTTTATTTTACTAGTCCCTACTAAGGTTTTAAATAGTTATATTGATAGACGAATCAGTATAGATTCCTTTGTACCTAGCGGCCGAGGGAGAGGGGGGTCAGGGCAGTCTTGCCCTGTAAAAACTTCATAGACTCCATATATATACATTCAAAGTAGATGTGTCTATGTGTGATGCTATAGAATTCATAGACTCCCATCAATTTAGCATGGATGCTTCTGTGTTCTTGTTCATCATGAATCATAAAGCACTGATGTTTAAAAACAATACTTACCATGATGGATTTTGATAAATTTAAACACTAATCATTAATGAGTAAAGCTCAAATTTAGAACAGATTTCATGATTGAATTTACTAGTTTGCCATGATAGATTTTAATAAATTTGAAATAATAAGGTAAAGCAATTTTTTGTAATTCGCTTCTTACTCTAATTTATCTCCCCTTTCCATTTCTGAATTTATCTATAATAACCAATTCCTCTATGTTTTTATAATATTTAACTTGAAATCTCTTTATTTAAAATTCATTCATCCAAATTGAACCTTGCAAATGTTTCTGTGTCTAAAGAATCACATCCAAACTTAAGTAAGAAACTCTAGGATCTGAATTATGTAACCAGTAACTCATTTTATTTGATAAGCTGACATTCAATAAATTCTATCATTTAAATGGTTTGACTTTTGTTTAGCTTACATGAAACTTAAAAGATACGACGTTTTAATAAATAAAAAGAAAGAGTTGATGTTTTTTTAATGTTTTTGCTAAATTCATTTGCCATTTTCTTTGCTACAAAATAGAAGATTTTTTTTTTTTTTTTTTTGGGGGTACATATTGTTTAGTTGTTTACATTAAGAAATAAATCACAAAGAATTTTGACTAAGAAGTGACAATAGATGACTTATATTCTATTAAACAATATATTACAATCTTTTTGGTTTATCATTATCATGGTGTTAATAAATGTTTGCTCAATTGCCTTCCCACTCACCCACACCAACCCCCCCCCCCCCCCCCCCTCCCTAAAAAAAAAAAAAAAACTAGAAATAAAAATAAAAAATACTAAAAGATCCTACATCCACCCCCAAGAGATCCTACATCCACCCTTGTTTGTATCCTTTAGGCCTCTTTTGAAAAGTATATTAAAAGCCACTTTTTAACTTTTAATTCACTTTTTTCACATTATCTCTCATATTTTTTACATATTTTTTTTAAAAAAATCAAAAAATCAATTTTTAATCATCTTTCTAAAACATCCTTTAATCATGTTGGTTTTTGAGCTTACCATCAAGAATTCAAGAACTCATACTGACAGTAAATTTTTTGTTTTTTTTTTTTGTTTTTGTCTTTTTTTTTTTTTTTTTTTTTGTCTTCTTTTTTTTTTTTGTGATGCATTAACCAAACGAGTACTGCTAGGTATCCTGTGTCGTTTGGAGTTTTCACAATATTTTTTAAATTTTTAACGTATTTTTTTATTTTTAAAAATATTTTAATCAATTTATTTATTTATTTTGTAGATCCACTTAATCTTGGTATATTTGAAAAGCATAAAATTTATACAAAAAAATATTTAAAAATTCATTGAATGCAACAAAATACGAAAATATACTAAATTTTCATTTTTTTTTTGTGTTTGGTAAATTTTTTTTAAAAAAAATTCACAAATATTATACTTTATAAGTGTATCTAAAAAAAAATAATATTTAAAAAAATTCACTAAAAACAAAAATCACAGAATAAAAAAATCATTTTATAAAAAGTAAATTAAACCAAACAAATGTATTACCAAAAATTCTATTAAACTATTTACATAGGTGTGGATTCCACACCCATATGAATTTTTCGTAGAAATTTTGATAACATGTTTGTTGTCTCTACTAATTTGATTAAGAGCAACTATCTATACTATTATCGATCTATACTATTATATTAACTGAGCCCCTATTCTAATTTCTTGAAACTTTTGACATGTGACATTTACATTAAAAAAAAAAAAAAAAAAAATACTCTATAATAACTTCCCACTCACATTCTCCAAATAACTACTCTATAATAACTTACTTTTATTATTTTTCTTTTTCACCTTTTTACTTTCTTCCTCTTTTTCTACAATAGTTTTCTCTTTTAAAGAAAACAAAAGTGTTTTATTCAATTATGGTAAAGGAAGTACAAACTAATAGAAAATTATCTTTTATTTCTCTTTAAGGGTAAGTGATGTAATAGTTTTTAATTTTTATATTCTCAATAATTAAAACTTTTGTTTATTTGTTTCTGGGTACATTTTTTTTCTTTTTTTTCTTTCTTCCTCCTTTTTTACAATCATTCTGCTACATGATTTTTTTTAAAAAAAAAACTTTTTGAGTTTCCAGAGAAGGCAATTAAGTCTGTTGAAGATACCCAAATGGAACGAAGAAAAACACGAAATTGAGGAAAAAAAAGATGTAATAGAAGAAAAATAATTATAAGATTTAGAGATTGATAGAGAGATCTTTTGGGACCAAAATTTGGAGGTTTTTAATGAGTTTATAGAGGAAGTACAAAAGCAAAATACAAATCCATACAAGAGTTGGCTATTTCATGAGTCATTATATAGAATTTATATTTATAAAATTCGTATTCCTTTTTTTTTTCCAGGCTATTTCACACAAATTTATACAATTTTTTTTTTTTAATAAATTTTGTCTTATAACTTATATACATAACTTTTTTTTTTTTTTTTCCAGATTGTTTTACAATTTTGTATTGTTCAAAAGAAATAACTTTTCAAGTAGTTATCAATATTTATCTTTTGTTTCTCTTTGACCGTAAGTGATCTAAGAGCGTTAGTTTTTTTTTTTTTTTTAAATCTCAATGACTAAGGCTTTTTTTTTTATTATTGTTGTTTTGTAAAAATTAATTTTTTAGTAGTTTTTATTTCTTCATTATGTTGATTGCAAAAATAAAATTAAAAAAAAAAAAAAAAACTCCATTTTCATTTTATTCATTATGTTGATTGAAAAACATACAAAAAATAAAGAGAACTGTACAGATTTTGTATATATATTATCTTTGTGAGTATATTTTTATTTTATTTGTTTATAGATTTTGTACACATATTTTAGATGCTTTATACATAATATAGATAGATGTGGATTTTACAATACAAACTTGAATTTAAATTATATAGATTATCATTCTAAGTATAAATTAATTGTTTTTATATAAATTTTTTTTGTATACATTTTAAATATATGAAAAAAAAAATTTACGGCTTTGTATTCTTCAAAAGAAAAGTTTATCGTTTCTTTTTGCACATTGATTTAACAAGTTAATAGAGAAGTCAGAAAAAGAAAACAAAAAAAGGCAATAATTTTTTTATTCATTGTGTTTTCAATTTTTTTTTTTTTTTAATTATATCTTTCTTTAAAACGTAGGCAAACTGCTTTTCAATTTTTAAACTGCCCTTTAAAAAATAGTATTCCAAACTTTTCAAAAAAAATTCGCACACACAAAAAAAAGGGTGAGGATGTTCTTAAACACAAATAATAATAAATATTAAAAGAAAAATCTCTTAATTCTTGGATAGCTAAGAATAGTAAGTTGAAAATATATTCTGAAAACTTACTTATTTTAGAAAAAAAGAATGAGAAAGAAATAGATATTCAAAATTTTTTTTTTTTTGAATTTTAATATTTGATAGGATATATATACACTCATATATATTTTGAAAGTTAATAAAGAAGTCATAAAAAGAAAACAAAAAAGGAAATAATTTGTTTTATTCAATGTATTTTTAATTTTTTTTTTCTTACTATCTTTCTTTAAAGAATAATGCTTGGGACCCCCTTTTGGGGGTCACCCCCTCACCCCCTTTGCCACGTGGCGGGGGTGATTGGAGGAGCAGAAAAAAAAGAAAAAGTAACCAATGAGAGAGAGAGGGGGTCAAAGGGGGTTGGGGGAAAAGGGGGGATGAATCATTGTTGTTCTTTAAAATGTAGGCAAACTACTTTTCAATTTCCAAGCTGTTTCCAAAAAAATAATATTTTAAACTTTTCAAAAAAAATTTGCACACACAAAAAAAGAATGAGGATGCATTAAAAAAAATGAATATATAAATTAAAAAATATTAATATAAAAATAATTTTGGCCAAACTTAATATTCTGAACTAAATGCATTCTCATTCTTAACTCAAAGAGATTTGATTAACGTGAAAAAAAATAAATTAAAAACTCAAAAAAAAAAAAAAAAAACACTTAAAGATAATGCAAAAGTATATGAGTGTGTGTATATATATACTAGCAGTTGACACATGTAATACATGTACAAGTTAAATAAATACAAATTAAATAACACATTTGACAAATATTGATTGTAATCTCAAGTGATAAAAGTCTTTCTTATTAAATTTGTGGTGTTCAGTTCAAGTCTCGGCCCATTCCCTTCTAGTTTTTTTTTTTTTTTTTTTTTAATAAATAACTAGACACTTGGCATAAAAGAGAGATAAAATTTCAAGAAACCAATCTAAGTGTTCACGTATATAATATTATAGATTATAGAAGTATAGATAGATAGATATATCATATCAAATTTAGAAAAAAGTTGTGCGATTGAATACATAAATTTAAAAAAAAAAAAACAAAAACAAAACAAAACAAAACAAAACAAATTGAATATAAAAATAATTTCAGCCGAACTCAATATTCTTAAATGAATATATCCTCATTCTTAACTCAAAGAGATTTGATAAAAATGAAAATTAATTAATTAAAAACTCAAAAAAAAATTCAAAGATAATGTAAAAGTATATGTGATTGAACTCAGAAAAAGCATATGAGAATATGTGTATATATATCATATTAAATTTAGAAGGAAAAAAAATTATGCAATTGAATATATAAATTAAAAAAAAAAAACAAATTGAGTGAGGATGCATTAAACTTTTTATCAATTGAAAAGCAATTTTCCTTAGTTCAATTTTTATCAACTCAATCGCATGATTTTTTTTAAATTTGTACATATATCGCGTGTGCCTCGACCGGTAATATGTGTGTGTGTCGGTAATATGTGTGTGTGTTGGGGGGGGCGCTGGGAAACTTACCAAGAACATCGCCTGCCTTAAAGCTCTTTCCTTTAGGCCAGTTGCTCAAATTGAAGGTCCAACCACCAGCCCCTCCAACTGTGTAAGTTGCACCATCACTAGCCACCCACCGACTAACTAGCACTAGGCATACAAGGGTTAGTGCAATTGCACTGCCTCTTCCCTCAGACATCTCTGGAATTGGAAGCAAAGAGGAAAGCTAACTGTGTGTGTTGACAGAGTGACAACCTGCTGTCTCTGGGGATTCACAGCTAAAGAGGCTATCTACTCTTCTATATACATGACCAATGCCAGAAGTACACAAAATAATGTATTGGAAGGCTGAGATTAAATTCAGTTAGGCCCCGTTGGTTTTGGGTATAGAGGGACGGATGAGATTAAGACCGAGGGAAGATCCATTTATGTTTATTTGCAAATTTGGGGAAGGAATTGAAATGTAAGAAGGGATTAGGTTAGGTCTTGGAAAGGGGATTGTGATGGAGAAGGTGGAAGTGGTATTAGAAAAATAGTCCGTCAGACTATTTATTTTTATTTTTTTATTTTTTACATGTTGGACATTTTTTTTTAATGTTTAATTTTTTTATTTTTTGTTAAATAAAAATCATTATTTTATTTGTTTTATTTTTTTCTGGAAAATTTTTATTTTTTTATTTTTTACACGTTGGACCTTTTTTTTTAACATTAATCTTTAATTTTTTTGTATTTTTTTATTTGTTTTATTATTTTATATTTATTTTATATAAAAATAATTTAACAATCCCTAACCAATAACTATCATCAAAACAAATATAATTTTACTTAATTCTTTCACTAACAATCCTCTCACTATTAATCTCCTTACTATAAATCTCCTCTATTCTACTTCTAAAAACAAACGAGGCCTTATGGAATGACTCATATTCAAAATAAGTTTCAACTTATTATTATATTTTTAGTGAAAGTCCCATAAGTTCGAAAAAGGGACAGAATAAAGATAAAATGGCCACTAAGGCCTATTTTAAGAAGTAGATTAAAAGTTTTTTTTTTTATATATTTTTTTTAAATATATAAAAAAGAATAGAGGTAATGTGATTCAAAAAAATCAAAAAGTTAACTTTTTAGCTTTTAACCTAATTGCCAAAATAGGCCTATGTTGGATCAACTTTTTTATCTTTTTATCTTATTTGGATCACATCACTTTTCTACACATCTTTTTATAAAAAGTTAAAAAATATATTTATTTAGATCTTCCAAACATTAGTGGCCAAAACTTAGGATATGCAAGTATGCTCCCTCTAGTGGGCGAAACTTGGGGCCTATGGGTGATGGAATTGATCTCTTGAAATTAGCCAAGTATGCATAAATTGATTTGAACACCTAATCATAAAAATTAAAATAAAATAAAATAAAAAAGACAATTAGCCATAATAGGGTAAGCAACTCCGATTCGCAGCTCGAATTCGGAGGCTCGAATTTGGCTCGAATTCGGAGAAGAAGAAGAAGAGAAGAAGAAGAAGAAGGAGGAAGGAGGAGGAAGAAGGGGAACTGGAGGGGAGGGGGCCATCAAAATCGGGCTGGAGGAGGCGGGGCCGGAGGCGGGACTGCGCGGGGCTGCGACGATCGGAGCTGCTGCAACGATCAGAGATGCTACGACGATCGGCGACGGTGGAGGCACAGGAGGGGCCCTTCTCTCCTCTCCTCTCTCTTTCATCCTCTCCCCTCCTCTTCCCCTCTGTTCTTCTCTGTGTTCAACGAAGAAGAAGAAGAAAAGAAAGAAAGAAAAAAAAGGAAGAAAAAAAAAAAAAAAAAAAAAAGAATCACAAAACGACGTCGTTTTGCGATTCGAGCCAAAATCGAGCCACTTTTTTCGAGCTACCAGTCATTTTTCATAGGGTAACTGATAGTAGTGCCATCTCAAAAGTATAGATTACAATATCTGGGTGGTGATTGCATTATTTAACAAAAAATGATTGTTTAGTTGATGTGGGTTACCTACATAAAGTGTAAAACAAAATAAATATATAAAAAATAATGTATAATGCAAGTTCATTTGTGTATAATAGGACCACATTTAAATTGAATCTGATCGTATATTATTTTTTCATGTTATTTTTTGTATTTTTTTTTTCACAAACAGCTCAAATTTGAATGTAATTATGCCTTTTTTTTTTCTTTTTCTTTTTTTTTTTTGGCAACATTCCAAATAAATTATTTTCGTAATAAATGAGAGAGTTAAAAAATAAGTCACACCTAAAATAATCTTTACTTGTCATATTTTTGCTTTTTTTACAAAATTTGAACACGTGTCTATTGTTAATAGGAAAATGAGTGGGAGCACTAATTAGTGCTCCCACTAATTAGGTGGCAGTGGGTCCCACCAGTAATGATATGATGTTTTGGTCTTGGAGTTGTATTTTTTTATTTTTTTTTTACTTTTTTAATGCATTAGTGCTATTAGTGGTGGTGTTTTTAGTTGGATGAATCATTGTTGTTGTTAATATGGACAGGCACCTAGTCATGGAAATGGAATGATTGTTGTGCTTTCGACACAACCATTATTAGTGTACCCTCATATGCGTCAATTTTGAAGTTTATTTTAATAATTTAAATTATTTATTTTTTAAAACATATCAAATAAAATATACGTACAAATATTTAAATTAATTGCCCATCATTAATCTTTTCATCAACTCATATTTATATTTACAAAAATAAATAATAAATATGTGTTGGCTATATATTTTGTAAAAGCCAATAACAATTCGACACGTGGCAGAGTAAGGGTATTATGGGAAGATGATTCATATCTTCAATCCTGATCGTACACGTGGCGATGACAATTGGTTCTCACATGATCCGAGTAGCACCAGATCAATAAAGAAACGAAAGATGACGTGGCCTCAACGGTTACTCATATTCAAATTCAAATATAAGAGGGAAGTTTAACTGCAAGTGATGGGGTAGTGGAACTACTTCTAAGGCAGCATGATCAGTAATCATGGAGGAGCAGTTCGACGGTTTGAAGTGCAGTTCGAAGGTCATCCTTGGCAAGTATAAATAGCAAGGAAGTCCCCAGAAAAAAGCCCCAGACTCAGACATACAAACCAGTCATTTACTTTATATTTTCTTTCCCAGTTTTACATTTCCTGCACTTTAAATACCTGCACTTTAAATACCTGCACTTTAAATACTTGTCCTTTAAATATCTGCACTGCACTTCGATTCCTAGGAGTAGTTTCAAGTAGATTCAAGTAGACTGTTGCTGTAAACCTCTTCGAGGCTGAGTTTGGACTATTGTAAGTGTTCATTTTTAATGAAATACTGCGATTGTTCTTCATATTGCTTGTTATCTTTCTTAATTTCTCCTAAGTCAAGCCACCAGTAAAAGTCCTCTTCATTGAGGCTGAAAGAACTAAAAAACACAATCGTCTGATAAATTGGTTGGCAATTATAATTTCTGTAAGGACTGATTGATCCTTGCTGGCACGCTCGTATTTACAAAACTATCCTTCGAAAAGCCAAAAAGCCAACAATATGATTTAAAATATAAAATTAAATACAAGTAATCTTTGATCAATTTAAATTTTTATAAATATTTTTTAAAAATAAATAATTTAAATTATCAAAAACTAGTCTCAACATTAACTCATGAGACTACAACAGTACCTGCTGGGCGGGGAGAACAGCACGACCCCACAATTTCCGGCGGGTCACGGGTGCGTTTGGGAAAAGCAATGAGCAAATGGTAATTGAAAACACAGACAAGACAGGCTTTGTGGCCCATAGAAAAATAATAACAATTTGAATGGGCAGGGGTGAATTTCCAACGAGTTACACGAGTTACTTTTTTAAAATATCTATTTTAATATGGATAAATTAAAAATATATTTTTTGAGATTTATTTAAAATATAAATTATTTTTTATAGTTTAAAAAATTATAAATATCTCATTATCAGAATTTTTTATTTAACAGAATTAATTAAAAAAGTAAAATTTTTAACTGTTCATTTATACAATAATAAAATCATCTGAATTATTAATTGAAATAAAAATTTAACATTATTAAAAACTGTTAATTAACTTGATGATTTATTAATAAAATGACATATTTGTTATGAAATTAAAAACTTTAGGGGCGTAATATAATTTTTAGAACCAATCAAAATAATTTATAATTTAAGTAAATCTTAAGACATGTGTTTGTAATTTACTCTTTTAATAATGAAGGTCTAAAAATCTAAATTAAAAATTCAAATGCTGAAACATATCTAAAGCAATAATGTTTAGAAACTTTAATTTAAAAGTTTTAATAGGGTTTTAATAATAGATCTCACATGATGATGTGATATTTTAATTTTTTTTTAAATATTTTTTGACACTTTATTAGAGCTCATTTTAGAATTTTCTATCACTAACAAACTCAAATAAAATGACTAAAATAATATGAAAAATGCTTCATACCACTAATTTAACGAGTTCGGATTGTTTTGGACCTTTTTTTCCCCCCCTCTTTTGCTTTCTCTCTCATTTGCTAAAAACCCTTATCCTCAAAACAGAGAAGAGACTGACAGAGAGAGGCAGAGGTGAAGGCGAATGAGGTTGAGGGTGACGAGGCGACGTCACGGCGAGAACTTAACTCATACACACGGCGACGGCGATGAAGCGACAACTGGCGAAGGACGAACGACGACTTGAAGATATTCTGCTTCTTTCTATTTTGTGTGTATATATACATACATATATATATATATGTATATATTACATGTATGTATATATTTCTGATTTTTTTGGGTTTTATATAATTTTTGATGATTTGTGTGATGGGTTTATGAAATTTTGAGTGTTTGAAGTGTTGAAATTGAAATTATACAACCAAGGAGAGAGTGGCAAGGAGAGAATAAAACCATAGCCATTGATGCAATGATATGTACTCTGTAATTTTTTGAAAGGAATGCACTCCCAATGAAGTAAGCACCTGTCACGACCCAAACCCACCCCTATGGGTTTAGCACCGTAACCGGCCAGTAATCCGTGATTACCGAAAGCCTGCTTAATAATAGAACAGTAAAACAGAGTATAAGGGCTAGCGGAAATCAAAACAGTAATTTAAACAATGTCCAATGAGCTGTGACAGTCTGTATGCAAAAAAACTTTTCATACATATATACCATCAATGCAAAACAGTATGTACAACATTTACAATCATTCAGGACAGGGACTTAACCCCTATTAAAACAGTACAGTAACAGTCTATACAGTCTATGCAAAACAGAACAGAAGGGGGAAACTAAAACACTCCTAAGCCATAGCTTGGCAGGCTCGGAACCTCGCAGTGAGGCACAGCGGTTAGCTTGACAAAAAGGGGAGTCTAACCCACGCTCCTAGCTCCGGTCTAGTGCCTGAACACCTACATATATATATATATATAAACAGTGAGCTAAAGCCCAGTAAATCACATAATGCGTAAAGAGGTTAAGAATGAATGTCCTTACAGTAATGAAAATAGTTCATTGATTCAGTATATCAGTCGTTCAATCATAACAGTCATATGTGGTACATCCATTAGCATAGTAGTACAGTAAACAGTAGGTCTTAAAAGACCGAACAGTCAATGATGGCCATCCTAACAGTAAACTGAAGTTCCAAGATAGGAACTGACAGAGATCTCTGTAACAGTAGCAGTAACAGTAAACAGTAGTTGCTATGAATGCCACAATATAGTTCAGAATAGAGGACATACATTCATTCGGTTAACAGTGCCATTTCATAAAGCAGTACAGTTCAGTATTCAGAAGATATTCATATTTAAACATATCTTTACAACATTGTTACTCACAGAGTTCTGGGCTACAGATAAGCTAGAGCGCGTCTTCATATGCCAACCCTACACAGGTTACAGGATGAACACACACTAAGTTCACATTTGGGAATCAAAGACTTAGTCCCTACTTAGACTCGGCGTAGTTCTACATCAATATCCTCATTAAGATGCCTTAAACTAGGCCTAAGAATGCCTAGGATGAAATGAGGATGCAAAGATGCACATTAAAAACATTTTCAGAATTTTCAGAAAGCAAGGGTGTCACGACCCGCTCCCCGTACCCAAGGGTTAAGCATCGTGATGGCCAGTAACTGAAGTTACCTCCGGCCAAATCTTAAACAAATCAATAAACGCAAGCAGAAAAAATATTTTAATAAGGGAACCAAAATAATCATCGGAGCTTCTATTTTTATTACAAAATTTACTGACAAAAAATGCCGATATTTACATAGAGAAATATCATAAAAGTGTTGTGTGTGTCTATTCCGCAGCCCCGCGTCTAAGACTTTCCAGAAACTATTTCTGAATTGCATGTTTCTTGAAAATTGATAAAAAAAACTATAAGCACAAGGCAAAGTGAGAAATATTATACCAAGAGTATAAAGGACACGAAATAACCATGGATCGTTAGTTAGGCCAAAACATTTAAGATAACTTAGTCGAAACAAATAATCCTTTAAGTAGCAAAACTGAGATTATGTAAATAAATCATTTGAGTAACAAAAATTGAAATACAAAAATTATGTAAATATATAACCATAACCATGGTACAGAACAGAACAGAACAGAACAGAACAGAACAGAGGTCACAGAAGTGACAGTCAGAACAGAGGTACGGATTCAAGAGGTGGCTCGTACAGATTCTAGAGGTGGCTCCCACAATAGTGTAGCACTTAGCTCCGCACAGCACTGTGGTCTGCACAGAACAAATGTACGGATTCAAGAGGTGGCTCGTACAGATTCTAGATGTGGCTCCCACAATAGTGTAGCACTTAGTTCCGCACAGCACTTTGGTCCGCATAGAACAGAGGTCAATGGATCCATGACAAACAGAGGACCACAAAGTAGTCAAACAGAGGCCAATGGTTATTTAAATCCCCCAAGGGGTGGGACTCCCGTGATGGTACTTCCAAAATATAATTGTTTATAAGGTCATAGTCAAATATTCTTTAAAATATAAACAAACATATCCATGGGTTTTCTTTTAAGCAAATAGGGTTCAGAAATAAAACCACGTAACTGAAATCGTTATAAAACATAACTTTTATTAATATACTAATAAAATATACTTATATAAAATAGATTTTACTAAGTCAAAACATACATAAAATATATTTTGGTGGCTCAATGTATAATATAACCCACCTTAACTTTAATACCTTATTCTTTTTTTCCACTATCAAAGACCCTTTCACCTTCCACTATTTTTTCCTTCTTCCTTTCTTTCCTTTCTTTCTTCTCATTTTCCTTTCCTTTCCTTCCATTCCTTTTCTTTCTTCTTTTCTTTTCTTTTTCACGGTTGATCAGCTCCTCATTTATAAGGAGGTGAACGCCTCCTGAGCCAACACGTGGCATCCCACCAAATCCTTCACAGATTCATTCTTGGATTCGTAGTTATCCTTAATAAATATTTAAGATAATTACCTTTTGACCCAATATTTTAATATAATTATATAAATAAAATAATTTCTAATTAAATTATACTTTATCATATACCAATAGAAAATAAATTATTTATTTTAGTACCACACCCATTATTATTATTTATATTATCTATATTATTATTTATATTTCGACCCCTAAACTTTTAATAATTATATTATTTTACAAAATTACGCATAATAATATATAATAAATCATATATTTTCTTAACTGAGATTAAATAATATTAGTATAAATTCTACAGAATAATTAAAAATTTGGGTTGTTACAATCTTCCCTCCTTTTAAAATTTCGTCCTCGAAATTTGTCACATATAAGCTATCCGCTGCGCACTCTGATAAATTATATTAGATGATTAGTCGGATAGAAAATATTACCTTAAAAAAAAAACTTTACCAAAAATAACTCCCTGTCTAGTTGCCAAAAATTATTTTGGGCCAAAATAAGAAACAATGAGCGACTTTAAAAACTTTTCACTCATTTTGTTTACGATAAAAATAAATAAAAATAAGAATACAATGACAATATTATATGCAATAATTCAAAATTTTGAGATGAACTTTTCATTGATGGGAAATTGTTTCAAAATTAGTATTTTTATAATTTGAACCCACTTTTTTTTATAAAAAAAAACATCAAAATAAATTTTTTTTTGAATACTAAACTGAAAATTATATGGATTTAATTATATTATAATTTTGGTAGGTGCTTGAGCCCGACATCTTTCTTTTCTTGTCCTTCTTTTACTATAACAAATATAAATTATATCTAATATCCTTCACAAATTAAGCACACTAAAAAAAAATTATTATATATATATAATCATATAAAATTATAATATAATTAAATCGACGAACAAAATATAATAATTCAGTATTAATTACCCGCTATCCCACTTCTTAAATGTGCATGTGTCCTATGCTCCAATGATAATTTTTTATTTTTTTATTTTTTATAAACCATTGCTCTGATACCATTTGTCACGACCCGCTCCCCGTACCCAAGGGTTAAGCATCGTGATGGCCAGTAACTGAAGTTACCTCCGGCCAAATCTTAAACAAATCAATAAACGCAAGCGGAAGAAATATTTAAATAAGGGTACCAAAATAATCATCGGAACTTCTATTTTTATTACAAAATTTACTGACAAAAAAGGTTGATATTTACATAGAGAAATATCATAAAAGTGTTGTGTGTGTCTATTCTGTAGCTCCGCGTCTAAGACTTTCCAGAAACTATTTCTGAATTGCATGTTTCTTGAAAATTGATAAAAAAAACTATAAGTACAAGGCAGAGTGAGAAATATTATACCAAGAGTATAAGGGACACGATATAACTATGGATCGTTAGTTAGGCCAAAACATTTAAGATAACTTAGTCGGAACAAATAATCCTTTAAGTAGCAAAACTGAGATTATGTAAATAAATCATTTGAGTAACAGAAACTGAAATACAGAAATTATGTAAATATATAACCATAACCACGGTACAGAACAGAACAGAGGTCACAGAAGTGACAGTCAGAACAGAGGTACGGATTCAAGAGGTGGCTCGTACGGATTCTAGAAGTGGCTCCCACAATAGTGTAGCACTTAGCTCCGCACAGCACTTTGGTCCGCACAGAACAGAGGTACGGATTCAAGAGGTGGCTCGTACGGATTCTAGAGGTGGCTCCCACAATAGTGTAGCACTTAATTCCGCACAGCACTTTGGTTCGCACAGAACAGAAGTCAATGGATCCATGACAAATAGAGGACCACAAAGTAGTCAAACAGAGACCAATGGTTGTTTAAGTCCCTCAAGGCGTAGGACTCCCGTGGTGGTACTTACAAAACATAATTGTTTATAAGGTCATAGTCAAATATTCTTTAAAATATAAACAAACATATCCATGGGTTTTCTTTTAAGCAAATAGGGTTCAAAAATAAAACCACGTAACTGAAATCGTTATAAAACATAACTTTTATTAATATACTAATAAAACATACTTGTATAAAATAGATTTTGGTAAGTCAAAACATACGTAAAATACATTTTGGTGACTCAAGGTATAATATAACTCACATTAACTTTAATACCTTATTCTTTTTTTCCACTATCAAAGACCCTTTCACCTTCTACTATTTTTTCCTTCTTCCTTTCTTTCCTTTCTTTCTTCTCATTTTCCTTTCCTTCCCTTCCCTTCCTTTTCTTTCTCCTTTTCTTTTCTTTCTCACAGTTGATCAGCTCCTCGTTTATAAGGAGGTGAAAGCCTCCTGAGCCAACATGTGGCATCCCACCAAATCCTTCACAGATTCATTCTTGGATTCGTAGTTATCCTTAATAAATATTTAAGATAATTACTTTTTGACCCAATATTTTAATATAATTATATAAATAAAATAATTTCTAATTAAATTACACTTTATCATATCCCAACAGAAAATAAAATATTTATTTTAGTACCACACCTATTATTATTATTATTTATATTATCTATATTATTATTTATATTTCGACCCCTAAACTTTTAATAATTATATTATTTTACAAAATTACGCATAATAATATATAATAAATCATACATTTTCCTAACTGAGATTAAATAATATTAGTATAAATTCTACAGAATAATTAAAAATTTGGGTTGTTACAAGGGGTCTTGCTCGATCGTGGCTTTCTACGCTCGAGCGGACATGCAGACAAAGGATCTCCGCTCGAGTGTGACTTACGTCACTCGAGCGGACTGTAAGCTACAGTGAAAACAGTGGATGCTCAAAATTCACGCTCGACGGGTGCTCGACCCTCGCTCGAGCGTGAGACACAAGTCCTCGCTCGAGCGTGAACTTTCTCGCTCGAGCGGACTGCAAGCTCATGCAAAGTACTGGATACACGCATTTCACGCTCAAACGTCACTTTCTTCGCTCGAGCAAACGTCGTGATCACAGAGTGTCCACGCTCGAGCGTGGGTCCAAAATCTGGAAATTCCAGATTTGAACGTCAAGCTCAAAACCAAGTTTTAATGCATCAAATTCGATCCTCTTGGGCTAATATTCTGGAAAACACTTGTAAACTCATAGTATAACATGTTTCAAAGATCAATTTAGGAAATCAAAGCCCAAGGGTAGTTCAATTAAATCCAATTTCAAACCAAACTTCAAAACATAACTTCAATTGAACATGCATGAATTTAAACCAATTCAAAGCTTCAAATAATTGTTCTAATGAGCCAATTGTTCCAAAAACAAGATGAATTCATGGTCCATTGTAAAAATATGAACATGCATGTACCAAATTCCATGAAAACAACTTCCAAATGCAAGGATATAGACATGCATGTATGATATGAGCTTCAATTCAACATTATAAGCCATATCTTGGCTCTAATCTTCAACAATCCTCTAAAACATGCAAGAATCAACTTAAAGACACAATTAAGAGGTTGAGTTCCTTACCTAAATCTTCAATTAGAGGTATGGAGGCTCAATGTTGCAAGTCTTCTACAATTTCCTCAAGTTCCAAGCAAGACCCTCAAGAACAATTCAATCTCCTAACCCTCTCTCTCTCTTAGTCGGCTATGCTCTCAAGGAATGGCTGAAGAAAATGTTTTGTCTAAGTGTGATAAGGCTCCAAACAATGTGTAGATAATGGCCCACTTCTATGGCATAATTGTAAATAGGGCAACTTATGTAATTTAACTTAATTTAGTCTAATGTAACCACACCAAATCACTTTTTAATTAAATATGCCATAAATTCACATGAATTCTAATGATCATAAAACACTAATCGATTTCGGGTTCGGTCGTCGATAAGGCCTTCAATTTGCAATTTAAAGCATATAGCACGAACAGATCATTTAAACGACAAACAGATAGATATGCATTTAAACTAGTACATTCAATCAGTCAGTTCAGTATTTCAATCAATTCGATTACTAATCATGTTCAGTCTCAGTTTAACAGTAATCAGTGGTTAATCGGTAAACAGTAGTGAGGGTTGTTACAGCACCACAAAACAACGAAGCAGTAATAAAGAAAGTGAAGAGACAAGATTTACTCTTTGGATCCGACATTAGAGAAACCTACAAAGATAATAAAAAATACCTTTGTGTTTGATTTCATCTTAGGTTTGATTTCTCATGTGTTTGATTTCTTGGGTTTTCTAAGCTCCAAAGATAAACAAGAAGATTGAAAGATAATCAACTTCTTTAAAACACGAAGAAAGCCTTTGACTCTCTTTGTTCGTCTCTTCTCTGTTTTGAGGATTAGGGCTCTCAGCAAATGAGAGAGAAAGCAAAAAAAAAAAAAAAAAAAAGGTCCAAAACGACGTCGTTTTGGACTGTTGCAGGAAGGGCCGCAGGAAATCCCTGCTGACAATCCGGACTCCTAATTTAAAACCACTATTACATCACTAATAACGTGACATCATGTAGATCCCACTATTGATATGATAATTTGGCCTTTTTTTTTTTTTTTTTTTTTCTTTACACTCCTACCTCATTAGCGATGTTTTTAGAGAGATCAGTAATGCTGCGTATCATGAAAATAATTATAAAAGATTCTTCACCGTTAGATTACATATATAATAAAACACTACACACTAATTAAGGGATAAAAAAATTTCATGAAGCGTTTCATGATATTTGCTGCTCTAAATCGGAACTGAAATAATATATATGTGACACAAACTCTCTTCTCCTCTCCGATCTCGCCGTCGCCGCTACCAGCTCCACCGCCGTCCTCTCCTTGTTCACCTTCACTGTACACAGCTTGTACAGCGTTGATATCGCGTCAACGGCGATATCAACGCTGGAATCACTCCGCAAGCTCCGATCGATGTCTCTCTCGTGGTTCGCAACCGTCCTCAACTCTGCTCCGGCGCCGCACACATAGTCTAGCCATTCAATCTCTTCTAAATCTCTGTTAATCCATAAAATAGGTATGTTTTCATATTCTCTCTCTCTACAATTTATTGTAATGATTTGTGGCTTTACTTTGATTGTGATTGTGATTGTGATTGTAATTGTGATTTATGGGTTTACAATGATCTGAACACAAAGTAAATGAAGGAATAGCCATGTCTTCGTCGTTGAGATCGTTGATACATCGATTCACTCCGTTCTTCATAGCTCGAATTTGACAAAGTCACAGACTCCTGAGTTCTTGTTCTGCGCTTCTCGAATTTCAATCACCACGTCCATCTCTATCTCTCGATGCTGTTCACATGATAGACAATTGCGTCTTGGTACTCTTTCTGAAGATGTGATTTCTGAGCTCTTTTTTTTTTTTTTTTTTCTCGATTTCAATTTTTTTTATTTGGAAATTTCAATTGCTTGTTTGATTAATACAGTCAACTACGCATATTCAGGAACATAGATAGTTTAATTTATTTTGTGTCATAGATTTCTCATTGTTTGAGATGCAAGAGACGAGTTGGGGTTGTGCTTGCAAAATTTTGTAGAAATGCATGTTATTGTGGAGTAAAGACCAAGGATTTGTTGTTGATGATTAGTTCTTTTCTTTTCTTTTCTTTCTTTTTCTTCTTTTGTGTGTGTGTGTGTGTGTATGTGTGTGTGTAATTTTTGTTGTTGTTGATTCTTCTTGTTGTTGAGAAACATATTGCAACAGATTTCAAAAAAAAAAAAAAAAAAACTGTGGTGTATATGAATCTATGGTGCAACAGATAGTAAATGCAAGTAAAGATTTATTTGGGATTACAATTTTCCCTAAACAACCAAACAATTAGTGGAATTCCATTTGACTTTTAAAGTGAGGAGTTCCATTTTCTTATGGATTTTGAAAGTGGCATTTTCCTTCTCATATTCAGTATGAATGTTCAGAATGTTAATTTTGTTGTTGTTGATGATGATGATGAATCTGTGATGTGATGATGATGAATATTTGTTTGTAGAATGATTTTAACAGATAGTGGGTGATGTAGAAAAAGCAGATTGCAACAGATAGGAGAGAGAGATGAGGGATTTAACATATAGAGGGAAAAATTTTTTTGAACAGATAGAACATATTTGTTTTAAACAGATCTGTTATAGTTGATTTTCAATATATAAGATAATAGATTTGTTCAAATATGGTGGAAAATTGAACAGATAGACAAAAAAAATTGGACAGATAAAATTTTATTTAGACAAATATTTAAATAGATAAAGGAAATTTGAATTTAAATGTTAAAAAATTAAACAGATAGGGTAAAAAAATTGAATAAATAGGAAAAAATTTGAATAGATAAAAAAAGTCCAGGGTAAAATTAGAAATAAAATATCTTACAAGATTTCTTACCAAATTATTTTACAAAACATGAATCTCTTATCAACAAAAAGTATCCACTGAATCTAATGCTTTAGACACTTTCTAAATTAGATTTATCACAAATTTTCTCTTTAATAATTTGATTGTATTTGTTATCATAATCAATGAAAAAGAGATAATTTAGCAGGAAAATTACACATAAGTCAGATTTTAACAAAAATACAATAAATTAGAAAATTTAATTATGGATGAATTACACTAACAGTCCATGTAGTTTGGGACTTATGTTACTTTAGTCCCTGATTTTTTAATTGTGATATATTTAATCTTAAATTTTGAATTTTGTTTCAAATAAGGAAAATAAAAAATGTTTCCGTTATAAACGATCCATTTGCAAGGACAAAATCATTATACAACTTATTTTGTGTTAGTTAACTTGTATGTTATTTGAAATCTAATGTTTTTTTTTTTTTTTAATGAATAATGCTGAAACTTTCTTGGTTATAAAGTTTTGTTTGGTTTGCTTTTTAGAATCTATTTTCAAAATTTTTTCTAAGAAATTAAAAATTAAATTGGTGAAAAAAAATTAAAAACACATCATTTTTATATAATTTTATCTTTTGGGAGGGTAGAAATAATTTTTTAAATTTTTTTTTTTGATATTTTTTTCGTTAAATTAGTTTCTATTTTTTCAAAAGTCAAACACGGCGACAATTTTAATTTCATTATTAAACTAATCCATTAAATGAAAAACTTCAAAACTAAAAATATTTCATATATTAAACATATCGAATACACATTAAAAATTTAATAATTATTTCTGGCGACTAAAAAAATACACTTTTGGCGACTAAAAAAATTTTAGTCACCAAAAGTTGTGAAATTGGCGACCAAAAATAATATTAGTCGGCAAAAGTCAAATATTTAGCTACTAATTTTTTTTTTTGTCGGGGAGTATTGATTATTGGCGACTAAAAAAAATTTAGTCGCTAAAAATATCACAATTGGCGACTAAAAAAAATGTAGTCGCTAAAAATATCACAAGTGGCAACTAAAAAAAATTTTAGTAGCCGTATAGCTAGTTTTGGCTACTAAAATTGTTTAGTAGCTGAATGAAAAAAAAAAAAAAAATTTATATTTGGCAACCAAAAATTTGGTCGCCAAAAGTATATTTTCAGCAACAAAAGAATAATTTAGTAGCCGTATAGTTAGTTTTAGCTACTAAAATTGTTTAGTAGCCAAATGAAAAGGAAAAAAATATTTTTTATTTTTGGCGACCAAAAATTTGGTCGCCAAAAGTTTATTTTCAGCGACAAAAGATTATTTAAGTCGCCAAAACACTAAAATATTTGGAGGGAATTTCAAATTTTAGAGGGATTGAAAAAATAATTAGCGACTAAATTTTAGTCACCAATTGTTATTAATTATTTGACTACTTCAGTCCTCTCCCGTTTCACTCTCTCATAATCCCTCTTCTCTCTCTCTTTCTCTCAGTCCATTGCAAGCGACCCTCCTACTGGCCACCGTCCACCACTATCGCACACGAGCGCCCACCTCCTCACTAGCGACGGTACAACCCACCTCCCCACCAGTGACGACAAAACCCACCGTCCACCTCTGTGCATATGTGATTTTTTCAAAAATTAATTTCATATATATATGTATGTATGTATGTGGGTGTAGATCTTCCAGGGTTCTATTTTGATGCGGAGAAGAACAGGTACTTCCCTATCAAAGGCCCAATTCCGAGTTCTTCTCGCAATTCTTCGTCTGCTTCAACTTCATATTCTTCTATCCAAGTCCAATATGGTAATTTCATTAATTACCCACTTTCATACTTGTATTTTTGAACTTGATCATGATACCAATTTGCCTATATATATATATATGTCTGTTTTGTGATAGACTATTAAAAAATAACAAAAGTTCAAATTTTTCCTCTTCAATTGCTAGCTAAATAGCTCAACAAAGTTGGTCAGAATCATTGTTTTTTTCTTGCCTTCAAACTGTTTGATAAAATGCCTCTTAGGCTTCTCAAAATTCTAAGCCACATGCCTAATTTGTTGTATGTGAAATTGTAGAGCCAGTGGTTTTTATGAAATTGAAATGAGTGATTTTGGAATTGTTTGGACTATTTTATCACCCAATAATTACCTAAAAGAAAATATAGAAAAGGTTTATTGGTAATAGAACTATCAGCTGCGGGGTATAGTACAGAAGGGAACACAACAAGGCCATATATGGAGTAAGCTATTGGGGTTCTAAGTGGAAGCTTTGAATGGTCGGCACACTTTAGAGAGAGAGAGAGAGAGAGAGAAAAAAGCATAAAGGGAAATCCAATAAGCAGAAGAAACCAAGGGTGTGATTTTTATTGCATGGAGTGAAGAGCTTGTGATTTTTATATTCCTTATCTTCCAACATTCTTCTACTTTGTCTAGCTTTCTTGCAACTGTAGCAATCTATGATCAGCTTTGGTTGGCTCATTGGCTTTCATTCTATCACTCAAGCCATGCAAAACCCATCTATTTATCTTTACTTTCCTTAAATTATTCATGCTGGTAGCCTTATATTGGTCTAGCTCAACTTAGGTTCAACTCCAGAGTTTGGTTCTACTCCTCATTGCTTACCTTGCAGTACAGTGCTTAGCCTCTCATTTCCAAACACTTCGTTAGGTATTTTTCCATTCTTCATCTATCCCTATTATGCCTTTTTTTTTTTTTTTTTTTAAATTTTGTGAATCGAAGACAGAGACAGTTTGATTAATTCAATGAGGTTTATAGCTCATTCATTTGGATTTCGGTTTACTTACTACGAAATCATTCATTCCTGGTTGGTTATAATTAGAACAAGTTTGAGCTGAAATTCTAAAATCATAATGTGAATAATCTCTGCCTAATTGAATTGTAACCCTTATCTATTATTACAAACTGCACTAAATTACATCACTACGGATACTACCTAACTACTTACTGCTTGTCAACCAACCACTCATGTGCTGCCACCTCATCAAAGCTATTTTTGCTGCTCTTCTATTAGATGAGCCAACTCTACTTCAACTAAATTGAGCTGATAGCTAGTGGTTGAACTTGTCATTGATCTGCTAGTCCTGTTGGGGTTGGTGTAAACAACTCTGAATCTGAATTTGTTGTCCAACCTTTTTCTTCAGCAATGATACATGGAACACTAGATTGATACGAGAGTGGAGTGGCTAGGTAAATCAAGTTTATAGGCAGCTTGCCCTATTTTCTGTATTACTTGGAATAGTCCATGGTACTAGGGAAGCCAATTTAGTATCCCTTTTCTAAGCAATGTATGGGCTAGATCGATGGATCATCCCTGCATCATCCAACAACTCTGTCAATTGTTTTTGCAGTTCAACCAAATCCAACAAACACAACCTTAAAATGCTACTCAACATCCTATAGGAAGTTTTCCAACTCTTTGGCACTTCAAGTTCCACTGAAGGCCTTAGGTTTCAGGACTTTCACTTTGTGAAAGACATCACCACCATTGAAATTCCCACTAACGACTTTCTTTACAAGAGACAATTTGTCTGAATTATGTAATTTAAGGCATCCGATATGGCAATCATATCTCCTATCACTTCTGTGAATCGGTTTGTTGTCTAAGTCTATACGGGCAAAAACCCATTAGCCACATCATCCAATTGATCTATCAAAGAGTGACTTATCAGGGGGCATCCCTCTCAAATTTTCCACTCAAGTTACTCATTCCTGAACGACTTCTAGTGCAACACTACCAACAACCATTGCAGAGCACAACCTAACTCTAATGCCAACTATCACAGGGTTAATTTTTGAACTGATTTTTCTGTCTTTGATGGCACTATGTTTGATACGTAGTTTCAGTCAATTTTGTACGTGCACTTACTCACAGTAAAATTTCAAAGTAAGGCAAATAACACAACAATTTACTGATGAATCCCGACTTTATATATTATACACCAAGTAGTTACAAGGAATCCAAGGCAATCTATTACAACACTTGATAATGTAGAATTCTTTGGCACTCCCTATATGTAGGTTACAAATTACAATCAGTTATTGGATGTTGTAATTGTCCATGTGCAGATTGCCACATATCCCTGTAGTTGACCCAACTGCCTAAGTTTAGTTGACCCAACTACCTAAGTTGAGCTGGACCAATATAAGGCTACCAGCATGTAATTGTTTCATTCTATCACTCAAGCCATGCAAAACCCAAAATATTTAGACTAATACAATTTTAGAATTTTAAGCTTTGTATTAAAATTTTTAGATGATGTAAAAATTGATATGGTATAAAATTGGGATACTACCTGACTTCCATGAAAACTTATATTCATTTATACTCATTCATGTAATTAGAGTGCTAGGGAATTTAAATTGTTTTCTTTTCTTAGCTTTTGGTTTGAATGCTTGTTGCTGGATATTATAATTTTCGCATTTGTTTTGTCATTTTGTCTATCTGAGGGTGTATTAGTATGCAACAATATATTTGACACTGGTTTTGTGAAATTTGCTCATTTTGGAATGGTGGTGATGGAAAATTATGTGGGGTTTTGTGTTGTTTTGGGATAATGTGAGTTTTTATGTAGTGTTGATCTATTATGCATATAGTAGGTGTTTTGTCCATTTGAATGTAAAGATTGGATCTGTAAGAGTTGAGTTTTAATAACCTAACATTCACTTTGCCAACATGCAGGACTGTTGATCTCTCCACTCATGTATCTGAACCTCGCAAGAAAAACTTGTTTTTGCAAAGTTTATACAAAGAGAAGCAGGAGAAATCACATATGACAAATGGTAACAACAGCGGGAAGCATGTGTAGACACCCCATTTTTGACCGACCTTAAGGCTCAGACGTCATCGATTGAGCGCTCGGTGATAGTGCATGTTGTGCTCGTTTCGAGTCTCCGGAGTTTTCGGCTGAGTGCCTTACCTCCGGACCTCTGAACTCTTTGTGTTTTAGCTCGGTTTGTGGACCGAACCTTGTTTTATCTTCCCTGGAAGGAGAAGGAGGTCTGTAGACCACTTTTCCTGCTTGGAGACCAGTTTTTGGTTTTCGGAGCCTTCGGCCGCGTGCCTTGTCTCGGGACCGCTTAACGTTCTCCTTTTGGCCTGGTTTTCAGACCATGCCTCATTGCCTTGGTCTAGAGGAACACTGTGGTCTGGGAGACCACTCTCCCCTTGTAGACCGCCTTTGGTGTCCGTAGACTAGTTTTCGAGACTTCCGTCTGCGCGCCTTAACCCCTGGACCCTTTTTTTTCACCATTTTTGGTTTTTTTTTTGTACAAACCTTGTTTTCCTTGCTTGGAGAGTGGAATAAGGGTGGGAGTTCTTTCCCTTGGAGACCACTTTTCCTGCCCGCCAATCAGTTTTCTGGTTGGCCAACTGGTTTTCTTGGTCTTTGGACCACTAATAGTGGTCTCCCACCATGCCATTAGCTTGCTTTCATGGTGCAGACCACCTTTCCACTATGGCCGACCACTTTATTTCCTGGGAGACCACTTGTGGTGGTCGGCCGACCACTACAAGTAGCTGGCCGACCAGTAAAAGTAGCTGGCCGACCACTTTAACTGGTCGGTAGCTTTCCTTCAGTTTCCTGGAGATAGTTTCTTACCAGTTGTGCCAGCTGCAGGGCACAAAAATGATCCTCCATACACTATGGAGGGATGGCTTTAGGCCTAAAGCTTGTCCAACAAGCTTGTTGCATGGTTTTCTATAAAAGGGAGCCTCCTCCCTCTTGCCTTAGGTTCAGAAAAGTTGCTTGAGAGCTATACATATCATCTATATCTATATTTCTTATTTCTCTCTTGTTTTGTGCTTGAAGGTGCATTTTCATCATACTATTGCACACAAACACACACTCAAACACCATCCTTTTGTTGCTGAGGCTTCTTGAAGTTGGTTTTGGAGTTTTTGGACTGGTTTTGATCCAAAATAGCTGCTAGAGTTGTTGCTCTAAAGTGGTTCTACAAGGGTGAGCTTCTAACCTCTTAATCCCCTTGTTTTGTTTAAGCTTTTGGCCCAACTTGCATGTTGTTTTAGGCCTAACTTTCTACTGCAAAAAGGTCTGATTTTTGATGCTTGAAATGTTTGTTTAAGGCCTTGTTGGTGTTGGGGGTGGTCTACCCCCTCTTGTACCTTGTTTGGTCTTGTTTTGTGCTTTCCTTTTAAGCTATTGGGACCACCTCCTTTTGACCTTCTCACCACTGAAACTCAGAAGAATTTCAATGGTGGAAATGGTGTTTTGAGGTCCCAAATAGGAGAGGGTCATCCCCTCTCCTTGTGTCTTGTATGCTTGCTTCATTTGCCGCATGTTTGAGCATGTTTGTTAAGCTTATGTTGGCTCCATCTTAGCATGTATTTGGGGTTATTTTGATATGGCATACCACTGTTTTGATTTGGTTTTCTCACCTCATGCATGCTTTATACACTTGTAGTGTAAATTTTGCAAACTAGCTTTGTGTGCTTCATGAAGTAGCATGTCTTTCTAGCATGCTTTGAGTCCATCTCAGTAGGTTTTTGGTGTTGTTTTAACATGCCTTAGATCTTTTTTGGGTTGGTTTGATAGCCCCATGCATGCTCCATGCACTTGTAATGCATTTCCATTTACTAGCCCAATGTGTATCATACTTTTGATCATCATTCTAGCATGCTTTTGGCTCAACACTAAGAAGCTTTTGTTCATGTTCTAGCATGCTTAAGCTCTGATTTATGTTGTTTTGGCCATGCATGCATTGCTTTGTATAGCCATGGTTCAATCTTGCTCACTAGCTCTGTGTATTGAGTCCATTAGTATGCATTACTTGGACTATTTTCATGATTTGGCATCATTTGAAATATGATTTCAGTACATGTAGTCTGGTCATACACTTGCATTTGTCACTCTTTCAATGCTTTGGAAAGTTGGTGTTTTATGCCTTAAACATGGGCCATTGTGTATGCCTTCATGCCTAAGCTTGCGAGCTATCATTTCGGTGTGTTTTGGGGGTTATTTTGCCATGATATAACTCTAATTTTTGTTGGCGAAGCCATCCCATGCTTGGTCTTGGTAGGTGTAGTGTAACCCTTCCTTTTAGCCTTGCACATTCCATACTTTATGCCCTTCATGCTAGCTTGTTTTGGCTTCCTTCCATGCATGTTTTAGATTCATTTTGGCATGTTCTAGGACTGTTTTGGGTTGTATTTGCCATATGCTTCATGTATTGCATAGCTATAGTGTAAATGCCTATGCTAGTTTCAAGCTTTAGGCACCATAGCATGCTTCATTTGTGTTGTGTGGATGATTTGGCATCACTTAACATGACATTTCAGAGCATGTAGCATTGCCATATTCTCACTTCATTCACCCTTTGAGTGCCTCTAAGGGTTGTGCATTGTTGCCTTATTTATGGCCTAGTGTGCATACATGCATGTTTAGGCCTTTGAGCTCCCATCTCAGCATGTTTTGGTCTTTGTTTAGACCTACATGAGCTCTGTCCATGGTTAGTTCATGCATTTATTCCATGTATTGCATGTCCCTTGTATAGTCCTCTTTGCTAGCCTTATGCCTTAAGGACTCTAGTATGCTATACTTGTTTTGATTGGATGATTTGGCATCATTTCTTACTTAATTTCAGAGCTTATAGTGTTGTTACACTTCCATGCTTTTCACTCCCTGAGTACTCTTGAGAGTTGTGCTCTTGTGCCTAGTTGATAGGCTAATGCATGTGCATGCATTGTTTTGCATTTCATGCCATCTTTCGTAGCATTCTGGCCACTGATTTGGCCATAGCTGAGGTCTGTCCACATTCAGTTTAAGTCCATTTAGCATTGTGTATGCCATGTTGTTTGCATGCTTATGTTACATTGCATCGAGTATGCCATGTTGTTCTTAGCATTTAGCATTGTGTATGCCATGTTGTTTGCATGCTTATGTCACATTGCATTGAGTATGCCATGTTCTTAGCATTGTGTATGCCATGTCGTTTGCATGCTTATGTTACATTGCATTGCGTATGCCATGTTGTTCTTTACATTGTGTATGCCATGTTATTCTTTGCATTGTGTATGCCATGTTGTTAATTGCATAGTGTTATGCATGTTGTTGCTTGCATTGTGTTTGGATTAGGTGTTAGTCCAAACACGAGAAACGAGGGATGTTTCATACTTGAAGTGATGAAACGTGTCTCAATTCTCGGTCGCCGACCCTCTTGATCATACATGATAGAAGTCAAGGCTTTATGTGTTTATGTGTGCATTCATTTCATATTGAATTGTGCAATTTGGCTTCTCGGCCATCATGCATTGAAATGCGCGATTGGTGGCCCGAGGGTCGAGAACCACACTCCCTTGAGCTCATGAAATGATAGGGAGGGTGGTTGTGCACACATATCTTGCAAATACATTGCCATGCCCTTTCTTGCTCTCTGTTGCAGCAACCTGGAGAAGTGCAGCAAAAACTGGTCGGCCGACCAAAAAAACTAGCTGGCCGACCACTTTTTCTGGTCTGCAGCAATGGTAGGTGGTCGGCAGGTGGTTGGCAACATCAACAACTGGTCGGCCATGTTCCTACAGGTCCCCAAGGTGAGTTAGAAGCTATCTGGAGCTTTGTGCAAGGTTCTGAGAACAATTGCAAACAGAGGCAAATTGGGGCATCACAACGGATTTCCGAACGAGGCGACCGAGCATGCATGCACTCCTCATCCCGAGGACCTCTTTTTACTACTTCCCTTAGCTAGTTTATGCTTTGTTTTTGTACTTAAATAGTTAATGCGTTTAGCTATTCAATTTGTGTTGTAATAATTAGCTAGTTAACTAGGATTAGTTAATTAGTTTCATTTTGTAATAATTAGTTTAATTAGCTTGGATTAGCTAGTTAGCTTATTATTCGAACCCTCCATCGAGAGGGCCAACTCTTATAATAAGCGTGCGTGTGTGCGATGCATGTCTTCCAACCTCCATTTCTTTCTCCATTTTTTTTAATCACTTACGATGGTTAGTTTTAGGGCATATTTCAATTAGCATACCTTATGTTTGCATGCATGCACCATTCATCTGTATTGCATGCACCGGGCTCGGCGCATCATCCTAACTACATTGTATTTCAATACATTTACTTGAATATGTGTTCAACAGCATGTTATCAAGTTGTATTCACATGATATCTTAGGATAGCTGAGCCTATCTTAGTTACATTTTTGTATGTATTGCATTAGCCATCTTAACATGAACTAGGATCATGCATGATTTCTAACTAGTTCTCTGTTTTGACTCGGAAGACACTGCGAGTGTTTACGCTTTAGCATACTGCATGAGATGTGTATGTTGCCATGTTAGCATGCTTGCCATGAGGCTAACTGCTTAAGTGATTAACTGCTTGAATGCCTATGGGTGAAGATTGGATTGCTTGAATTGGGACAACTCATCAAAACTGTGTGTTTTAGGCCCACTTGAGAGTGGCAAAATCATGTTTTTCTAAACCCACTTGAGGGTGGCAAAATTCACGTCTTAGCCTACTTACGAGTAGCACCTCTAAACCATTTTCAAACAAACAAACATGAAATATTTTGTTCCAACTTAGGCGATCTAGTCTATACTTGTATGCTGTGCGCATCACATAGTAATTCTAGGTTAATAATCGGAATAAGAACACATGCGTTTTCAAAAACAAAATATCATGTTAGTAAAGGCCAATCTTTGATCGGGCGAGCGGGGGTGCTCATTGCATGACCTTCTCCTCTCGTACCCAAGTTCTCGAACCGAGGCAACTTTGGTGATGACGGACACGTGGCCTTAGGCACGAGTCAGGGTTTCCTAAATTTTCCCAAAATAAAATATTTAGGTGGCGACTCTATATCTGGCAAAGCAGTCCATATTTGTCACTTCTTTATAAAAATCAGTTTTCCAAAATGATTTGCTGGATTTGGACTCTTTGGTGATTTATCAGTCTTGCATTGCACTTTGCGAGATTAGATTCAGAACCGTGACACGAGTCCGAACTTGTAGTAGCTAGAGAACAAAATGATTCGCGCCCTCGTGCGCGGAGCCAGGAATTCTCGGGCGGTCTATAGCATGCTTTTCATAGTGACATTCAAGATAAGGATATTGTTGAAGCTCTAGAAAATGAGGTTTAATATTGGACAGGCTTTTCAAAAGTTCACTATCATCCCTAGAGTCTATATGAATATAATGGTTTTCATATGATTGTATGGAATTATTATTTTAGATTGGAATATACTTAGTTGACATTAAGTTATTCCTTTTTGGATGGTTGGAAGTGAAATGGATGCAAATTGCGAAATGATTGATAATATATGTATTGTTTTGTTTATATACATGGTATAGGTTGCACGAAATACATACAGGTTAAGGACAAATTTAAAAAAAAAACAATATCATGTTTTTGGCCACTAAATAAGTGGTAGCCAAAAAGACAGTAAATATTTTTAATGACTAAATAGTTAGTAGCTAAAAAAAAAGTAAAATGAATAAAAAAAACTTTTAGCAACTAAAATTTTAGTAGCCAAATAAAAAAATAAACTTTAGGTGATTAAATTTTTAGTAGCTAAAAAAAATTACACTTTAGGCTACTAAAACATTTAGTAGCTAAAAAAAATAAGATGAACAAAAAAATCTTTTTGGCTACTAAATAAATTAGTTGTGGAAAATAAATTTAGTTTTGGAGACTAAATATTTTAGTCGCTGAAAATGCGATATAAATTTCTTTTGAAAGCTTTTGGCGACTAAAAGATTGATCGCCAATTTAGCCTATCAACGACTAAAGTTTTTTTTGTCGCCAATACTTTTACTTTTGGCGACCACTTGTTTAGTCGCCAATTTAGGACTTTCGGCGACTAAAATTTTTTTAGTCGCCAATACCTTCGCTGACCTTTTTCCGCGACCAAGTTGGCAACCAAACTATTTAGTCGGGAAAACCATTTGGCGACTAAAAATGTGACTTTTGGCGACTAAAAATTTAGTCGCCAAAAGTGCAATTTCTTGTAGTTATAACCATCCATTACATGATAATTATCTAAACATATCTATTAACAACAAATACAATCGTCAATTATATGATAATCATCCAAAAACATTAACAAAAATAATTACCTATTACATGATCATCATCCAAATATATACTAAAAATTCATTTGGTAAAAAAAATGTAAAAGATTTATCATTTTTATATAATTTTATCTTTGGTGGCTAGAAATATTTTTTAAAAATTCAAAAAAAAAAATTTGACATTTATTTTTGTCAAACTAATTTATATTTTATTAAATTGATGAGTTTACCCTTAAAATGAATCAATGATGTCTTCAATTGTCCTTACTTAGAACGAGATTCAAAATTCAAAATCAAATATATCACAATTGAAAAATCATAGATCAAAATAATACAGGGACTGTTGATGTAATTCGCTATTTAATTATTAATATTTATAAATTTTACCATTGATTTAAACATATTTTTAAACATTTACACTGAGCTATTATTGTCCCTGATTGAAATAATTTTTTATTCCCTTCATTATTGTTGATAACCACCTTCCACTCTTACCATTTCATCACCAACTCTCATCTTTTCCAATCCACTGCCACTCTTTTTATTTCTTTTCTCTGTCCACCACTACTCTTCTCTTTTCTCAATTCACTGTCACTCCCATCTCATTCATTTCACAGTCTATAGTCACCGTGGCTATCTAGTACCACTGACAAAAAATGTTCAAATTATCTAAACAGCTCCGTTTTGTAGCTCGAAATATCAAGGCTCAAAAGGCCCGACTTCTTTGTACACCCACCCCCATTTCTTTGTACAAGTCATCCTTGTTACAAACAAAACTCAACACATTTCATTTCAAATAAAAAAAAAATTACAGAGTAGAGAGAGTGAGAGAGAGGAGACCCATTAGCCGACGAGGTTGTGTGTACGAAAGGATGCCGCCGACGAGGCTGCTATTGCTTCTACTAGTACCGACACGCGCTGCCACTGCTACTGTGTGTGCGAAAGATGCTGCCGCTGCTAGTGTGTCTACTGAAAGGTGTCGTCGCTGCTCCTTGATTCGTGCTGCTTATGATAATTTTCTGTTGCTTATGATTTATGCTACTTATAATTCATCTCCTTGACCTATTAGTTGGTTTTGTTTTTAATTTAGGGTTTTGCATTGAACTCTGCAAAAATCTACTGTGTGGAAATATTTGACAAATAAAAATAATTAAAAGGATGAAATATGTAATGAATAATTAAAAATCTACTAGTCATACTCATATGATTAAAAATAATTAAAAATCTGCTAGTCATACTCATATGATTTTTGCACACACTGTTGATGAAATATGTTGAATCTTCTGTTTATAAGGAACATTGTGTGTGAAAAAATCTGTTAGACCCTATGTTTTTAAATTTTCATAACTCATTGATTAATCCATAACAAATGACTGAAAATTTATGTAGTGAACTTCACTTTTAATAAGGAACATCGTATGTGCAAAACTCTGTTAGACACTATGTTTTTAAATTTTCATAACTCATTGATTAATCCATGACAAATGACTGAAAATTTATGTAGTGAACTTCATGTTAAACAATTTCAAAATTTTCATTTTAGATTAGACAATTATGTTACTTCTAAAATTTAATTCTCATTTGAGACCCATTAAAATCACCCCTCCAAGTCCCATGTATCTGTGCTTAGAAACAATAATTTTTTTTTTTTTTTTTTTTTTCAATTTGTAATAGAAGTGTAAAAATGAACCTGTAAAGGAATGAAAATTTGAGTTTATTTTTGTTGTTGTTGTTGTTTTGAACAATTTGTATTGTTCTTGCTTGCTTCTTTATAATGTTACTTGTTGTGTGATAAGAATGGTTATGGAGGCAATCAGTGTTTTGTCTCTACTAACTCTCTTAATGTCTATTCTATTTCACTTTGAAGCTACAATGGATATTGGTTCAAACCATAATTCATTCAATGTGAGTGAGGAAGTTGAAGAACAAGATAACAATGTTGAATTTAATGAGAGTGGTGAAGTTGAAGAACCGAAGAAGGGGATGTATTTTATCTGAAAGCAAGAAGTGTACACATTTTATGCAACATATACAAAACAACTTGGATTTGCTATAACTTAAAGAACACAAAATGTAACAAGGGATGGGGAAGTAAAGTACTTTGGAATTGAATGTACTCGGGCGCGGAATAGAACAAAAAAATTAGAAATAAATCCCTTTGAACCATTTTTGTCATCAAAAATTGATTATAAAGCAAGGGTCAAAGCCAGTCTACAAAGAGATGGAAGATATAAGTTAACCATAGTTGTGCTTGAGCACACTCATGATTTGATTCCGACTGACTCACGACATTTTACAATGAATAAGAGGATTCTTACTCCGATGAAGAGAAGACTAAAAGTTAACGATGCAGCAGGGATTAGGGTGGCTAGGAATTTTCATTCCATAGTTGTTGAAGCGGGGAGATATGAGGCATTAACGTTTGATGAACAAGATGCAAGAAATTATATTCAGAATGCTAGAAGATTGAGACTTGAGGTAGGAGACGCCAAATCAGTTATACTTTATTTTCATAAAATGCAACAACAAAATTCGAACTTCTATTCGGCAATTGACCTTGATAAAGATGGTCGCATGCAAAACTTGTTTTGGACGGATGCAAGGAGTAGGGCGGCTTATAAAGAATTTGGGGATGTTATCTCATTTGACACAACTTATTTAACAAACAAATATGATATGTTGTTTGCTCCATTTGTAGAAGTTAATCACCATGGACAGTCAATTTTGTTTGGTTGTGGGTTGTTAAGTAATGAAAACACAGAGACATTTGTTTGGCTATTCAAAAAATGGTTAAGTTGCATGTCAGATGCTCCCCCAAAAGCAATAATAGTTGACCAATGCAGAGCTATGCAACATGTCATAGAAATTGTCTTTCCACAAGCGCGACATCGTTGGTGTTTATGGCATATTATGAAGAAAATTCCGGAGAAATTAAGAGGATATTCGCAATATGAATCCATAAAGGTTGCTTTGAGTAATACAGTTTATGATTCATTCACAAAAGATGAATTTAAGAAATATTGAGAAGCAATGATTGCAAAATTCAATCTGAATGATAATGAGTGGTTGGGGGTATTATATCTTGAGCGACATAGGTGGATTCCTACTTTGTTAAAGACATATTTTGGCGTGGCATGTCAACTACACAACAAAGTGAGAGTATGAATGCATTTTTTGTTGGATATGTGAACTCCAAGACAACCTTAAAGCAATTTGTTGAGCAGTATGACAATGCCTTGAGAACTAAGGTATAGAAGGAGACAAAAACAGATTTTAAGTCTCGTAACAAATTGTATGATTGCTTAACAGTGTATCGTTTTGAGAAACAATTTCGTGTAGCTTACACTAATTCAAAATTTGAAAAAGTTCAAGTAGAAATGAAGCGTTTAGTGTACTGTCATGCAAATCTTATCAAAGATGAAGGAGCAATTTGTACCTATCATGTGAGGGAGGCTGTTCTTCTGGGTGAGGGGATGAAGAAAGTGAAATTTGTTGTGTACTTTAATTCAACTAAATGTGAGCTTCAATGTATGTGTCTGTTGTTTGAGTTTAGAGGTATTATGTGTACCCATTCACTTTGTGTGCTTATTGAGAGATTCATATATGAGGTGCCAAATAAATACATTATTTCGAGATGGAGAAAAGACTTGGAAAGAGGATACACATGCATTCCAACCACATATACTAAAGGGTTGTTTGGGATGATCTAAATAAGTGTACTTTTTGACTTTTTATGAAATATGGGTTGGGTTTGAAGTGATGTGTTAGAGAGGTTATGTGACTTAAATAAGATGATATGACTTAAATAGGATAGTGACTTTTTGACTTTTTTTAAACATGTCAAACCAACCCTAACTTTGGGTCTGCTCTACATCCAAAGTTACATGATAACTATCACAACACGTTGGATGAGATCCTAAAACTTGCTACCAATGATGATGGTAAACACAAAGTTATTCAACTTGGGTTAATGAAAATCAAGGATAGAGTGAGAATAGTTCAATCAGGTAGTGCGAGTAATGTGTCATGTACTAGTACTTTACCACCTTCCCATACTTCACCAAAAAGTCCGCTTGGTCGCAATACTACAAAAGAAAGCATGACTCGCAAGGTACTTAATCCTTTGGTTGCTCGTCGAAGAGGCCGTCTATATATGAAATGGAAGGTTAGCAAGGTTGATACAATAGTGAATCGGTTGAAGGGAAAGATGAAAGGAAAGAATAAGAAGGCTAATCTGGTACAGGTAAATTTTTCATTTTGCAATACATATGTATATTTCAGAATTTGTTAAACTTGAAATATTCATTAATGTTTGGTACTATAGGGTCGCAAGATGTGTCAAGATGAACCTCGTAAGTTAAGCTTTCCTTGTACGGGAGGCGTTTAACGCACTATGTATGAACCGGTACGTGTTAAATATGAAGGTTGTTTCATGTTTTTTTTTTTGGATTTTAATTTTACTGCTTCAAATTACTAATTAACTTGTGTTACTATTTCATCATAAGGTGCCGCAAAATTAACCTTACTATTTTCCTTCTATGGATGCCATAGAAGACAGTATACATGTACCGGTATGTGTTGAATAGACTTAATATATTTCACTTTGTTTGTTGTGGGTTAATATTTTAGTGCTTCAAATTACTAATGCCATTTTGTTACTATTTCATGATAAGGTGCCGCAACATCAACCTTACTATTTGTCTTGTATGGATGGCACACAAGACAATATATATATACCAGTACGTGTTGAAGGTATTCTTGCGACAAATTAAATTTTATATTAGTGAATATGTTTGTGGATTTTTTTTTTTTTTTTTGTAATATTTACTTTAATTTTACAGGCATCGGTTAGCACAATGGGGGACAACATTGGAAGTACATCATAGTCAAGCTAGAATGGTCAACAATATTAGCAGTCAAAGTTCGATAGTACCATCAAAATTTGTTGACTTGAACATAGACGGGGATCCGAATGTTCCATTTTTTTTTAGTTTCAAAGTGCTAATTGTACGTAAATTTCATTTGTAAACTTCGGATTGTTTAGCTTCATTTGAAAATTGATGGAATTGGTGGCTGTTCCATTTTAGGTTGAATTGAATTACAGGTTCAATTGTAGGTTCCATTGAATTATAGGTTCAATTGGTGGATGTTCCAATTGGTGGAATTGGTGACCATTCACTGCAGTTCTTACCAAAGGCATTTTTGGCTTTATCATTTTCCATTTTGACATGCTAGGCACCCAAGGAAGCCCTTTTCAGTGGTACTGATGGGATGGTATTAGGCCTAGCAATTACCTTTGGTGCCTTTGGAAGGGATGAAGTCAAGCCACCATTTCGAGTCATGGGCTGCATTAGAAAACATGAGTCGAGTCAGTTAAACTGTTGAACATTAAGCTTCTTTGTTGTTTTTCTTTCCTCTGGAAAGCTTTCTTTTTGATATAGATTTTTATTTCCTTGTTTCATGTTCTGTCTCTCCCTTTTATTTATGTCTGTGTTCTACACAATGCTTCTCATTCAAAAAAGAAACCTGTGTGTATGTGTTACCAAAGTAGAAAGCCAACAGTCTCCCTTTTGTTTATGTATGTTCTACACAATGCTTCTCATTCAAAAAAGAAACCTGTGTGTATGTGTTACCAAAGTAGAAAGCCAACAAATTTCTTAAATGCAAGGATTCCAACAAAGATAAAAATGATATCAATAATTTGTAATTCAAGAACAAAAAAATTCCGTATTGCTCCAGAGCCTGCAAATAAGCCTCCAAGTATGATTCTTGGCTGCATTCAGTCAGTCAACTAGTACAGAAATAACACATGCACATAAGAAATATTCATCTCAATAAGAAATATTCATCTCAATAGAAGTCAAAGAAATGTGCACATAGAAGTCAACAATCTTGAAACATAAGCTACTTAGTCACTAACCAAAAAAAACAATTAACGAAGATCATCAAATTGTGCACATTATACAAACTGTAAACACAAAAGAAATGGGCACATTATACACCTTTATATACACTGTTAACCAAGATCATCAATTAACCAACCATCACATATAGATTTTTTAATCATGTTCTCAACAACCCATTCCCATGAACACTCCATGATCAAGCTACATACTTGCAGGTGTTAACAACAAACAACAAAATACAAAACAAGTTTTGATTACATTCATAACATTGTCCAAAACCTAACAACTGAGTCATTTACATGATAAAGTACAAAAATACACAAAAATACAATGACGTAAGTCATTGCCTTGAAAATCTTCTCCATCCTTTGAAGCCTTCTACCATGCTCATGAATTGCATTGTGCATCTCACCAAGCCTTCTTCTTAGATCATTAAATTCTTCTGTTCTTATAGCTGTCTAAAGTCTAGCATTGGAACGGATTGTGAAGGTAACGTCGTCGTCATTATTATCATCTACAAACTTGAAGTAATTGCAATGTTCCTTAGCACTCTACAATGGACAAGAATCAGTTAATCAAATCACACAAATGAAATTTGTGTAAAACTAAAAGATTAATTTATATAACAGATACTTATATATTTTGATGGGCAAACAAAAAACAAACACCCTTAATTTCCATTCTTATTGGTTCGTACAATATACATGGCAGCTATTCTTCTACAATCACACAATCTTGGCTTTAATCTTATGTTGTTATTATTAGTAGAAGATGAAGCCATTTTTTTATCTACATAAAAAATATGAACAGATTCAACTACCTCATACTGATGATAAGCCTCATACTGATGCATAATGATGCATTCATAGTGATGTGATCCATAAACAGAGTTCAAAGTTTAGATTCAACAAATAAATTTTTGTAATGTGATCATTTTTTGCACAGATACTTACATATTTTGCCCCCACGGGGGACTATAACAGATCCTTACATATTGTTTAAAGAGTTCTAAGAATAAATTTTGCAAAGAATAGATTCTTCAAATAACAGATTCAACAAACAAATTCAAAGAACATATTTTTGTAATGTGATCATTTTTTGCACAGATACTTACATATTTTGCACCATGAGGGACTATAATAGATCCTTACATATTATTTAAAGAGTTGTAAGAACAAATTTTGCAAAGATCAGATTCTTCAAAGAACAGATTCAACGAACAGATTTTTGTAATGCGATCATTTTTTGCACAGATACTTACATATTTTGCACCATGGGAGACTATAACAGATCCTTACATATTGTTTAAAGAGTTCAAAGAACAGATTTTACAAACAACAAATTCTTCAAAGAATAGAACAAATGATAGATTCATAAGCCAAAACCCTAACAATTTGTTTAAAGAGTTCAACAAACAGAAAAAAAATGATAGATTCATAAGCCATAATGACAAAACCCTATGAATCTGTTAAATCTGTTTTGTCAAATAATAGATTCTATGAATCTGTTTGTTTGTAATCTGTGTTAGGGTTCAACGAACATATTTGTTTGTAGAGTTCAAACAACAGATTTTGCAGTGTTCAAATAAAACCCTAAACATATTCAAAAAACAGAATCAAAATAACAAAATGGGAACCCTAACAATCATAGATTCATAAACCCCAAACACATTTTCTCACAATTAAAGGGAATCCTAACACAAATTGATAGAAAATTCCAAAACCAAAAAGTCACAATCGACGAATTCGTACAGAAATTGAAGCCAAAACATAAACCCTAGTTTTGTCGAATTTGGGTTTACCTTAGATTCGTTTTCTTTTGGTACGTAATGACGAGTTTCCAGCGTTGTTAGCGTATGAGAGGCATCGAGCTCGTAGATGAGGAGTTTTAACAGAGCTCGTCATTCATCGTTTACTTTTCGTTGTCGCTTGTTGTTCGGCTCCGTTAGTATATGAGTACAGAGAGAGGTTTAACAGAGCTTAGAGAGGAAGGTTTATGAAAGATGAGGATGAGAGGGATGAGAGGATTTTAGCACAAGGATGAGATGGATTTGGGGAGAGACCTGGATCAGCGATTCAACGGAGAGAGACCAGAGACGATTCAACAGGGAGAGACTAGAGGTTTGGTTTGGAGTCTGAGGAGAGGAGAGAGAATATAAGTCATATTTCAGGCCATTTGAGCCTCGGTTTTTCGAGCTACAAGGTATTTTTGTTATCTAAATTGCCCTGGTTAACTAACAGATAGTTAAAATTAATACCATTTTTAAAATTAAGATTTAAATTAAAATAATTAGAAAATTAGGATTTAATTTATTATCTGGCTTCTTGAATTATTATCTTGTAATTTCTCAAAATAAATAAATAAATGATAAAATGATAATTTGAAGGTATGTTCCTAGAGTATGGGCCACGTAACACAGCAATATTTTAAAGGGAGATTTGGTGATAGATCCCTCACTGTCTAATTTATCTTTCAAAATAACAAGAATTATATAGATACATTCAAAACCCCCTTATATTTTAAAATTTGTTTCTTTTACTATACTACCCTCATATCTATTAATTTTCCTATTAAGTCATCCTCACAATGTATTTCAGAGTAAAGTTTTACTATGATTCAAAATAAAATTTTATATCGTTAAGTAAATCAATATGTTTTTAACCAGAGTAAAATTTTACTGTTATAAAAAATAAAATACATACTAAATGAATAAACCAGAGTCAAATTTTACTCTTAGATCTATTAACAAATAAAAAAAATTAAAAAAAAAAAAAACCAATTGGAAACAACAATGCAACATCTACAACTCAGATTCATGTTCTCGGAGGTATTACAACAACCTTCGCAGCTTTGTCTTCCAAGCATTCGCGTGGAAAATCTCCACGAATAGTATTCTTCGACCAGTGACTCAACAGCAACAATAGCAGCAGCACAGCGTTGTTCCGATTTCCGAAGTTGAAGAAGAGCGAGAGTAGAAGAAATTAAGGTTGTGGAGGATCGGTGAGGGTGGTGGTGACGAGGCAGATCGGCAGCGATGGAGAGAGGTAGATCTGTTCAGAGACAAATCAAAAACAACCTTAACCTCACGCGTGAGCGGCGGAGGACGTGACGACAGAGTTGAGTTCCGTGAAGGAAGTAGTTGCAGATGATAATGATAAGACTAAGAAAAGAGAAAGAGGAACAAAACAGAGGGATGAGAAGATTTAGTTGAGAGTACAATAATCTGATAAAATATTTAAATAATAAATTTTGTCTTTTATACAAGACTTTATAATTATGAAGAGATTTTGAAAGTATAATTTTTTTCTTAATTCTTTTAATAATAAAAAGAAGATAAGAGGGGTTTATATTATAACAATTGGCCGTGGGCTGTTTAAGAGCATCTCCAACCCAAGCATCTCCAACCCACTAGGTATATAATATTTGTTAGTCAAAATGCCTAATATAACTCATTTTTTTCAACTCCAATGCACTAGGCATATGATTAGGCATTTTAGCTCAACTCACATTCACTAGCTACATGTAGCTAGCCTTCAAAGTTAGGCAAAATATATTTAATCATTAGGATCATTTCCCTCCATTTTTATTGCTGATATGGCATTTTATAAAATTAATAGTATTTAGATGAATAGCTAAAATAAAGAGCATGGTTAGAGTAGAAACATGAAATAGTTGATAGCTAAAATAAAATATATATACTTTATAGTAATGTTTAGATAAGTAAAATGCCTATTACCGTTGGAGATGCTCTAAGCATGTAATGCTCGTTAATCAAAATGTCTAGTGTGACTCATTTTTTTCAATTCCAATGCACTAGGCATATGATTAGGCATTTGGCTCAACTTACATTCACTAGCTACATGTAGCTAGCCTTCAAGGCTAAACAAAATGTATTTAATTATTAGGATCATTTCCCTCCATCTTTGTTGTTGACGTGGCATTCTATAAATTTAATAGTATTTTGATGAATAGCTAAAATAAAGAGTATGATTTGAGTAAAAATATGAAACAGTTGATAGATAAAATAAAATATATACTTTATAGTAATATTTAGATAAGTAAAGTACCTACTACCGTTGGAAATACTCTAACCTAGCCTAAAAGGCATCACTACATATTAATAAGAATTTACGAATAACTACTAAACACTGAAGTTGCTCTCAACGCGTTATACATTTTTATTGGGCTTTGGAGATTTTAGTGGCCCGTGGACGTTTTCATATGTATTTCACATCTGATTTTTTCACAGGTGATCCTATTTGCGCTCAATAAAAATTTTAAAATTTTAATTCTTATTATATTTTAACATAAATTTATTAGTAAAGATAATGCCAATTAAATCCTAAAATAAGATATTATTTTTTCTCATAGTACACCTTAATTATTTATACGTATTCTTCATATTCAATGCTCTTAATATTTTTTTCCAAGTTTCAATTATTTTATTTTTATCTTTTTCTTCACTCCAAAACTCCAAAATCCATTCTACTATTGTAAAAATAAAAAAGTAAAAAAATGCTCGGTATTGTCAAGAACACAAAAAAAAAAAATTTATTCAATTAATCAAATCAAAAAAAGAAAAAAGTGTCTTGTTCAATTAATCAAATCGAAAAATAAGTAATGTCCCGTTCAATTAATCAAACATTAACTAGTATTATCTTGGAAAACTCTAACTCTTGGGAATTGTTAAATGGCTAGAGATGCCATAGAGATTCAACAACAAAACTATTTTTCAATCTTAATGGGATTATCATGGGGTTTTTCAACGAAGTGTTTCATGGGTTTATCAGTAATATAATAGAAATGCAAATAAGTAAATATGATGTAATATAGAATAACTAACACCAATCGTATATAAATAAAACAAATAGTAGTAATGAAAAATTTGTTTACTAGTTTTGAAAAAGTTTTCAAAGTGGTGTAATTTGGGATTTTTGATTTGTTTATTATTTAGGTGTACTTTGAAGGGTAATTTTTGAAAAAAACATAGGATGCATTGAGAGTAAATTATACCCTAAATAATTTAATAAAGTGTACTGAAAAATTAGGTGTACTTAGGGGTTGTTTGGAGTGTCCTAAATAAGTGCACTTTTTGTCTTTTTGAACTAAAAAGTTGAGGAAAAAAATATGATTGTTTGGGTTAACTTTTTGACTTTTTATGGAAAAATGTGTATTAAAAAATTATATAAATTAGTGTGTAGGGGAAAATTAGGATTGAGAGTTATGCAGCCGTAATTTTTGACTTTTGGTGAATAGTAATAACTTTTTAACTTTTTGAGTAACTTTTTAATTTTTTGACTTTTTGATAACTTCCCAAACTTGACCTTAATATTTTTTGGGTGCAAATAGAATCACCCCTTTTCCACTATCACTTTTAAGTTTCACTAACGTTAGCAAAAATATAAATAAATAATCAAAGAAACATACTCAAAATCTCCCAAAATATTAATGTGTGATCCAAATTCAGTTTGAGAAGGTTCCGTCACATCTAAAATGAAATTTTTATGCAAATATCATTATTTTTTAAATTTTAAATTAGGGAAATAAGAACCAAATCTTTGATAATATTTTAAGTAAAATAACAAAAATGCCTTCGAAATTTGACGAAAAAAATATAACAACTATTTTCAAAAACTACAAAATAAAATAAAATTTAAGATCAAATCACAATCAATCATATATACCGTCAAGTGGTTAGACATTAGCATTTTTCAATGTCCAAGTTTCAAAGATACGTTTATACGCATGTAAAACACTAATGCAGCCTTGAATAGGAGTTTAAACTTTAGGGAATTTTTCCTAATTTGTGAATTACATAGTTTTTTTTTTTAATATTTTTTTTTATCAAATCTAAAGAGGTGTTTCTGTGTTATGCTCTAAATTTAATGTCATTGGAAAATATTTATCATGTCTTAGTGGGTCCAACTATAATACACCAAAAATTCAATAAATAAGATCACAATAAGTAGGATCAATTCGATGGTAAATTCATGAAAACCACTTTATTTTCCGATTAAACCACCTTCATTAACAATTTTTTTTTTTTTTTTTTTTTTTTTCTCTTTATCTGAATCTAACGGCCGGGATTTGTTTTGATTTGCAATACACCAAAACCACGTAGCGTGGATCTTTTTCTTCTTTTTTTCCTGTTTTCTTCTCTCCCAACCAACTTGATTAATGGGTCAAACTATGGATAAGTGATTTAACTATATATGAAGTCATACATATGCTAAAACCTCGAAGTCTAAAATTTCAGCTGACAATGAAGGCTTTGAATTAAAGTTCATTTTAATTATGTTTTGTTTTAGCAGTATGAAAAGTTAAAAAGTCACTAAAAATTTCAAAAAGTTAACAAACTATATAAAAATGTCAAACATTCCCTTTCATCTCTACTTTATATATATATATATATTGTAAAAAGTCAAAAAGTCGTCACAAACATATTAATTTTTTTTATCTCATATTTAACAAAAAAAATCAAAAAATTGTTAAAATAATATATTTCCAAACGAGACATAAGTTACTAATCCCTCACCTATTAGGGAGAGAGAGAGAAGAAGAAGAATACAAGTAGCTTTTGTTCACACTTGTTAAAGGTTTTCTTGCATGATGACACATTGACATTCTCATTTTCAAAGTTAGAGACAAAAGAATAGAAGCAGGTTCCAGTCCTTTAGATATATAATTTATCGGATCATATGTACAAATCTTCAATCAGTTTACAAGGATAATTGCTGTACAAAATAAAACTATTCTTAGTTAATCATATAGTGATCTCATTTCAAATACTACAATTTTAATAAAAAAAACTTAATAAGGTTTAAGATAAATTACACACATTTTGTCACTCGTGTTATTTTAGTTTCTACAGTTTCAATTGGTTCAATTTTAATCATTAATTTTAGATTATGCTTCAATTTGTTCTATTGATAACACCTTTAGGAATTTTGACGGAAAATTTTTATTGAGTTGACGTTAAGTCACTGAATTAATCAAATTTATAATTTTACATCTAAAAAAGTATGACAAATGTTGCTCATATGTAGAGTTGTCATAAAAAAATGGTAACAATTAAAGTTGGACTAATATGTAACAAAGTAAAAGAGTCTAAATTGAGTCAAATAAAATTATAAAGTCTAAAAAAAAAAAAAAATTGTCTTGTATGCGCTTCATCATAAAATAAAGTTTCTTTTTTGCCTAAAAAAATAAAAAATAAATAAAAATCAAAATATAGGGTTGTTTGAAAATTTATTAGTGTCTAGTATTTTTTCATTTACAAATACAAAGCTAGCGATAGAATATACCTGGTAATGAGTAGTCTGATGATTCCTCTGATCTGTGCATGATATCTATATTTACTGAATGAAGCAACAAAAACCCATTCTTCCAACAAGTTATTGCCATTGTTGCCCAAAATTTTCTCACAATGTTGTCATATAGTTAGAAGTCCATTCATTAACATGGGATAAGAAATGTAAAATAAAAATAATCTCATTCATCCATAAAGGCAACAAATTGAATCTTTTCGATCCTATCTCTAACCTAGAAAGGATGCCTTACATCTCTTTTGATTCTACAATTTAATAAGTTACAAGCACAAACTACCACAGAGTAATTTCAGAAGGTTTAAGTTAAAGATTGATACGTGTATGCCATTGGCATGCATAAGAAAATGCAAATATGAAGCTAAAATATCATCTGTATATATAATAGATAAGAAAAGAGTAAAATAAAATTAGGGTTTTGGTGATCAAGAGATTCCCACACCAAGAAAATCTATGAAGGCAGGAATATTATCCTTTTGCTTGACGGATTCATTTTGATTCTCTTCCTCATCGATAGCCCTTCTAATCTTTGCAAATGGGTGCAAATTATCACCAAAGCTAACCAAATCTCTCTTGATCACTTCATGAGCTCTATTACCATCACCAAGCTTAGAGTACCCAAAGGGACTTGGAACAACCCTCTTGTAGTTTGGGAGCCCAAATGGACTGAAATCCCGGCAACCATATCGATATACAGGTTGGTCTGAACTATTTGAGCTATCTGTAGTGCAATAATATGTGCTAGAATTGATGTAATCTGTACCTTCCCTTCCAAATAAATCCACTGAAGGAGAGTTGTTTGTAGCTGATGCAGTTGGTCGAGTGAAATTCCAAGAAGGGGACGAACTGGAGGGTGAAACTGGAAATATCCTATCTTTGTTTAGGGTTTGGAATTCAAAGAACTTAACGCCCTCAAAGTGGCATTTCAAGCTGTAATCTTCTTGGGTTCTTGAATTCCTTCTTCGAAAACCAAAAGAGGGAGGAGCGTTGGAGGAGCTATCAATCGTATCTTGGTAAATTCTTTTACCACAAAGCTTGGATTGTTCTCTTTGCTTTCTTGCCATGATAACATGCCAGTGATTCTTCACAGCGTTATCGGTTCGACCAGGGAAGAGTCTGGATATCAGTGCCCACTTGTTTCCATGGATGCGATGAGCTGCAAGAAGCCTTTCTTCTTCTTCTTCTGTAAATGGCCTTCTGTTGATTCTGGGGTCAAGTTGATTGAACCACCTCAATCTGCAACTCTTCCCTGTATATACAATCAAAAACATCAAAAACCCATATCATAGAACTTGATAGATAGGCAGGTAGTTAGGTTAGGTAGGTAGTTAGAGAGAGGGAAAGAGAGAGGGAGAGAGAATATACATGTATATGAATCCTTTCAGTAATTGATAGAAGAATTATCTTGTTGGAATATTTGTGAGGTTAAATTTGCATATTTTGAAATGATTCTGTATTCATTCCATAAAAAAATATTCAGTCTAAAACTTTGAATATTAGATCAAGAATGATCCAAGAAACCCATAAAATACGTATCACAATTTTGAACTTCCCATACTAATATATCAATCGATATTGATTGATATATAATTATATATTTGTATACTGATAAATATCTCGATACTGTTATATAAAATCATTATATGAAACCATGATTCGCAAACAGAAAAAAGTTTAAATTAAAGTAAGATATATACATACCGGATCGTCCTTGGAGCTTCTCAGCAATGGAATTCCAGTTCTGGGGACCATACTGTTCGACAAGCTGCCGGAGTTTTTCATCCTCTGCAGGTCTCCAGTGTCCACGTGGACAAGTCCTTGTATCATCGCTAGAGCCACCTAGAGTTTCATCCATGGCTATTGATGGAATGGAAATTCTTGAACATCAAATACAAAAGAGAGAAGTCTAGAGCAAGATTTAAAGGAGAGGAAGAGAGAGAGATGTGCAACAAACAGATTAAGAAAGAGGGTTGGGTTGGGTTGGTTTAGGGTTGTGGATGGGCAGTCACTTTTGTTGGTTTTGCACGACACATTTTTTGAGCCTATTTGTTTTTCTGTATTACTATCACTCACTGACCCTTTCTTGCTTTGCTATTGGCCCATGAACCTCTCTATCAATTCCCACCTATTTTGATTATTCTACTCTCTCTATTTGGTACCTGCTATGAATTATTAAAGGACATCCCTCCTACTTTAAGAATTAACACTATGTAAGAGTTTTAAAAATTTAAGTTAAGTTTGGAAAGACTAAATAAGTGTACTTTTTGACTTTTTATGAAAGATGGGTTGAATTTTGGTTGGATTTGAAGTGATGTGTTAGAGAGATGATGTGACTTAAATAAGATGATGTGACTTAAATAGGATAGTGACTTTTTGAATTTTTGAATTTTTTTGAGGATGCCAAACTTGGCCTTAGTGTGTTTAGTTTGTATTTGTATAATAATTTTTTAGATAAAATGTACGAAAATTTATTTGGTTTGTCTTTTTTCAGAAATAGTTTTGAAAAATTATTTTCGGGAGAGAGTTTTAAAAAAAGTGATTGATTTGATGTGTATGAGAGAGAGTGTGTGTGATTTTGGAAAGTAGGTAATCAAACAAAATTTTGAGTTTTTTTTAGAAAAATTTGTTTGGTTTGATTACTCTTGAAAATTTGTTTGTAGAGAATTTTTTTCAAAAATTTTTTCTGAAAAACAAACCAAACAAGGCTTAAATATTTTGGTTTCTAAAAGTAAAAATTTTGTTACAAAAGACATTTAGAGATCAATTTCCATCGTCAAGAAGATAGTCGCCAAAAAATTGTCCCGAAACGTCAAAAATAAGGCTTTTAACGACAAAATTTTAAAAATGTCACTAATAAATAGACTTTTAGTAACAAAATAATTTGGTCTCAAAATTGTTTATTTTTTGAGACAAAAAATTTGGTCTCAAAAAGATAATAATTCATCACTAATGTCCAATTTTTGTTGCTAAAAATATAATAATACTTTTCACAACAAAATTATTTTTAATTATTTGGTCCCTAAAAAATAATTTTGTCCCTAAATTTTAGTTTCTAAAACCTTAATTTTTTAGTGTAACCTATTTTGTTATATACAAATTTGGGTTTTTTTAATTTTTAATTCATTGATAACATTTTAGAACAAGTATTGTTAGCCTTAGCGAAAGGTTGATTTCAGTCCTGCTACACACTCAAAATTTTTATCCCAAATTTTATTTTAAAATATTAAAATATAATTGAGATTCATTCTTTGGATCCCACAAAATATCTATTCCATCTTAATCACACATAATAATTTTAAAATTATTTTTTGATAAATTTTCTCAGACCGTAACCGTAGTGGGTTGATTTTGTTTTCAATGTAAAATAGTTGTTTTAAGGGTAAATTATAAATACATCTTTTGAGATTTGTTTAAAATATAGAATATTCTCTGTGATTTGGAAAATTATAAATACTTCCCTGTCAAAAATTTTTATTTAACAAAATTAATTAAAAAAATAAAATTCCTAATTGCACTCCTATATAATGATAAAATTATCTGAATTATTAATTGAAATAAATTTCTAACATTATTAAAAATTGTTAATTGACTTGATAATTTATTAATAAAATAGGCCCTTTGTTATGAAATTAAAAATTTCAAAGGACAAAATGTAATTTTTAAAACCACAAGAAATAAATCATATTCTAAACAAATCTCAAAAATATAATTGTAATTTACCTTTGTTTTAAGGAGACTCAATTGTCAAAACACAACCTCAAGATGGATAATGCATAGTGCAAAACTCATTATTATAACATTCCATTTATAGGTGCCACAGCCTCAAGATGGATAATGCATAGTGCAAAACTCATTATTATAACATTCCATTTCCATATATGTTCAGTTATACTTGTTTCAAAAAGATAAATCTACATATCGTGAACATATACATATTCATAAGCCATTAATAAGCCTTCCCTAGCTCTTTGGGATTTATCATTCTTCACATTGCAAACCTTGTATAAATCAATATAAATGATAAGGGGAATGTATCCAACCTTAATGTAAATAGTTTTCAAAATTACAGAATTTTAGGAGGAAAAAATATTTTCATTAATAATTTGTTAATTGTATAAATGAATAAAAATAATGTTGTCATATATTTTCTATTAATTTATACATTTATATTTGTTCATTTAAGTGTTTACCTATCAATTGTCTTAGTTTCGATTACTTAACCTTATTAAAAAGAAGATCAATGTAATTATTTTAAAAATATGAGGCTAATTGTATTTTTCTCAAATCATTTATTCCATTTTTTATATTTATTTCGAACATATGTATACCAAACATGTTATTTTGATTTCATTTTAAATAATAAACATAATTGTGTTTTCTTTAAATAAAATAATAATAATAACATCTAAATGTTATAAAAAAAATTCCAGCGTTTTTTTTTTTTTTCGGATTTTATTTATTTATTTATTTGGAAATGGGGTCTTTTACTTTTGGTCTCAAGGTAAAAAGCAGCCACAATGAAACTAGGTTTTGCTTAATGACAAACAGTGAAAAGCTTGTATATTTTGGGAGTCTGGTCAAATTAGTTTCACTCCAATTAGAATACTTATGTGAGTGCTCAAATCTACATCACAATACATGCATATATGCGTATGTGCAAATTTATACACGCTCAACAAATTGACATATTTAACAATGGGACATAAGGGTGATTCATCACTAGGGAGAAAAATACTTTAATTTTTCCAGGTTTATTTAAGCATTTGTATTGAAGTATGTTTGTGGGGGTGAAAGAGAGTGACACTTAATTTGGTTAGTCTTTAGGTTAATCAAATGGATTTGGATTGTATCCCACTAAACCCGTTGGGCATCTGCAAGCCAATTACAGAATTTACTTTAATAATTTGAACCATTTATCTTGTAAGTCTTTTCTAAAATATCATTTTTCACAAAAACGAAAATTGACTGGATAACTGTAAATATATGATGAGATCACATTTGCTATTAAAAGTGGACAACAAATATGATTTTGAAATAGACTATCCATTATTTTGAACACACATGTAATATATATAAATTAGTGTATACCCGTGCCTGAAGGCACGACGTAAATAATGTTTGAATTAGAATATAATTGTAATTCTAACACTATTTAAATTTATTTTTTAATTTCATAAAATCACAAATTTATTATAAAATTTTGAAATTCTCACAAAACTCCTCAGGAAAACTTACTTCTGTTTATATAATATATAGCTAGATAGATAGATGTGCTTGGCGTATAAACAATTTCCACGGGCATACATACGATATTGCTTTTGCTTATACAATTATATGGAAATTGTATGTATACCCATAATGTCCTAGTGTATTATGGGTATACATACATTGCATGAAAATATGTATAAAATATATTGAACAAAAAGGAGAAAATAAAAAAAAATAAACAAATAGAGAGAAAATTAAATATGGGAGAAAATAAAAAAAAAATAAAAAGAAAAGAGAGAGGAAGGTGGGATGGTAGGATCATGGAAGGATGGGTGAGAAAAGAAAAAAGTAAGAGAGGGAAGCGGAAAAATAAAAAATATACATATAGAATATTTTTTGAAAAATATATCTCAGCCGTTATTTCATAATTTGAATAGATTTGAGTCGTCCAAATGTCCTAGTAGGACAAATGTGTGTAGGACAAATTCAAAAACCATCATGCTTTATTATATAGATGTTGAAACTTCATATAAAGTCTAAATTTATGAAATCTATCAGGTATTCAATATATTTAAAAATAATAATTAATTGTTCAAATTCATTTAATTTGTGGACTATAAAATTCATTAATTTAATCTCCACGACACACAGTAAAATCTGGCTCCTAATTCTAAGTTCGTAGACTTTTCCATATAATATAAATAAAAATAAGCGAACAAAAATGAGAAAATAAAAATAATAAACAAATGAGAGAAAATTAAAAATTGGAGAAAATAAAAAAATAAAAAGAAAAGAGAGAGGAAGGTGGGATCATGGGATTATGGAAGGATGGGTGAGAAAAAGAAAAAGTAAGAGAGTGAAGCGGGGAAATAGAAAATGTATATGTAGGATATTTTTTGAAAAATATATCCCAGCCGTTATTTTATAATTTGAATAGATCTGAGTCAATCTGAGTCATTCAAATGTCCTAATAGGATAAATGTGTGTAGGAAAAATTCAAAAACCATTCTGCTTTATTATATAGATATATATATTTTGATAAAAGAACACAAATGTAATATATCTATATATATATTGATAAAAGAATAAAAATGTAATATGATCATATGGTTACAATTATTTGATCAATATGATTTTTTTTTTTTTTTTATAGTTTGTTTGGGATGATCTAAATAAGTGCACTTTTTGACTTTTTATGAAATATGGGTTAGGTTTGAAGTGATGTGTTAGAGAGGTGATGTGACTTAAATAAGATGATGTGATTTAAATAAGATAGTGACTTTTTAACTTTTTTTACTTTTCTTAAATATGCCAAACCAAATCTTTACAAATGAACAATTTGGGTCATTATGGTGGGTCCTGTGATGGACCTATTGAAACCCAATTTTACGGACTAGTTGACCAAACCAACCGGAGATAATCCAAATCGTAACCGGAGACAATCCAAATCATAATGAAATTGCCGTGTAAGTATGGCATCAACATACATATGGGTAACCCATCTGCGTTTCCATATACATATTATTATGCAATTTCATGCAGATGGCAAGTCAAAATATAAATTTATTTGTATTGGCGTGTATATAAAATGAATATTAAAATTGATTTCTTAACTGATTGATATTCCATACCCCACGAAATCATCAAAAACACTTCTCTTGCCATTCAAACATGCTAATTAAATAAATAGATTATCCATTACATCACCATTAATCAAGTAAACAAGACATCACCAACGGTGGGTGTGAAATCAGTGTCTAATTGTAACAGGTGGATTGGATATGCCTGTCCATCACAACAATCTAATCAAATTCGGAATGTGAGCGAGAAGAGCTTAATGAAACTTCATGGAACGTCTGATCTTTCTAATCGATTTGGTGGGTTTTTTTGCACAGTCCTAGTTTTCGATCTTTCGATTCTTTTTGCTAACCAAAAAAATGGTCTCTTTCATGTTTTCAGTTTGTGGGTTTATGATAGATTGGAAACTGACTCATTTTTTAACTAGATCATGATTCAATTTAGACTACTATTTATATATGGCTTGTCAGGTCATAAGACTCATAAACTCAATGTAATGACAAATTGTTTGAAACAAAATAGAATCACTAACCAGAACTAATACTGATGATTAAATTTCATAATGTTTTGAAAGGAAACCCTTATTTATTTATTTATTTATTTTGTGTGTGTGTGTGTGTGTGTTTTGGCAGTGTTTTAGTTTGCTAATCATTTAAATTATGTGTTGTCATCATTAGGTAATTTGGTTAGAATAATTACATATCATTAGCTACAATCATATAAACGAAAAGAAATAAAAATAAAGCTTTAATGAAGTTGAATAAATTTTTTTGAATTGAGAACATGACTCTGTTTGGTTTGATTTTTTAAAAGTTGTTTTAAAATGTGTTTTCGTTTTCGTTTTTTCAGTGAATTTTTTTTTATATTTTTATTAGTTTTTAAATTTTTTTAGATACATCAAGATTAACTATATTTAAAAATAAAATAAAAAAAGCTAAAATATGAAAAATAAAAATTCACTAAAAACAAATAAAAACTCATTTAAAATAATTTTAAAAAAATTAAACCACATAAAGTGTTTGGTAATGTTGCCGGCGGTGTGATTATTTATTTTATTTTTATTAAGAAGCATGTTTACAAAAAATATTTTTTTGCAAAAATAATAAAAAGAAAAACTTATCTAGTGCACATAAATGTTTTGAAAATAAGAGATTAAATTTTCGATTCATAAAATTTGAAAATTGTTGTCACTTTTTGGGAAATGTAAAGATCACCAAGGCTTCGTTTGGAAAGATGAGTTGAATTGGGTTTGAGATTATTTTAATTACAAAAAGATAAAATAAATTTTTTAGTTCAATAATACAAAATATCACATTTAACTTATAATCATTACATTCTTTCTCTCGCAAAAAGTCAAAAAAATTCAAAAAATCCTTTTCAAACAGAATCTTTTAACCTCAAACTAAAATAACTAAAAAGTTAAAAAATCAAAAAACTAACCAACTTCCGAAACCAACTCCAAATGTGTTTTGTTTTCAAAATTCTGAAAAACGTACCAGACAATTGGGGTGTTTGGTAGGGCTTTTTTGAGCCAGCTTATAGCTTCTGGCTTTTAAAAAGTTATTTTGGACTGTTTGGTTAAACTTATTTCAAACAGCTTCTGATTCTAACAGCTTATTTTAAGTCAAAAAAGCTGATTCTGAGAAGCTGCTCACCCCTTGCTTCTGATTATCAGCTTCTGCTGTTGACATATTAATTCACGCTTATACTCTTAGATTTTTTTATTTTTTATTTTTTAAAAAATAGAAAAAGACCCAAATGGACTATAAAATATTATTATTTTTTTTTATAAAAAATGTAGATAAATAGTGAATAATAAAAAATAAAAATTAATTGAAAAAACTACTTCACAGCTTATTTAACAAACACTACTCAGCAACTTAAATCTATAATCCAATAGCTATACCAAACAGGTTAACAGCTTCTGATTAAAGTCATAATCTATAATCTATTAAGCTATAAGCTATAATCTGTTTTAACAGCTACACCAAACAGCACCAATAATGTCTTCCCATTGGAATAGAGTATCCACCAAAAAGTAATCAGGGTTGGTTTGGGAATTTTCTTTTTAGTAATATTAAGAATCCTAAATGTTTTATTAATATTTTTATCAAATATTTTATATATGTGTAGGATTCACATAGGACTCATCTGGTGTGGATATCACATACATGTGAGATATTTGATAGAAATGTTGGTAAAATATTTGAAATCCCTAGCATTTTTCAAATCTTTTTAGTGATTTTTTGGGGTTTTTTTTTTTTTAAATCTAGTTAAAAAAATTCTATTTGGGATAAAATTTGACCTTTTTTTTTTATAGTTTTGTGAGAAAAAAATAAAATAATTATGATTTAAATGTAATATTTTATCTTATTAACTTTTTAACCTAATTTATCTTTTAATAGATTAAATTAGTTCCAACCATCTTTACCAAACAAAGGCTCAAACAACATGACTAACTTCAATTCATCAAACCATAATCACTATTTAATCTAAGGCCTTAAATTTGCTATAGTTAGTACTTGGCATCACATGATTTTTTTTTCTATATCTTTTGAACTGTAGATTTCTCACCCCTGGTTTGGAAATAGATTATTTTGGTAATTTAAATTTTGTGATTAAAATATGAAGTAAAAAAATAATAAATAATATTTTGAGATGAGTTTTTAGTTTCTTATGAAAAAATATATAAAAAATAAAAAGAAAATAGAATCTTTTAACTATTATGTATAAAAAAAAAAATTTAATGATTTTTTACTTTTAAACTAAGGGCTGGTTTGACATCTCCTATATAATTCATCTTTTTATCTTTTTATCTTTTTTTCATCATATCATCTCTCTACTTTTTTACATATCTTTTCGTAAAAAGATAAAAAATATACTTATTTAGATCATTTCAAACAACCCTAAAAAAGTGAGGTTGCTAACCGAGAAATCAGTATGCTCAGGTAGCGAAGCAGCAGAGGGGTTCAAATCTGATCAAATGTTGGTTGGACAAAATTGACCAAATTCAAACTCAAGCAGCCAATAAAATATAAATAAAAGGAGTTTAAAATATATCAACAACCTGAGAAGTTTAAAATATTAATATAATCTGTTTTGGGTAAGTCTACTTGGAAGACAAAACCAATCCCAATTAACTGAATCTGGTTGAAAATCTTAACATACAAGCTGTCACAATTCTCAGGTAACGTATGGGGATTCAAAGTATATTTATATAATATATATATATATATTGGTTTAAAGATTGGTGAAATTTTGATTAATAGGCCTACAAGGCTACATCTCTAGCATTGTCTATACAACCTACAAACCTATATGCTACTGAAATAACCAAACTATGCACCCATAAAAAACTGTACCGAAATTAAATTTCGTGAATCACATTTAGGCCTCGTTTGGAAAGTTTCTTTTAATTAAAAAGTTAAAATATTTTTAAAAAAATTAAAAAGTCAACAATTTATATTAAAAAGTTAAAGATTCCTTTTTCTCTCTACTTTTTACACATCTTTTCGTAAAAAGTTAAAAAGTCATCCCAAACATACTAGTTTTTTTTACGTCACATTTTAGCCAAAAAGTTAAAAAGTTACTAAAAAAGTCTGCTCCCAAACGAGGTCTTATTTTTAGATGTGGCTTATAACACTGACGTGTCTTTTTTTTTTTTTTGGAGGAAATTTTTTTTAATTGAAAACTTTTTTTTTTTTTATGTTTGATTGTGTCATTAAAATTAATGTGCTAATGGTAGTCACATTAGAAATGGCAGTGATGGTGGGGCTATGACCGTGGTATAGTGTGGTGGTAGAAGTGATGACGATGATAGTGGTAATATAGTGATATTGATAAAAAAATTTAGTTTAAAACGTTTTCATGTTATCACTTTTTGAAAGAGATGATAGCAGTGATAAACGTTTTCACTTTTGGAGGTGGTGGAAGAGGTGGCGGTGATGGTAGTATGGTAACATTGATAAAATTTTAATTTAAAAATTGTTTCACTTTTTGAACGTGTCAAATAGCTTTTGCCGAAATAATTTTATTTCCGATGACTTTCATTTTTCAATGCACTAAACATAAAAAAATATTAAAAATCAAATAGAATTATAAATTTGAATTTATATCACACACTTTATTTTTAAAACATTTTTTCGACTACCAAAAAAATTCTCTTACCAATAACTTCAAGTCGATTCCCTCTAGAAGTTTAATAACACCTTATATAATTAACTACGTCTTATGGGGAACAACTTCATTTAAAATAAGGTTTTGACAACAAAGTTGTTAGGTCAGGGTGTAGCTTCAAACTTGTATGAAATTGACTCAATTTCATAATGTTTCATAGTTAAGAAGTAATGTAAGAAGAAGAACTTGGAATTTAAAGATTATAAATGGGTAGTGATAGGTGAAAGAGAGTTTTCATATTGGGAAAATAAGATATTTTATCCCCATGCTGAATCAACATATATACCACCTTAATTAATTAATTAATTAATTAATTTATTGATCTTACTGCTTTTAAAAAGTTATTATAAGTTGTGTTTGGATAAAAAAAAATTTGATAAGAGATTTGTGAGAAAAGAAAAGAAAAGAAAAATCATTTTTCTAGACAAATTTCTCTTCAAATTTTAGATCCAAACATAAGTTAATTTATTCTTTTCTTGTTTTTGTGAAAATAATATATTCACAAGGTTGAGAGTATATATATATATATATATTTAGCTACAAGCAAAGCATTGTTATTAATTTGGACTACCGTACTTGTTTTGTTATTAATCTCAACATAGCTTGACACCATATGTTTAATGTACCCTCAAGGCGAAACTCTTAGGCCAAGTTTGGCATATTGTAAAAAAGTTAAAAAGTCAAAAAATTACTTAAAAAGTTAAAAAGTTAACACTATTCACCAAAAGTCAACAATTACGGCTGCACAACTCTCAATCTTAATTTTTCCTTACAAATCAATTTTTACAATTTTTATTACATATTTTTTCATAAAAAGTCAAAAAGTTAACCCAAACATCTATATTTTCTTCCTCAATTTTTTAAGCCAAAAAGACAAAAAGTGCACTTATTTAGAACACCCCAAACAACCCCTTAATCTAACGTCTTGGCTCTAATGAATGATGAGAGATCATAATTGAAATGAACTATGACTTATTTTCCATATTACATTTAGTACAATTCGTTTTAGGTCTTAGGTTCAATTCATTAGGTGCTATTAACTCATTAGGACTATGACCGTAAACTATATCCGAAGTTTGTCTGATTTACGTAGGGACAGAACTTTGCATTGGTCCTGTGATTAGTCGATATGCGCGTAAGTTAGCCTAGAGATTCTGCCATTAAAAAATAAATAATTAAAAATAAAAATAGAAGTGATGGAATCCATTTAAGATTAATGAGTCACATTCCTCTCCTGCTTATATCAAAAATAGGATTCATTAAACTAATACAGTAATGATGATATATCAAAATTTGATTATATATATAAATAAACAAAAAAAGAAAGTGATAATAAGATATGTGAGAGTGTGCTTCTATAGAATTGAAGCTGCATTTTTTAGGGCACCCAAAGTGTTGCCTAATGGACAAATAATAGTAGTACTAATAAAAGTTATATAATTCCCCTTTATTAACAAAATCTCCCACAAATATAAGACCGTTATAAAGAATCTCTCTCTCTCTCTCTCCATAAGTGTATTAAGTGTGTTCATGAGCTATGAATAGAATGGTTAGAAATAGCTTTCAAATAGTAAATACAAAGCAATTCAGTTACTTGCACAACCAAGCATGCCATATATTCTCCAAATGTCTTTGTTTTTATGAAAACTATAATATACCTTTAACCTCACCTCCCCAAAGAAGCCTATTTAAGCAACACACCAACAAACCTGAAAAACCTCAACAAACCAACTTTGACTACTCCCATCCAACCCTCTAGCTTCTCCTATATTCACCTCCATTACACAAAGCTCCCCCACTTCTTGACCTTTTTTGAAATCCTATGAACTACCCACATTGTTATTCACAATTTGTGCATTTAGTTATATGGTAGTTGATCATGATGCAACCCTCAATTAATGTCATGTAAGATGCTTTTTGATGGAATTTTCATGACATTTTATAATATGAAGACCAAAATAATTTTGTTCAATGACTTTTATGTTGAGTGAGAATTACGGCCATGTTTAGTATGGTTTTCAACCAAAAAAAAATTTAAAAATAAAAATTAGTTTCATGAAAAAATAAAACATTTTTTATTTTTATATAATTTTATCTTTTTGGAGAGCAAAATTAATTTCTAAAAATTTCAAATTATTTTTTTATATTTATTTTTATCAAACTAATTTCTACTTTTAAAAAAAAAAAATCAAAAAATAGTTTCAAAAAATCGAACCAAATAGGGCAAATACTTCATGATGGTTTTTCACTGGGATTTACTATGTGGGTGTTTGGGAAGTGGGTTTTTATGTAGGTTTTTTTAGTTGTAGGATATTATTGGATAAAAAAATTTTAGTGTTTGGGAAGATAATTGGGTTTTTTTGTGGTTGGATGTGATGTTTATGAGAGAAAAAATAAAATGATTATGGGATTAGATGTGATATTTTGTTTGGATTTGTTTTTTTTAGTTTTGCAAAACTTTTGTCTTTTAATGAAAAAAATGAGAAAAAAATTTGGGAACCAAGTTCCCAAACTTGTTTTATACACCAATCAAGGTGGCTCACAAAAGTAGATGAACAAAATCGAATTCCTAGCTAAGGATCTTCCATTTCTTTGGCCCTGTTTGGTAGAGCTGTGGGAAAGTGCTTATAGCTTATGCCTAAACAGCTTATAGCTTATAACTATGAATATAAGCTGATTTCTGACTTATAAATTAAGCATCTCCTGCCCCACTCAAAGAATAAGCTGATTTCTGACTTTCAAAAAGCTATAAGCTATAAGCTATACGCTAAACCAAACACATCAAAATAGCTTAAATTAAGTTGAAAGCTGAAATAAGCAGTTTTTAAACTGCACCAAACAGGCACTTTGTCGCTATTGCCCTTCTAAAGGTAAAATCTAATGAAATCTCAAATGATGAGAATTTTCAAATATGATCTTATGACTGAATCAGTGTGTTTGGTTTGAATTTTCTGGATTAAGTTTTTTGAAAACAAAGTTTTTTAATTTTTGTGTTTTTTTTTTTTTTTGTTTTTAGTGAATATTTTTAAAATTTTAAACATTTTTTTTATTTTTTTAAATGCACCTCACTTAGATGTATCTAAAAATTAAAAATTTTGTGAAAAAATATTTTAAAAAATTAATAAATACATAGAAATACAAAAAATGTATTGAATTCTTGTATTTTTTTTTTTTATATTTTTGGTATTTAGTGAATTTTTAAAAGATTTTTTTTACAATTTTTTTACTTTTTAAGTGTATTTATGTTGAGTGTGTCTAAAAAGTAAAAAAATTGCTTAAAATATTAAAAAAATTCAATAAAAACAAAAAAATACGAAAAATAAAAAAGTAAAATTTTTTAAAAATTATTTTTAAACAAATGGAACCAAACAAGCTCAATTAAGAATCTCATGTCAAGACAACTTACCATCTATTACTTCATTGGTTTCTTTTTTGTATAAAAAATAAAGAGTAATTCTATACATAAATGAGTTTCTTATTGAATTTTCTTACCTTTAACCATAAAGGTAGTGAAAGTCTGATAAAGACTCGTGCAGCCCAGCCTTCAGTTCAAGTTGCAGCTCAAGGCATGGCACCAAAGTGTGGAACGCAAGGCATGGCACAGGCATGACTCAGGCCGCATCATCGAGACCAAAAGTGAGTTAAGGATAAGGGTTGTTACAACTGTAATAGTTAGTTACTGATGGGTTAGTTAGAGTTAGTTTTGTAACTCATGTTGTTAGTATTAACTAGAGTTAGTTCTACTATGGTTAGTGAGTTATGGGGGTGTTTGAGAACTTAATTTTTGGATTTTTTTTTTTAATTTTTTTTTTTTCTCTACAAGACAAATGTTTTACAAAATCAAAAAAATCAAATCTAAACAAAATATCACATCAAACCCTATAATCATTTCACTTTTTCTCTCACAAACATAACATCCAACCACAAAAAAATCTAATTATCTTTCCAAACACAAAAAAAAAATTCTCCAATAATATCCTACAACTAAAAAAATTTACAAAAAACCTACTTCCCAAACACCCACATAAGTGTATATCTTGAGAATAAATGATAAGTTGAACAATTTCTTCTTTTTATTTATTTATTATAAACAATTTCAATTCTTAATAAATACACATAACACCTATGACAAGAAATATATTTATGTATATCATCTTCAAATGCAATAAAATTCGAATATTAATTACAGAAATGCATTAGACCCCCAGCTGGGGGTCACCCCCAGTGAGCTGTCGGCCTGTGATTGGGCCAGGAAAATTGTTTTTTTTTTTTGAGTTATCAGCCAGTGGGGGCGCGCCACGTCACTGGGGGCGCGACCCCCACTGGGGGTCCTTAGCACGATTGTATTAATTATATGGGCATTAGTTAGACATAAGAATAATGCTTGGGACCCCCTTTTGGGGGTCACCTCCTCACCCCCCTTTGCCACGTGGCGGGGGTGATTGGAGGAACAGGAAAAAAAAGAAAAAGAAAAAGAAAAAGTAACCAATGAGAGAGAGAGGGAGTCAAAGGGGGGTGGGGGAAAAGGGGGGATGAATCATTGTTGTAGACATAAATTAATAATTTTTTTAGGCAACAAATTTGAAGGAGGTTTGTGGCGTGCGATGACGTGTTATCCAACACAATGTATTGAAGTAAAGTAACGCTTAAGAATGCAAGCACTAGTTGCAATTTTTCTTGTTTCATTCTTAATAAAACTAAGCCTATTTTATTCCCATTAAATTATTATGTTTCTACAAAGAGTCAAGTACAGTTAGTTGGATTTTTGTATTTTGTTTTTATTATAAGCTTTCTTTTCAACAAACAGGGACTTCCCATTCTCCATTGAGCTATCTATCTACATAGTAAAAAAAAAAAAAAAAGAGTGGCACAAGACAATGACAGTTGAACTAACCTTGTGGTTTTCTCAAAAAATGGTCATCATGATCATCATCTTGCGACTATCTCCTAAATAGCACGATCACAAATCTTAATAGAGATCATATAATGATTAGATCAAGCAAACCTAGATTACACTCGCTTAGACACTTAGAGCACCACCATTTTAGATGGATGGATTTGGTTAACATGAAATAACATGCTAATATATATATATATATATATGTAACAATCATGAAGTGGTAACTCAACAAGTTACAAAAAGCAATAATTGGGTTAGAGAATGAAGCTCTTTCTCGTCAACTTTTATCAATTTTGGATAAATTATATCGATAGTTTTTATATTTTGATTTTTATAATTTTAACTTTGAATTTATGATTTTTGTCTCAATTTAGTCTAATTAAGGTCTTATTTAGAAACATACTATTTTAGTAACTTTTTAACTTTTTAACTAAAATATGTAGTAAAAAAAAGGGTAAATTATGCAAATAGTCTATGTAATTTACACAATGTGTCAATTGATCTTTGTTGTTTTAATTTACGCAATTTTGTCCTTTAATTTAACGAATTGTGTCATATTGATCCAATAAATAACGGTTGTTAAGTTTGGTGGGCAGAAAGTTGTCACGTACTCAAATGATGTGTCAATTTGATTCTTATAATTTACAACTATATGTCAATTTAGTCCTTATTATTTTAATTTGCTCGATTTTGACAGGGATCAAATTGCTACATCGTGCAAATTACAGATATCAAATTGACCAAACTTAACGGATGTTATTTATTGTACCAATATGACACAATTCGTTAAATTAGGATATAAAATCAAGCAAATTAAAACAATATGGACCAAATTAACACATCGTGTAAATTACAGAGATTGTTCACATAATTTATCCTAAAAAAAATTAATATGTTTGGGATGACTTTTTGATTTTTTACGAAAAAATGTGTAAAAAGTATATATATATATAGAATATTTGATTTTTTTTAGTATAAGTTGTTAGCTTTTTGATATTTTTTAGTGACTTTTAGACTTTTAGGCTAAAATATTGAGTTGTCAAATAAGAGCTAATTACAATTGTTAGCATTTTTTAATAAAAACTAAGCACATAAGTGGCATATCATGTTTTTAGGAGTAAAATTATAAACCTGCTTAATTTAGTAAGTTAATTTCAACTAATTTAGTGATAATTTTCATCAAAAATATTAACGATATTATCAATTGGATAAAATTGACACAAAATCTAAAATTAATGGCCAAAATTAAAACATTTGAAAGTGTAAGAATTAAGATGGCATAATAAACAAATAGGGCTGCAAATGAACCGAGCTGTTCGTGAACAGGCTCGGCTCGGCTCGGCTCGTTTAGTAAACGAGCCGAGCTCGAGCTCGATTATTGGGCTCGTTTCGTTAACGAGCTGAGCTCGAGCTCGCAGTGTTCGGCTCGGTAGGCTCGGCTCGTTTATCTTTAATTAAATTATATAATAAATATATTATTTATATATTAAATAATATATAAATATATATAAATACATTATTTATATATTAAAAATATATTTATATAAATATATATATAAATAATAATATAAATGCATTTTTTATATATTAAATAATATAAATAATATTTTTTATTTAAATATTTATATTTAAATAATATAAATAATATTAAAAAAAATTTATCGAACCGAGCCGAGCCGAACTCGAGTTCGATAAAAATTAACGAGCCGAGCCGAGCCGAGCCGAGCTCGAGCTCAGTCCCTTATCGAGCCGAGCTCGAGCTCAATAAACGAGCTCGATAACTTAACGAGCCGAGCTCGAGCCCAGCAAAGCTCAACTCGCCTCGGCTCATTTGCAGCCCTATAAACAAATATAAAGATTACAATTATAATTTACCCGTCAATTTTTTCTAAAATCAAATGGCATTTAAGGGTTTTAGCTTTCTAGCTTTGTAGTTATGGAGGTTTCAACTTTAATCTTGTGTATGTAATGATCAATTCACCAGCCACACTTGACTCGAACACAGGATTATGACTCTTGATAACACTTGTTGGTCTTGCCTTTTTCACTAATTCATCTAAACAATTATTAGAAAAAGGTTTAGTTTTGATTAATGCTTCGGACCCCCACTAGGGTCGACCCCCAGTGAGGTGGCGCGTTAGGATTGATTAAAAAAAAATTATTTTTTTTTTTTCTTTTTTTTTTAAGTTTCGGCCAGTGGGGGCTCGTCACCTCACTGGAGGTCTGCAGCGGGGCTGGTTAGTTTTATACTTAAATTTGTATTCGGGATAATCAGCCATTTGTTACTGATTAGTACACATTATTAATATGAATTATCTAATTCTATAATATAATAAAATAAGTTGTCCAAATTCGAGTCTTGTCATTACTTTTTCACTACATTTCTCTATTCCCCCAAAAAATATCAAATCGTAACCTACAATTCTATATCACTTGATCCTTTCTTTTTCTTTTTTTTGTGATAAATTGCAAACAAAGTCCTTGATATTTACTTAAATTACAAATTATTTCTTATAGTTTTAGAAATTACATTATATCTCCTAAAGTTTTTAATTTCATAATAAATAGATCCTTTTATTAATAAATCAAGCCAATTAACAGTTTTTAATAAGGTTAAAATTTTATTTCAATTAATAATTAAGATAATTTTATTATTGTATAGGTGAACAGTTAGAAATTTCACTTTCTTAATTAATTACGTTAAAATAAAAAATTCTAATAGAAAGATATTTGTAATTTTTCAAATCACATAAGGTAATTCGTATTCTAAATAAATTTTAAAAATATATTTATAATTTATTATTATTATTTTTTTTTGATCAGACACTTGATCCTTTCATGGTGTAAATTTTAACATCACCGCCTTAATTATTAAGACACTTGGTCCTTTCATGGTGAAAATTTTAACATCACCGCCTTAATTATTATGCCATGTCAAACCATTATATAAATTAGGAATCATAAGAAAAAGTGGGGTAGATTTAAGTATAATAAAAAAAAATAAAAAGAAAAAAATATTAAAAAAATTATATATTTAAAATTTGTATTTTCAATATTATTCTAGACAAATATATGTTGGAAATTTAAAATTAGTACAACGTGATATAAATATTATTTTGGGATTGGCCAAACTGGAGAGTGTTGTTGAATCCGTGGGGGCCATCACAGATTCTGTTTTGATAATATGAATCATTCAATGTATAGAACTTATTGAAAACTATATGCTTTTAAAAAATCACGATAATCGGATATCGATAACTACGTGATCAAATTAGTTTTGTATAAAAAAATAGACGGTAAAAAAATAAACAGTTGATAGAAATCTGATCCGATGAAATAGCTATCGAAATCTAATTAACGTGATTTTTTGCAGGCATATAATATTCAATGAGTTCTATACATTAAACAGTTTCAAATTATAAAAACGAGATTTATAATAAGTCCTCAAAGATTCAACAGTATCCTCAAATCTAATTTAAGACCGAAGAAAAGCCAGTCCTATTATTTTGGGTTGGTTTGGGAAATGGGTTGGCTTTTTGGTTTTTTGACTTTTTTGGCTATTTTAGCCTGAGCTAAAAAACTTGGTTTGGAAAGGGTTTTTTGACTTTTTAGCTTTTTTGATTTTTTTTGTGAGAGCAAAGTGTAATGATTATGGGTTGGATGTGATGTTTTGTTTGTTGTGATTAAAATAGCCTATTTTATCTTTTATGATTAAAATAATCAAAAAAATTCACAACCTATCTTTCCAAATGGAGCCAAAGGGAATTTTGAAGATTTTTATTTTATTTATTTATTTATTTATTTTTTTGCAGTTAGGGAATGATGGTCATAATCACAATGAAGAGCTGAAGGGAACATAGAGTTGTTACAGTGATGGGCCCATTCAAATCAAAGGTAGGCATTTATTGTACTATTACGCCGCCTTTCGGTTGAGCTACAGGGCGCACCGCCCTCTCCTTCCTTTTCCTTTTCCTTTTCCTTTTCCTATGTCATCTAATCTTCTTCTTCTGTTCATTTGCTTGGCTAAATTTAGGCATCTTTTAAATTATAATATACATTTTTAATTTTAGATAAATTACAAATATAATTTTAAAAATTTATTTAAAATATAAATTATCTCTTATAATTAAAAAAATTATAAATATTCTATTATCAGAATTTTTTATTTAACATAATTAATTAAAAAATAAAATTCCTAATTACTCTACTATATATTAATAAAATTACATAAATTATTAATTAAAATATATATTAGATATTATTAAATACTATTAATTGGTTTGATGATTTATTAATAAAATAAATTATTTGTTATAAAATTAAAAATTTTAAGGAATGAAATGTAATTTTCAAAATCATAAGAAAATTTTTTTTTAAACAAATCTTAAGAGGTATATTTATAATTTACCCGTTAATTTTATATGGCAGGAAGTTGGAACAGTTGTCGTATTGTCCTTGTAGTTGTACCGTAGTGTTAGCCATATATTTTGTATCAACCAATCACAATCTAACACGTGGTCCATCAGGAGTAATTTGAGGAATTTGTAAAAGTCTCTAGTCATCAGAGGACACGTGGAAAAAATTACATCAATGGCAATGGATTTGCGAAGTATTGGAAAAATCGAAAGGAGAAAGGTGACGTGGCTAAATGTTTCTTGAAGATTTAAATTTAAATTTAAGTTCAAGAGGAAAGCCCGATTGCAAGAAATGGCTTAGTGGAGGCAAAATACTTAAAACCATGCCCCATAATCATGGAGGTTGCTGCGACGATTATCAGCCACTTCGACGGTTACTACCAGAGCCTATAAATAGAGAAGAAAGCTAATAGTGGGAGAAAACCACAACCAGATCCAAAAAAAAATCTATTTTACTTTATATTTTTCCACTTCTTTATTTTTCAATTGTTTACTTTCCAGTTCTTTACATTCCAGTCCTTTACTTTCTCGCACTACATTTTAGTTTCTTAGAAGTAGTTCCAAGTTAGTTTGTTCATGCTATAATCCTCTTCGAGGCTTTGGAAGTACAAAAGCACATTTGTAAACATTGGTTTACTTAATGAAATTTTATTTCTGACACTGTTCTCTCGCTTTTTCTTTTACTTTTGTGATTAGTTCTTCTGAATTTTTTCTTAAAACAAGCCACCAGTAAAAGTCATCTTTATTGACGCTAAAAGAACTTCAAAGCAATTGTCAAATTAATTGGTTAGTATTTATTATTTTTGTGAGGACTTATTGATCCTTATTGGCATGTTCTGATTACGTTTTTAACTTTTGAAAGCCAAAAAAAGCCAACATATATTTTTGGCACGGCCAATGGGACTAACCATTATAATGGCTAGACGTAGGAGACAAGAAGAAAATGAACACCTAGAAAAATGTGTAAAAGGAGATCTAGAAGCACATAACCCAAAGGATAATGTTGTGTCACATCCCATGGATGTGCCAGCTTCAAGTGATCCTACATAATTGGTCGAAGAGACCAGCACTTTAGGATATGCGACGCCACGTCTAAAATGTTGGATAGGGCCATGAAACTAGACCTTCAATTGTTCCATCTACCCAACCAGCGAATCCATGTGAAGGATTGGTTGATGTTATGGAATAGCAATTAATGCATACAATGGAACTATGGGCAACATCAATTTTGAATCGAATGAACTCCTATCAACCACCTATCATAAGACAGACTGAAGAAAATACAAACTTACTTCAGCAAAGATTGGCTCGAAATAAACAGCCTATGCAAAGTAATGGACAAAAAAATAGGCAAACTATTGGTCAAGTTAATAATCAAAATCATAAGAGGCCATCACATGTGCCTCAATCATGGTATGAAGCTCCTCTTAGACCATTAATGAGTCAAAGCATACCTTTACCTACCAACGAAACCATACACATTGGTGGGTTAAGGTTGACACAAGGAAATGGCATTCGAGTGTTTTCAAATCCCGTGTTTGAACCTATGCCTAGCACTCGAGTGTTCACTAATCCTGTGTTCAAACTTACACCCGAGGGGTTGGAAGAAATTCCTGCAGTTGGAAGAGAAACAACACATGTTCATCCTCTAGTAGTTCCCTTCGCAGCTCCTTTTGTGGGACAAATGCATGCCCCAAGGGGACATCTATACACTCAATATCAACCAGCACAACAAGGACAGCTCATTCTCCAGGGACAACCAGTCTTAAATGTGCCTTTACATAGACAAAGAGGGCCTCAAGCACAAAGAGTTCTTCCAAACCCTGTGTTTGCTCCTCCAGTAGTGGCCCAACCAACACAAAATGTTGTACCTAGGGACCAAATTGCTGACATTGTTAGAGAAATTTGTGGACCTATGGCTCGGGGGGTCTAGACCCCTGTCTACAGAAAACCTTACCTTGAATGAATAGATAGGTTATATGAATACCCAAGAGTGTATAAGATACCAGACTTTACCCTCTTCTATGGGAATGGAAACCAATCAACTGTTGAACATATTGCCAGATTTACAGGGCAATGTGGTGAGTTCACCAACAATGACTACATGAAGTTGAGGCTCTTTCAAATTCTTTAACTGGGACAAGCCTTTGTGTGGTACAAAAACCTTACACCTGGTTCTATCTAGGGCTAGCAACAAATGGAGGAAGTGTTTCATGTCCAGTTTTTTCAAACAGAGCCTGAAGTATCTATGGCAGACTTGGCAAGGTTGAGCCAAATGCCTAATGAGAAAGCTGCTCAATTCATTGTTAGATTCAAAAGAGCATGGAACAAATGTAGGGTCATATTACCTGAACCTGAATTTGTGAGGTTGGCCCAAAATGGGCTAGAGTTTAGGCTTCAAGAGAAGTTTGAATCAATAGAGTTTCGAGACTTAGTAGAACTAATTTATAAGGTCACTAGATACGAGACTCTCCTTGAAGAAGAACATGATCGTGGTAATGCATCTTATAGAACCTATTATAGGGACCCCAATTTTGAAATTGATGCAGCAGAGATCATAGGAAAGTAGCCGGTCACTTGCGAAGCATTAATTCAAAAGGATACCACTATTAATCATCAATTTAAAAAGAATGAACTACATAGGAAATATTCTTTTGATATATCAAAAGAAGATGAAATATTTGACTATTTACTAGTAGCACAGTTTCTAAAATTGCCTAAGGGAGTTAAAATCCCAACTTCAGAAGAAATAATGTATTGTAAATGGCATAACTCTTAGTCTCACTCAACTAAAAACTATATTATTTTTCAAGACAGGATTCAAGAGTAAATTCATAAAGGAAGGTTAAAGTTTCCAGCCAAAGTAGAAAAGGCAATGGGGATTGATACAGATCCATTTCCCGAGATAAAAGAAGCAGTAGCCAATGTTGGTGTGCCAGACTTCCTTGCTCATGCTGTGGAAAATAGTTGTTCCTTGAAAGAACTAGAGGAAGTCGATGTGCAGATGTATGTTGCCAATCAAGCAGCCTTTAGGAAGGCTACTCAAGGCTCACAAGCAAGTGGAAAGACCTTCATAGGCCAGGAGGATGGCTCCAGTGAAGAAACCAACACTTTAGATGATGACTCACTCGAAGCAGCAGTGATGCAGCAGATGTGTCTAAGGTGCAAATTGAGCTATAAGTGGCTGAAAGGGCTTCCAATTGATGGGCAGTAGTATTATAAGGACATATAGAAGGAGCGTAGGGTAGTCAGTACCTACAAGAAGGCCTGCCCAAGTGGGTCTGGGCAACAACCATCTTTGGCTGTGCTACCAGAAGCCTTGAATCGATCAAGGGGTAAGAGGCTTTTGTATGAAAGAAAGCCACTAAACTACTACAAGGTGATCAACAAACCTGTAAGTAAGCCTGAGTTAGGCTCAAGACAGGGCTCCAAGGCCAATGGTTGGCCTTTAAAAAGAAGAATAGCAGACACAAATACTAGCATAGTGGGTATATGGGGTGCTAGGAGTACCAGACTGGTTTGTCATGCAAAACAAACCTAAAATGATACCAACCCAGGGAAAAGCCTTTACAGGTAAGGATAGAATGATCAAGCCTCCTTTGGTGGCTCCAAACAATTAGGTTTTACTAAAAAAATCCAAAGACAAAAGAACCAGACATGGTTTCTGTGATCTCTAGATCCTAGAGGAGAAAACTCCAACGAAGGTTTACACGATATCAGAAGGATCTAGAAGAAGCTGGTGAAAGTACTTCTTTGGTACAACTAGGAAGGCAATTAAGGGAAGTTCAAGACCTACTCCCAAGACCAACAGGAATCAAACCAGCAGAGAAAAATTGGCTGAGGTTCACGCTGAACTAAAAGCCATGGAGAAATCAAGTTTGGCAGGCCTCAAAAAGGCCTTGTTAGAGAGCGATGATGAGACTGAGATAGATGAAAGAACTGAACCTGGCTAGGAGAGGATATTGACTGAGGATGAGATGTTCAAGGCCTTCATGGCTAAGCACACAAAGTCTATGTTCATGGCAGACCAACAACAAATTGCTACAAATGATCCTACTAGCTTGTAGGTTCCAGAGTGCAGCATAAATGATGTATCACAAGCATCAGGACATACCAACACAGAGGAAGAGCAAATACAACCAGTGGTACAGTTTGGTTCATTTTTTCCAATGCCAATCAATATGGTCTATGTGCTTCCACAGGAGTTTCAGGCTAAAGAGGGAAATCAGGAGGGTCAGGAGACTGATCCCGTAAAAGTCTCCAGTGAGGGCTCACAGACTAGCTTAATCCCAAGATGAGTCTTAAGTGGCCAAACCCATAGAAGGTGATGAAGAGAATGAAGAGGTAAGCATAGTTACATTGTCATATCCTTTCGAATATCCCACATTATCTATGGCTCAACATGTGAAGCCTTTGTATATCAAGGCATATTTCGATAAGATAGAAATAAATAGGGTATTGGTGGATAATCGGGTAGCAATAAATTTGTTTCCCCGTTCATCCTTAAAGAAGTTGGGTAAGAGGAACCCCAAGGTTAATCTCAACAAGCACAACCATTATTGGTTTTGCTGGGGATAAACAGATGGCTCAAGGCATTCTGCCAATCAATCTGAGTGTGGAAAAAAGAGATAGCATGGCTGTCTTCTTTGTCATAGACAGTAATGCCAAGTACAATGTCTTACTTGGTAGAGATTGGATCCACACCAACAAATGTGTGCCTTCCTTTTGGCATCAGAATGTGATAATAGCCCTAAGTAATGGGGAGACAGAAGAAATCAATGCAGACCCACAACCCTTCATTACATGTGCAAATTTTGCATAAGCAAAATTGTACACTGAGGGGGTGGTTCCACTTAGTGTACTGAGGAAGCCTGATGAAACAACCAAAGTCACGACTGATGAGGAAATAGCACACCTAAAACACTTGGTGCAAGAAAGTGTTGATGATGAGTACATCATCAAAGACACCAGCAATGCCTAGTTATAGGCAGGAGACACAAGAAACTAGACCATCGGCTTTAGTCAAGTTCTTTACATTGAACATTGATGCTATAGTCCATAAAGTCTAGAAATAAGAGAAGGAAGTCATGATGCTTGGCTGCAGACATGAACAATAGCAAGCCAAATCATTGGCTCTAAGTAAGTATTGTGCATTGGACATTGAGACTAAAGTCTAGGAAATCTAAAAAGAAGAGGCTTTGTGGACAGACTTTGTCTGTGAAGAGGGAAAATAAAGATGTTGAACCAGGATGGGTTGTGGTAGAACAAGAGGAAAGGGTTGTTTTGAAGCAAGAAAAAACTGAAGGGGAAGCATTGGTAAGTACTCAAATGCAAGACCCATTAGAATAAGTTAATCTAGAAAAAGCTTCAGTATAACAACCTACCTACATCAGTGCTTGGTTGGATCCCATTGCCAGGACCAGTTATTGGCTGTCTTGAAACAATATAAGGACTGTTTTGCTTGGTCATACAATGATCTACCAGGATTGGACAGGTCATTGGTGGAGCATAGACTTCCAATCAAGCCAAACTTTAAGCCATACAAGCAAAAACCTAGACGAATGAGTCCTGAGGTGGTTTAGAGGGTAAAAAAGAAGATTGCTAGGTTCCTCAAATCAGGTTTTATTAGAATAGCTAGATATGTTAAGTGGTTATCTAATATTGTGCCTGTAATCAAGAAAAATGACAAATTGAGGGTATGCATTGACTTCCGAAATCTGAATTTGACAACTCCAAAGGATGAGTACCCCATGCCTGTAGTTGATTTGATGGTAGACAGTTCAGCAAGACATAGAATCTTATCTATGATAAATGGACACTCTAGCTATAACCAGATATGCATAACAGATGAGGATATTCACAAGACGGCTTTTAGCTGTCCTGGTAATATTGGAACCTTTGAATGGGTTAAGATGCCATTTGGGTTGAAGAATGCTGGAGCAATATATTAGAAGGCAATGAACGCTATCTTCCATGATCTCATTGGAGGATATTTGGAATGTTACATTGATGATATTGTTGTCAAATCTCAGTCTATAGAAGAGCATCTAGTCCATCTGATAACAGCCTTCAAAAGAATGAGAAAATTCAAGCTAAAGCTCAATCTACTCAAGTGTGCGTTTGGTGTATCTGCTGGAAACTTCTTGGGGGTACATAGTGCACAATAAAGGAATACAGATTGATCAAAACAAAGCTAAAGCCATCATTGAAGCTAAACCTCCATCAAGTTAGAAAGAATTGCAAAAATTTCTTGGTCAGGTTAACTTCCTTTGAAGGTTTATTTCTAATACTGCTGGAAAAACTAAAGTTTTTTCTTCTTTGTTGAAGTTAAAAAATGAAGAAGAGTTTAGGTGGACAGCAAAACATCAAGCTGCTTTTGAGGGAATAAAAGCCTATTTGGCCAAGCCTCCAGTACTGATGCCACTAAGGAAAGACAAACCCTTAAAGTTATACATTGTTACAGCTGAAGAATCATTAGGAGTCTTCTTGGCCCAGGACAATAAAGGAGGCAGGGAGCAAGCAGTCTATTATCTTAGTAGATTTTTAAACTTTTGTGAATGTAAATACTCAGCTGTAGAAAAACTGTGTTTAGCCTTGTACTTTGCAGTAATGAAATTAAGATATTATATTTTGCCTATTATTGTTTTAGTAATTACAACCACGAATTTGGTTAAATATATGTTATCTAGACCTATATTAAGAGGAAGAATTAGAAAATGGATTCTAGCTTTGTTAGAATTTTATTTGGAATATGTCCCCCAAAAGGCAGTAAAAGGTCAGGTATTGGCCAACTTCTTAGCTAATCATCTATGTCATACAAAAAGTCAAGAAATAATGGAACTTGACACAGCTGATTTAGAACCATGGAAAATATGGTTTGATGGATCAAAAACTAATGGTTTAGTGGAAATTGGTGTTGTAATTAAGTCACCACAAGGGATAGAAACCACACATGGTTTCAGAATTGATGAGACCACTTGTTCCAATAATTAAGCCGAGTACGAAGCTTTGGTTATGAGACTTGAGATACTTATTGGTTTACAAGCTCATGTAGTTGACATATTTAGAGATTCTCAATTGGTAATTAATCAAGTAAAATGAGTCTTTAAATGTCAAAGTACAAGCCTATTACCATACTATGTTGCTATTGTACATTTGTTTTCCCAATTCCAAGTGGTAAATGTAACTAACATCCCAAGATTCATGAATCACATGGTTAATGATATGACCCAGAAGGTTTCGAATTTCAAAAGAAGAGATTGCACCCAAGTATATATGAGTCAAGCAACATATCAGAAGTAGGTATCACCTTTAGCAAAGCGAGGAATATTGGTAGAAGCTAATCAAAATGACTTGGAAGAACAGGATTGGAGATATCAAATCATTCAGTTTTTAACTGGTCTTTCTTCGAAGGCCAGTAGAAAGCTTAAACTACAGTCAATGCAATTCATAGTGTATGGTAAACAAATATTCTTCTATTGGAATGCCTAGGACCAAAAGAGGCATTGACTGCCATGACTGAGGTGCATGAAAGTATTTGTGGTACTCATCAACTTGGTGGTAAGATGAGGTGGTTGATTCGAAGGCATTCCTATTATTGGCCAACTATCCTCAAGGATTGCATAGAATATGCAAAGGGTTGCCAGGCATGTCAAAAGCATGGCATGATAAGGCATGTTCCAATAACTGATCTACATGCAGTAGTGAAGCCTTGGCCATTTAGATGGTGGGCAATGGACATGATAGGGAAAATTTACCCACCTTCTTCGAAGCAACAATGTTTCATTTTAGTGGGCACAGACTACTTTACTAAGTGAGTTGAAGCTAAATCTTGTAAGACTGTAGATCAAACAGAGGTAATTGACTTCATCAAGGAGCTAATCTACAGGTTTGGTATTCCACAGACCATAACTGTGGACAATACGACTGTGTTTGATGGAAAGCTACTAAAAGCTTTCACAGCAAAATATGGAATTATCCTTATTAATTTCACCCCCTATTATGCACAAGCAAATGTTCAGGTAGAGTCATGTAACAAGTCTTTGATAAAAGGGATATAAAAGGTTGTGGAGAATAATCCTAGGGATTGGCACAACTTGTTGTTAGATGTGTTGTCGACTTATAGGACTTCCCAGAGATCAAGTACAGGAGTTACTTCTTATGCCTTGGTATATGGGCATGATACAATTCTGCCTGCGGAGATCAATATCAAGTCCTTGAGGGTAAACTGCCAAGGCCATCTAAGTACTGATCAATATCATCAAAGCATGCACTTAGAATTGGAAGGTGTGGATGAAGCCAAAATTTTGGCATCAAATAATATCTTTTTACAAAAGAAAAAGGCAGCCAAAAGCTATAATAAAAGGGTTTAACACATCAGCTTTGATGAAGGAGTCTTGGTTTAAAAACTAATACTTCCAATAGGAATTAAAAGCCACAAGTTTGGCAAATGGTCACCCAATTGGGAAGGGTCATACCAAGTCCATAGAGTCTTACCTGGAGGAGCCTACCATTTGAAAATTTTAAATGGATATGTATATCCCAAGAAAATTAATGGCAAATATTTGAAACATTATTATCCAACTGTATGGGAGGAACAAGGAGTTTAGAGATACTATATAGAAATATTAAGTAAAAATAGTAAATACTTGTGTAAAATAATGATGTTTCATTTCACAAAAATTATAGTACATTGTGCCATAAATTGGCTCAAAATTCATCACAGTATTTCAATTGTTCCCTTATAATAAGCTCCCTACTCTTGAGTGATGGGAACAGTTGAATGACATTGTTCATCTCCTACCTACGGCTTGAAAGCCCTTGGTGTGTAGTGTGCAGTTTCTCTGCATTCTGCTCCAAGGCCAGATTGACTGATGTAAGTTCTTTCTCCAATTCTGATTTCCTATGCAAAAGTTGAGCCTGAATTTGTAAGGTAGAAAAGTGTTGTCCCTTAAGTACTGAGACTTCAAAGTGAATGTGGGATACAAACTCCTTGTTTTTTAATAGCTCGTTCTTTGCAACCTTAGCCATTTGGCAGATTTTGACATAGAAGTCAATGGTGGCTACTGCTTAGGTTAAATGACCTCGAAAGGCAACATTGGACTGTTCGAGGAGTTGGCAACATTTAAGGAATCCATTCTTGATGATTGGTTTCTGCAAAGCCTTGAATGGAATCCTTGAGAAGGTCCTCATCAGCTCTAAACAAGTTCCCAAGTCTACTTAAGGAAAGGAGATGGATTCAGCAATAAATGAGCTTTTTATTATCTTCAGTAAGGAGTTAGCTAAATCCAGTGGCTCGGTGTCACTGCCAGTTGGTAGAGCTGGTGTAGATGTGTCAAATATGCTCACCAGTCGGGCTTCGAAAATGTTCATCTTCTCTTTTGGAAAAAGCATTGCAGAAGGGTCACTTATGGAAAGCAATTCTGGAAAAATTGGTATGGAAGTAGGAGAGGAAGAGGCCTCAACAACATCTATGGTCCTGGCCACCAACAAGTCTAAGGAAGTGGGACTGGAGCTGGGTGGTAGGGGAAATATTGGTGTACCACCAGTGCCATCCCTAGAAGTACTAGCTGTCACTGGAATTGGAGTGGCAACAGGGGTACTCTCAGAAGGCAAAGGGGTAACTAGGACTCTAGAGGATAAGGAAGCACGCAGAGGTGAGGCAATGGACACCAAGTGCAGATTAAGAAACTCAGTAGTACTAGGAGATAGGGAGGAGAGAATAATGGGCATGTCAAGCTTCGAATGAATTAATGAAGAAGCTATAGGGAGTAAAGGCATGGATTAGAAGTATTGTTTGCAGGGACTCTACACTCATTAGGAAGTTGATGTTTGATTTTCTTTTCCCCTTCAAGGTTTCCAATTCTATGGGGCTCAAAGGTGGCTTTTCAATTTTCCCCAGAGAAAAAGAAGCTGGCATTGAATAGGAGAGGGGTAGGCTAGTTGTTACTGCATTTCAAAAGAGAGAAGTGTAAGGGCAATGCTAACATAAAAGATATAAGAAACAAAGAGCATCATAAAGGGTTGAAGGGAATTACCAGCAGTTGCAGTGGTGGTAGTTAGAGAACTGCGAAGGGTATGATGTTCAGCAGCCTTGCTTTTTCTTGTAGCCTTTTTTTGTGCTGCCTCAATAGTAATAGCCTCCTCTATTGAGATTTTCTATTGCCTCTTCTTCTCTGATCTCTGGAACACAATAGCCTTCTTGGCATGTTCTTTTTCTACTGTCTTAGCTGCTGCTTCATGAGCAAAATCCGTGATGAGTTTAGCAGTAGGTGAGGCTGGCCTCTGTCTCCTTTTTAGGGGAGACTCTTCTCTCGCTTCTTTCTCTTCTTCTGTAGGAACCCCAAGTGCCTCTTCTATAGGCTCAAGCTTGAGTAGGGCCTTTCTTTTTCTTTTTTTTAATTCCTATCGTTTACCCTTCAGAGTGACAAGGGCTTGTGCTCGCTGAGGTAAGACCTCTTGCGAAGCCCCTATACTAGTAAAAAGAAGCACTGAGGTTAAGAAAAATGTAAAAGGCAAAAAGAAAAGGCTAAGAAAGAGGTAAAGCATGTACCTTTTTTGGTGGCAGCCCTAGTAACTCCGAGTGAAAGGACTAAAACAGCAGGAATAGAAGCAATGGTGTGAAGCCCCCGAAATATGCATTTACTTTTAAGACCCTAATGATGAATTATTTTCTTAAAGCCCTCGATTACTTGAATTATTTCGAATCTTGTCGATTAGCAATTTTATTTTCTTTTTTTCAAAACAGAAATTTTCCTAGCCGAATTAGGTTCCCTAACCTAATTTAATTCTACATAAATTACATGTATTCAACACCAAGCCCTTAATTCGTTGATTGCTCGCAAATTAAACCCTAGAGTCGAAAACGCATCACGGACAAAACCATACAAACCCGAATCGACCCTGGAAGCTTAGAAATCAATTATAACACTCTAATATTAATTATTTAACTCTTAAATTTTAGATTAATTGCTCTAAACCCTAACTTCCGGATTTTACAGTCTTCATTCAGTTATTTACCTTTAAAGATAATACAAACTGAATTATTTTCCTAGACACTAATTTATTAACTCTTCACTCGAAATAGATATTTTAATTAAGCCCAAGCCCTCACATTTTTTTCACAAATTGACCTCAAACAAGTACCATCATATATTTATATATATACACTTGTACCCTAAAATCTTTTTTAACATTATGTTTTACAATTTCCAAGATTTGTACACCAAATAAATAAGAAAATCTTCCCAAATTTTGAGGACATGACTAGGCATCATCATTATACTATAGTACAAACAAATCCCTTGAAACTTGGAGCAATAATGACTTTAGTACCAATAAAGATTTTCTATGAGTATTTAAATTAGCCCTAAATCTAACTAGATCATAAGTAAATACATAAATAAGATTCCAATACATGAGTTTAATTCCAAGCCCTCATTTCTTTTATTAAGCATTACCCCACCCAAAAAAAAAAAAAAAAAAGGGTACATGTACCCTAATGTTATTAGTACCATCAATCTTGTCAGATATATATATATACACACCTTGAAGAATGTGCTCTAGGACCAAAACAAATAAAATAATAACCCATCACACTCCTAGGGAAGAGTGAGAAACCAATTTCCAAGAACCACCATAATGGAATTCTAGAAATACACAACCTAATACCTAGACCTAGGATGCTAATTCCCAAAACTAGTTTCATTACAACCAAGTGTTACCTAATCCTTGAGTAAACCACTCCCCAAGTCACTTCTATTCATTTGAACTTCAAACAAATCCTAAACTTTCCATCCATTTTCAACTAGTGGGCATTTTGGACATTTTGCATCAAAACTTGTCTATAAATACCAATACCCCCTAGCTTGCAAGCACATATAACACACCACACCCACACACACATTTTGGCTAGAGAGAGAGAGAGAGGAGAGCAAGGAAGAGAAGTCTAGGAGAAGAGGAGGAAGAAAGAAGAGAGCTTCCTTGTGCAAAGCTTAGTAGGTAAGCCACAACACAACCTTCTCTTTCATTTTCCTTTTTCAAATACATGTTTCTAAGGGTTCTAAATAATGTTTTCAAATATGTTATTGATGAGTTACTTGTGTTAAAAATGCTAAAAATTGAGCATTGATTCCATCTCTCTTGTATCTTTCCCATTTTGGCACAAAACCACCTTCTTTTCTACCAATCTCTCAACTTTTCAAGAGCACTCTTTCAAACAAATTTTCTGAGTTAAACATGTGATACTTAGTATATTTTCTTCACAAAAGAAATGAAACCTTCCCATGGTGGAACCCCCTTTTATAATTCTTCTTGTTTTGGGCATTCTACCTAAAAATCTGTTTTTGCAGCCACTTTCAAAAAATTCCAGAAAAATGTACAAAAATATTCTGAACCTCCATTTTATGTCAAAACCTCCCTTAAAGAGTTAGCTTTCAACTAAAAATGGTTTCATCGAAAAACATTAAGCGTTTTGAAAGAAAATCAAGTTTTCGTAACGGTCGACGGATCTGGACAGATTCTGGACAGCGCTGGACTATTTTCTAAATAACTTAAAATCTAGAAAAGCAAACCCATTTCCGAAAAATGTTCTAGAAACTAGATCAAATTCTCTACAAACCATAGGAAGACCGAGTTCAGTGGATGATCTAAAGTAGTCCTTTCGTATTAATCCTCGCGTGATGATTAATCTGGAAATTTGTTATGTATGGATGTTTTGTGCCCTTGTATTCATAAAAATGTTTAATGGCTTATGATCATATCTTGGCAAGATGTTGTATGTGCATGTTATGTTATTTATCTTTCTTATCTTGAGGATGCATGCTTATGTGGATATTATTATATTGTTTAGTTGGACTAACCTTGACTTAAAACACTTAATTCAACGGGAAACCTAATTGGGTGGGTATTGGGTTTTCGAACACTTGAGTAATGAAAAGATGAGAATGTGTGGTATATGGCTTGTTGGGATGCGTTCCCTATTCGAGGTTAAATCTTGCGCAAGTGGTTTTCGGAACCCTTGAACGGAGCGGTTGTATTCGGACCCTAGGTGGTTTGGTGTGAGGAGGGATTCGGGCAAGGCCCTATTTTTACCGTCTCTTTTGAGGCCCTGCGGTTGGCGCTACGCGGTATATAACCGTTGGTAGGCATCCGAGGTTAGTTCTGCAACAAAGCAGCAAAAGAGGGGGCATACCGAATAATCCGCGTCCGATTCTTGTGGTTGGGAGGACGAAATCTCTTTGGGGGATTTCTAGATTACTGACATCTAACCTAACCATTTATTTATTTACTTATTTATTTATTGGAGTATCATGCTTTACTACTTGATGTTATATTTTGTGATTGTGTATTGGACTGGGAAAAAGGGGTGGGGTGCGTGTGTGTTTACTGGGCATTCAAAGCTCACGGCGTATCATGCCAGGTGACAAAGAGGAACTCATAGCTGGAGACGTCGAACCTGAAACCTTTGAAGACTTTTGGCTATCCTAGAATATTAGAAGTTTCCTTTTGGATATTTTGTAAGACTCATATGAAGATTTAAGTTTTCTCTTGGGATGTAATGTAATGGATCAGGCTTTTGAAATTAATGATATTTGAGGTTGTTATGTATTTATATTCTATGTATGAACCTTATCGTTGCTTATGAGACCTTGTGTCAATGCCTTGTAAGATCTGTCAAAAAGGTAGTGCACTGCCTAAGAAAGCTGGACTTAGAAGGGAGGCTATTTTGACTCCTCCGGCGATCTGGGATCTTACTTGGTTATTGGCCATAGGACTCACTAGTGACTCTCCCTTGACTGCAACCTATAGTGTAGAATCGGGGCGTCACAACTTGGTATCAGAGCATAGGTTCAACCCTTACCCATGCGTTTCGACCTGCGGTTAGAGACTACCTTTCCCCGACTATGTTAGAATCTTTCTTGACCTATCTTAGGGAATTTCTTCGAATTTCTGAAAATATAAGTGAGGTGGAGAAACTCCATGACCTATCTTAGCATAAGTGAGGTGGAGAAACTCCATGACCTCCTTTCTCTCGGTGCTAGACAAGGATGAGTCGAGCAAGAAGAACTTCTCTGGGTCACTCTCATCAATTCTTACCTCTACCAGATCCTCCACCGCCTTCTGTTCGGCTTCCTCGCCAAAGTCGACAAACATCTCGCTACTTTCCAGTTCCTCTATCATTTGTATGAATCCTTTGGTTGCTTGGCTTCCATTCACCGTCACAAAGCATTGCTTGGACATAATATGGTCCCCCAAGACCTCTTCAATTACTCCAGCTTCGTTAGGATCACATCACTTAATGGTAGGTCGATGTTACTGCTCTCATGGCGTGCAACCATGCTCTCCCCAAAATAATGTTGTTAGTAGAGGGGACTTTTAATACCCAGAATTCCACTTGCTTTGTCATTGAATTAGCTTTGACCGACAGAATTATCTTGCCAACCAGCCATTCTAGCATTGAGTTGAAACTGACCAAAGGAGATATCGAGGGTGCTAAGTCTTTGTCCTCCAATTTTAGTTGTTTGACGGTCTCATAGTACATTATCTCATACTAGCTCCCCTGGTCTATCAAGATCTGCTTGATATCAAAATTCTTAATGCGCAAAGTAGCCACTAGTACGTCGTTGTGAGGGCTTTGCAACCTTGCTCAGTCCCTGTCAGAGAAAGTGATGACGTTTTTTGCTTCTATCTTCTATTTTTTTACGGTTGGTTGTACATTCAATACTTTCCTCATGTGCTCCACCTTTTTTATCATCCCTCTAAGCTCACAGACTCGCTTAGGCTCGATGATCCCATGTATAACATTTATCACGCCTTGAGGTATGCCGTTTGCCAGCATCCCGTCTGCCGCATCCCAATCTTAGGGGGCAGGCCGTGTTCCCCCTTCAATGTACCGATCTAAATGGCCTGCTGCCACCAATTCTTCCAGATGTTGCCTTAAAAGCATACAATTTTCAGTTTTGTTCCCTACTTCATCATGGAAGGTGCACCTATACCTCTCGTCGTAGCCTCTATGTGCTTCTCCCAACTTGGTAGGCAGGCAAACGAAGGGTTCTGCAATAATCCCGATCTATGATTAGCCCATGATCCTTGATTAAGACTGCTTAACAAGTAATTAAGATGAAATTATATGTTAATTGCATGAGATATATATTATTTACATTTATCTATCTGTCGTAGAAATATTTGTTTGAATTTCCGTTTTGATAAGTAAATTGAAGGTCGTATCGTCATTTGATCACGGAATTGACTCCGTTTATTTGTTATTTAGAATTTTTAGAATTTTATGGTAGGTTTAATTGGATTTTGATTCGAAACCAAATAGTTAGATTAATTAATTACAATTTGATTAGGCTAAGCTAGCTTAATTAGTGAAGGCTATATAAGGCTAATGATAAGCCTTAGATCATTTTACACACTTCCATTTCAAGCTTTTTGAGCTCAAAATGTGAAAGAGAGGGAAAAACATATAAGAGGGTTGAGATCAAAGAAGGTATAAGAGAATTTGAAGGAATTGAAGAAGACTCTAGAGAATTAAGCTTCCACACTTGTGAACTCAAGCTTAAGGTAAGAATTCACCCTTTAAACTAAGAGTTTGAATCAATAAGAGAATGAATTCAAGAGAATTAAGTAGATTAGTATGAGAATTGAATTTAGATAGATAATTTTGAGAGGAATCATGCATGCATGTGCATTCTATAGCATCTTGAAGTTGATTTCAAGTAATTCTCCCATGCATGTCATTATTTCACCTTGGTTTTTGAAATTCATCAAGTTTCATGCCATTTTATATCATTTGATCATGTTTTAGAAGGTTGGAGTTCATAACAATACATGCAAGTTATGTTTTCTAAATTCCAAGTTTGATTTTGGACAATTCACTTACTTTTGGGCCTTTATTTTGTGAAATGTTTTCTCAAGTTTTGGGGCCCAAAGCATGTGTTTTGAAGCTTTACACTTGAGTTTTGCATCTTGAACATCAATCTGGAAATTTTATAATTTTGCATCATCGCTCGAGCGACAGAACCTGCGCTCAAGCGACCACTCTTTATTTTGCACTTTCACTTGAGCGACTAAAAGTTGGCTTGAGTGTAAAATTCGATCTCCCAGTACTTTTGTAGACATGGGTCATGGCTCGAGCAATAGAACTTGCACTCGAGCGACCACCCTTGTTTTTTATCCTCCGCTCAAGCATAGGAAATTGCGCTCAAGCGTAAAATGAGAGCTCTTAGAAGTTTTATAGAATTTTGCAGTCCGCTCGAGTGACCAAGGTTGCGCTCGAGCGAAGACCTTGTTTTCATAAATTTGGCTAAGCGTTACAACTCATATTTTGGTATCTTCATTGCATCTTAAGCATTCCTAAGCCTTAATTAAGACATAATAAAGAGGATAAAAATTAGAAACACACCAAGATAGAAAAGAAACAAGTTAAGTGCTTTCCAAATGTGTGTTTCAATGTGTATCCGTTGTGTGTTGTGTAGGTCATGCATCATAGACTATGTGATCCGTCTGCTTTATCTGTTCTGTTATTGGAGTCATCTGTGAGTAATAACTATGTAAAACTCTGTTCAATGTTACGTATTTTCCGAACATTATGATATGGAAATGATCAATTTTCTGAAATGCTATGTTTTGTATGAATGAATGATTGTCCAAGTTTCTGAAATGTATTTGTGGCATCTTTAGTATCATATGATATGTATCCCTTTATAAGTCATCGGAATGCCTTTATGGTCGTCCCTTTATGGGTCATCAGAAACGTCTCTGTGCACATGAGTCATCGGAATGCCTTTATGGCCATCCCTTTATGGGTCATCGGAATGCCTTCATGGTCGTCCCTTTATGGGTCATCGGAATGCCTTTATGGCCGTCCCTTCATGGGTCATCGGATTTGTTAACACTAATGGATGTACCGCGTATAGGGCTACAAACGAGCCGAGCCGAGCCGAGTCGAGTCGAGTTCTGCAAAGCTCGAGCTCGGCTCGATGGAATTTGATCATGTTTGGGCTCAGCTCAAGCTCGAGTCGAGCTATGAAAGTTGAGCTCGAGCACGGCTCACTAGATATTTATAAAGCTCGAGCTCAGCTCAACTTAGCTCATTTACAAATGAACGAGCTCGAGCTTGAGCTTGAGCTTGAGCTTGAACACACAAACAAATCAAGCTATGAACAGAGCCAAACAAAATCTGCCAATCTTGAAAACCAAATAAAACATCCTAATGCAACAATAAATCAATAACAACAACCCAAAAAAATCTGCCAATCTTGAAAATCAAATAAAACGTCCCAATGCAACAATAAATCAATCACATAAACAACACAATTAATATCAACATATTACGAAAACCTGCAAATAGACCTATTCAAACTCTTTAACTAAAATTCAATTATCAAAAACATAGAAAAATCAATTGCAATAACTATTCTAGCAATCTACAAACAAACCATTCAAACTTTAAAACTAAACTAATCAAAACATAGAACTTCTATATCCTGACTCCAAAATATAAAATTACATCACCTAAAAAAAGAACAAAAGTCTTTAAAGTTTTTCTTAGTAAGCAAAAAGAGAAACTGAAACTGTTTGATAATGTCTTCACTTGATAAAGCTCCAAAAGTTTCCTTCGATTTTGTTGGGTAATTTGTATTGCACTGCACTTCTTAACAATCTAGTTCAACTACAACAACATTGCATTGCATACCCAGCAGCAACATGAAATTCACAAGTTCCAAAATTAATCAATTCATCTATGAAATTCTGCCATACCCAGCAGCAACATTGCATCAAAGTAAGCAAAAACATAGCAACAACATTGCAAAAAAAAAATTTAAAAATAATAATAACAGACCAAAGATTCAAAAATGGATTTAAAAAAAAAATAGAGCAAAGATTCAAAAAACAAAGCCAACATTATGTAGATTTATTTATGTGCTCCAGTTTCTCAAAAAAAAAAATTAAAACAACATTGCATGGTGGATTCTACCTTACCCAACAGCAAGTCATGGTGGATTCATCTATGAAATAGGTCAAACTTAGCTACAGCACATTGCAATGCATACCTAGCAACAACATGAAATTCACAAGTTCCAAAGTTAATCAAATCATCTATGAAATTCTGCCATACCCAGCAACAACATTGCATCAAAGTAAGCAAAAACATAGCAACAATATTGCAAAAAATAAAAAATAAAATAAAATAATAACAGACCGAAGATTCAAAAAATGGATTAAAAAAAACAGAGCAAAGATTCAAAAAACAAAGTAACCATTCTACAAATTTATTTATGTGTTCTAGTTTTTCAAAAAAGATTAAAACAGCATTGCATGGTGGATTCTGCCATACCCAGCAACAAGTCATGGTGGATTCATCTATGCAACAAGTCAAACTTGATGATTATTTCCAAGATAAGTGCCTGGGAAACTCATGTATGAAATTGTACCATACCCAGCAGCAACATTGCATCAAAGTAAGCAAAAACATAGCAACAACATTGCATCGAAGTATAAAAAAAAAATTTTAAAAATAGACCAAAGATTCAAAAAATGGATTAAAAAAAAAAACAGAGCAAACATTCTGCAGATTTATATATGTGTTCTCAAAAAAAAAAAAAAACAGAGCAAAGATTCAATGATTCAAAATTGTGTAACAATCTGTTGAGGCAGATAGATGAAAAATTCTTTACTAACAGATAGATGAAAATGTACAAAGGGAAATTATCAACCACAGATCGTTGAGGCATCCCAACATTGTAAGATTCAAAGAGGTCTGTTCAATCTCAAGAAGAAGAAAACTAACCCTAAGATTGAAGAACAAAAGTAAGGAATAGAAAACTTACCACAAAGGATTGAAGAAAAGATTTTATCTTCTGGTCCCAAATCTTTACCAGAACAAAGAAACGTTGATATTCAACACAATTCTTCGTTCGATTCGATGTTGTGACCCTAGCCCCAAAATTTGTCTACAAAGAGATGAGATGAGACGAAATCTCTTCAAATAAAGATGAAAAATAAGAAAACAAGGAAGAAAGAGTAGTAGACAAAGGTTGTAGAACAATCTCTTTCTGTTATTCGAATCAGGAAAAGCTTGGATGGAAACAACATTTTTTTTAGAGTGAGAGAAAACCACAGCAGCTTCCAGAGAAAAAGATTTGAGGACTGAAACCCTAATTTCATAACACATACACACACACACATATATATATAGGCTTGCGAGCCGAATTGAGCCGAGCCTTACCAAGCTCGGGCTCGGCTCGTTAAGAAAACGATCCTAAAATTCTGGCTTGAGCTCGTTTATTAATCAACTAAACCGAGCTCAAGCCTGTTCACGAACAGCTCGGTTCATTTGCAGCCCTAACCACATATGATCATATGGAATATGTGAACTTTGAACACAAATATGAGTATGAGTATGAATATGAATTTGTTTCTTATCTTAATTCTGAATTCTGAATTTGTTGTGGACATCATTCATTAAAACCTTTACTTTGTTATTATTCACTAGGCTCCAGCTCACCATATTATTTATGTATGTAGGTGATTAGGCGTGTGATCAGGCCTAAGCCATAGCGATTCTAGTTTTAGACCTGACCCATTTGATATTCTGAACTCGAATTTCATGGTTTTGTATTGTTGTTCTTGTCATATTTCTCTTTTTCCCCTTGAGTTTGGCTATTGGGTTGTATTGGTTGCATTTGGAACAGGTTGGTAGCTTAGTTTCCAAACTTTTGTTGCCCAGAATTTTACTCCTCCACTTGAGCATCACTTCTTACGCTCGAGCGAGCTTTGTGAACTCTCAGTATTTTTATAGGCCTACAAAACTACTGGGAGAGTGTATTCTACGCTCAAGCAGTGTTTCTTACGCTTGAGCAGTCCTGCGCTCAAGCAGCCATTCTTGCGCTCGAGCGATGGACATCTATCTGCAAAACTACTGGAAATGTATATTCTACGCTTGAGCGTCACTTCTTGAGCTCAAGCGGTAATCATTTTTGTGTCTGGACGCTCGAGCATCATTTTTTGTGCTCAAGCAAACTATGCGTATATCAATCCGTAAAAATCACTTTTTACATCACTTTTTCATATCACTTACTCTCTCTCTCTCTCTCTAAACATTTCCAAACCCTATTTTCTCTCACTCTCTTTCTAAAACTCACCTATTTCCCTCAAATACACCTAGATCCGTCAATCTTTTCACCCGTGTGTCTTTGTTAAAAAGATAGAGCTTGGCAAGGGCTTCGTTTTAATCGGAGCAAAGTTGGTTTTTGGTGCCTTTGAGTTTCTGTCATTCTCTCACTCGTGCTCTAGCTTGAGGTAGGGATACTTTTCACACTTTTTATGAGTTTTAACTTAGTTATTTGTTGTTTTTAAACTATATTGTGGATTTGGAAGGTTTGGAACAAATCTAGGGTTTTGAATATAAAAATCAAAAGAGGGGTTTTTTGAATAATCTCTTGGGAATGGTTTTGATGTCTAAATAAATGAGGAGTTTGGTGGAAATGGTTGATTTTGAATACCTGCCCTAAATGTCTCAAACATTTATTTTGTATAAATAAATGAATTTGATGTTGGAATAATGAAATTGGATTGGTATTGATGAGGATGGTAGAGTTGGATATGTATTGTCACTCAACTCTTGAGATTTGGAAAGTTTACCTTTATCGAATATAAACTAGCTGTTTAGAAATATCTATTTTGGGCAATCGGTGGAGGATAGCTATGATTGTTGTAGAATTTGCATGTGAATTAAGAAAATTGAAACTATTTTCTCATTCATTTGCATTGAACATTATTTCACACTTATACATTGAAAATGTTATTGTTTCGAGAAAAATGGTGAATTCGGAAAACATGAATTGTGTTGTTGAACTAAGTTGGCCTGAGCGTCCAAGGTGAAAGTCCCGAAAATCGAGCGCATACATGGGTGCCGATCCAGTGGACGAAATTTTCGTGAAATGACAATAGTAGTGCTTATATAGCCTACATTTACATAGGCCCCAATTTACGATTTCCTCCAGACGAAATTTCCAGTAAAGGTTGTATTGTTTTAAGATTCTCAAAGTGTGAATCACCACCCTATTTTCAATTGAAATGGAAATGAATTGTGAATCAAGGTATTAACTTGGCATTACATAGTTTTGAAAAGGGATATAAATATGTTTTGTCAAGAACATGGCATATGCATTCTCCTTATAGCTTCGTTAAGATTCATACAATGTGTTGGATTATTTCTACGGGGCTTTGGCTCATCCTATGTGGGAGAAACATTTCAGGTGTTGATGGCATGTCTCCACCAAGGTAGTAGCTTGTGAGGATTTAGAGCAAAGGCATCTTTTTGTTGTATTCATTTTTGTATAGCTAAGGGCTTTAAATGTATTGGACCTAAAGTCCACTTTTATTATAACCAAGAACTATCTTGGAAAGTTGTAAGCCTTTAGGGTGCTTCTTATCTGTTTAACTTTCATTCTTTTCTTATATTTCTAACATATGCTATAGATTCATGGCTAGGCATATTGAATGTATACTGCATATGTTTCTTTTTTGTAATCACGTTGGATTCAATGGAAGGTAATTATGTTAATATTGTTGTCGTTTATTAATACTGTGAGTGGATTATGGTAATTATTTCAGGGCGTTACGTAAACTGCTATCTGGATTCTTTTGTGTCAGCCAGCCACTATGCCTCCCGAGGAGGTTCCCATTTTGAAATGGTCATGTTCTGTTAACAAGTTTTAAGTTTTTGTTTTCTTCAGTTTAACTAAACAAGTTTTTGTACGTTGTATTTATGTGGGTTTTGGTGACGTAAGACTAATGTAAAAATGACGTCACTGATATGTATCTGAAGTTTTAAAATTTCTGTCTCATGTATATCTACACAGCTCTATAAACATTATATGTTTGTATTTGCTTTCACTAGCCCCTGTATTTTGTTTAATTTGTTCAAAGGCCTTGGGTAATCCCAGGATTACTGATCGGTTACGACATTAAACCTATAGGGGCGGGTTTGGGTTGTGACAGGTTCATTGTGTATTTCGCTAAGAATTCAGTAAATGGGCTTCTTAAAAACAGTCATAATAGCGATGCGGACCCTCAACCTCCTTGCCTTGGCGTCTTCATCATTAAGCGGTGCACAGCGATTGTTGTTGTTAGGTTGGCCTTTCTGCTCGACCGTATTAACCTTTCCTGCTGGTTTCTTATCCAATATCGCAGTTGTGCCGGACTTTACTTTGGCGCGAGCGCCATCTTTATCTACCCTGATGTGCTAGTGTACTCTCTCCATCAGGGCTTCCATAGTGAGAGGTGGCGTCATTGTTATTGAATCCCTCAACTTATGGCCCACTGGCAAACCCCTGCTTGTACTGCATGATAGCTACGTTGGTAGGGCAATCGCCTATCTAGTTAAAGGTCTCCCAATATCTATTGTTGTAGGCCTTCAATGTTGTCTTCTCACCCATGTCAATGGTGAATAATTGATCTATCTCAACTGGCGTCTTGGTGTTTGTCTTAAACCTGGTAACAAACGCCTCCGCAAGTTGCACTTAGGAAGCGATATTGCCTTCTAGCAACTTTTTGAACCAAGTTAAGCCCAAATCCCCAAGGCTAGATGGGAACAGAACGCACATCAGAGCCTCGTTCCTGCGGTGTATGGCCATAACTTGGTGAAAGTAGCTTAAATGCATGTAAGGATTTGACTTCCCGTCGTAGATTGTGAACTTAGGTTGGTTAAAGCCCAAGGGCAGTGGTGCGTTCTCTATCGCCAGAACGAACGGCGAGCTCTACAACCTTGATAACGCTTTGCCTGCTGGTTCGTGAGCAAGGCACGACATTGGCATTCCAACCTCAACACTTCCATGCATCCTAGGAGCCAGCCGCTGCAGAGTAGAGACCATTTGAAGGTCTTGTGCCCAGACGTCTTCCTTCCTTCGAGCCCTTGTTTCTAGCACGGTCTGCAAGTTCGCTAATCTAGGCAACTTGGTGTCTTGAGAGGTGGTTTGGTGTGTATATAAGGGTCGATAACTGCTTCCCTCCGTGTAAGACCTTTCAGTTCTTGTTCTCTCAAACCTGGAGTAACGAGTTCTGGAAGTTCTTGATTGTGTGTCACCTGTTCTGAGGCTTTTACTTGCAGAATGCGAGGGCGTGGCTCGTCGGTCGTGATCTCCTGAGTGGCGAGAACGCATTCTGCCTTCACAGATTTCCATCCCTGCCACGCTTTTGCCTTTTATCTGGTGTTTCAAGGCCTCCGTATCCACAACCATTCTCTTGATTAACTCATCTTGCTCCCTCACGCGATCTTCCAAAGTCTGGGAATCTGTCCTTCTCCTTTGTCCCTTCGAGCTTTGAGAACGATAAGGATTCAAGCCTCGCTTTTCTCTAGCCCCCCCATGAGGGTTCCGCCGCTGAGGGTCCAAGTCCGCCATCGATGGAGCAAAAGGCAAATCGTCGCGCCTTTTGTTCCCTTCTAGAATCTGTCCATCGATGACAGATTGGGGCAATTCTTTATTGTGCACCATTAAAACAAGTCGAAGGAAAACTCAATCAAAAGATATGTTCTCAGTAGAGTTTCCATAGACCACGCCAATCGTACGAGCACGAAATAATATGCCTTGTATAATCCTGTTGATCAAATTTGCACTCCTCCAAATGTCATCGTCTTATCACCTAAAAACGCAAACTTGAGCTAGCCGACCAGTGTGTGCCGGAAACCCCTCCGATGCCTAAGTCAGCAAATAGGCAATAGACACAAAAGCTCTACGAATTCGAAAGTCTAAATTGCAACACCTGTGCATAGGTTCTATCACGAGCTTTTATAGATTCTGCGTGGCACAATCCTAATAGGACTCTAACTCTCCTTAGCAGAGTCCTCCTAGGAGTCGCATGCCCAAGAATAATTTTTATCCCTAGAACACCCTCCTCACTGCAAGCCAAGTGAGATGGCAATGCTCAGCTAGCCATGCGCAACTGAACTGCCTTGTTTTATTTCAACTCGGGTTGAACCGAGCCAACAACCCAACGGTGAGTTACCGAGCTAAAGCATGCTCGACCTTCTTCACTGAAGACACCTCAGTCCACTCATGGCATATAGTTAACCAATCAGGCCCAAGTCCATTATCAGGCCCAAGTCTATTATTTGGCCGAGGGCCGAGCTATCCGAGCTCTCACATCGGCCTAATGGCCTGGCCCAACTCCCAGCCATTGTTTACTTAGCTCAGCCCAATTTGCTAACACAAATTACCTTCTCAGTTGTCAACTGTGAGAAGTGTCAATAAGCTATGGTTAATCAAGGTAAGAGTGGCTAGATATGGTGGCCACTGCTGATGATGAGCAATAAGTGGTGGTTGGTTGGGATGGGAAAGGAAGATGGAGAAATGAATGAAAATTTTATTATCTAAACAAATTAAACAAACTTTTTTTTTATTACAATAATATAATAAATTATATAAACTCTTTAAAAAATTTTAGGAACAAAAATAAAATTATAAACATGAATGTTGCGCAACAGCACTTGGCATTTGGGATCCCTAACATTACTCTTTTTGTAAAGAAATGCTAGGGACCCCAAATGTTTTACCAATATTTCTACCAAATGTCTTACATGGGTGTGAGACCCACACTATATGAGTTCTATGTGAGTCCTACACTCATATAAAACATTTGGTAAAAATATTAATAAAATATTTGAGATCTCTAACTTTACTCTCTTTGTAAGAAAAAGGGTACATCATGATCAATTTTTGGAATGGATTTTCTAGGTTAGATTTTTGGTTAAGTCCAACAAAGGCATAATGTCCTTGACAATAGTCCAGCCCACTACTTGACATATACTTAGGTTTCATCCATTGGGCTGTTATTGCACCCCAAAACTTGCAAAGTGCTTCCCAATTTTTTTATCAAAGGTTTTCAAAGTCCATCCAATATAAATATTATTATTATTAACAACAAAATTTATAACTTTTGGTCTTACCAAATAATTAAAAAAAAGAGAGTGAAGTTTGATATATATTTCAAATAACTTGAACACTAAAGAAAAAACAAAAATCAAAAATTGAAAGTATTATATCCATGATCCATTTAATCATCCAACGCATTTGCATAAAAAAAAATTTAAAATATAATGACAATAATATTCACACTTCTTGTTTGAGAGGTTATAAAATAAAGATAAGTGATTTAAAATGAAATTTAAATATCATTGTTTAAAAACAATTGAGACAAATATATTTTAAGTTAAAATTATACCCATTTTTTTTCTCTAAAAGGAATTCCCATGCATAGCACAGATATACTACTTGTATAAATAAAGAATTGAATTGGAACACAATAATTCTATAATAATAAAAAATTAAAAAAAAGTCCACAGAATGCAGCCTGGTGGAGGCTTTACCAAAATGAATTCATTATATCTACTTTTCTATAAAATAAATAAGGACTTTTCTTAAGTGTGCAACCCTCAAGGTTGCACACCATGTGCCACTTACACAAAAAGTGTAAGTGGAATGTGAAAACAAAAGCAGGACTGCAAACAGAAAAGACGTAAGTGTAAGGCGTAAGTTGCACACCATAACAGTACCCAAATAAATTTTAAAAAAAAAAATGTGTTGTGTTTGTATAACAAGAAATACAAAGTCAAATAGAAAGACTCAAACTGAAGAGGTCTTACCTTCTAAAACTGATCATCAAAGTTGTGACTACAATTTGGGATAATTCACTTATGTTTAGTGGATGACACATTGACAGCACTTTATTTTTTGTTTTTTGGCGGCCAATCCTTGTAAGAGAATTTACTTCAGTTGATAATTATAGGGTTGAGCCTTCCATGATATATTACTGTTGATTATTTTTTTTTTAATGTGACTTTTCATATAGTATAATGAGTTTTCTTTTTTAAATATGATGAATATTACATGTACACATGAAATATTATTGTATGAATACACATAGAGGACATGAAATAAATGCCCAAAAATCCTTTTTTAGGGGCTTAAAGCCTTAAACCGAAAGCATCAATGCGCCATAAACAAAAAAACATAAAAAAGAAGCAAGGGTCAACTACACAACATGGACTATAAAATAAAAAAGAACCAAGGGTCTACACTAAATTTTTTTTGGGTTGTTAAAGACCCTTTTAAAATACTCAAATTTTGAATTGAATAAATAGGGACAAAAATATCTCTTTTTTGAAAATATTAATTTTGTTAGGTAAACACCAATTCAAATGGACTAACATTTTAATTAAGTAAACTAGTGTGACTATTATTATTATTATTATTATTAGGGGAAATTACATTGACACTGTGTCAGTGAAAAATAGTTTATAAATATATAATAATTAAAATATTAACTTTTTTATTTTTTTTATAAATAATTTTTGTTATTACAGCTGATGTGTTATTATTGTTGTTACAACAGCGATTCGTAACTCGAAAAGTGTGGCTCAAGAGTGGCCCGAATATTATTTTTTATCCTCTATGGGCGTGTGCTTGAATGAAGTCCCACAGCCAAACATCATTTTATCCTCTGTGGGCATGTTCATTCAAGGTCCTTCACCTTCACCTTCTCTTTTGTCCAGATCTCGTTTGATCTCAACATTAAATAGTCATATTCATGGGTTCAACTTCAGAAAAATGGCGGAAAAATAGCTCAACATCATCACCATCATCATCATCATCAATAATTTTTTTTATTTTTTTTCACATCCAAAACAACTAAAATATATATATATACAAAAAATAGATTCAGATCCAGAACAACTAAAATATATATATATATATACAGAAAACAACATCAACATCATCACCATCATCATCATCAACAATTTTTTATTTATTTATTTATTTTCAGATCCAGAACAAGTAAAAAATAAATAAATATACAAAAAACAGATTCAGATCCAGAACTAAAAATATATATATATATACTCATCATCTCCAGATCAACATCATCATCTTCTTCAAATCATCATCTTCAGATCAGTATCATCATCTTCAGATCGGTGATGGCAGTCGCCGGTGATAGCGGTGATGGCAAGCGCCTCTGATGGCAGTGATGGCGCCGGTGATGGCGAGTGTCTCTTCCTCTTCTTTTCTTCTCCTCCTCTCTTCCTCTTCTTTCTCTTTTCATCTTTTCTCCTTCTCTCTCTCTTTTCTGTCCTTTGTCTCTCTGTATTCTGATTCAAAAAGTAAGAAAAAAAAACAAAGAAAAAGAAAAAGAAACCCAAAATGACGACGTCATTTTAAGTTTCGAGCCGAATTCGGACCACCAAATTTCGAGCTACCAAAGATTATTCTTTGTCGTTATTATTATTATTTTGTGATGCATGCAAGGTTTGACTTGATCCTCCACACTTTCCGTACAGATTGAAATTTATTTATTTATTGTTTTAAATATGATACAGAGTGGAGTAATAGTAACAGTTTCTCAAACCTAACTTATGGTGTGTATGGATTACCTTCTCATTCAGTGCTATTTTTTATTTTTTATTTTTTGATATTTTAGATGCTCGAATTAACTTACGTGTCACCTCGACTAATTCTAAGGAGACCAATCTCATTATCCACTAGCGGATTGCTTTTGTTATCTTTTTCTCTAATTATTAGCCTTCATTTGGCAACTTAGGTTGGATTTGGTTTAGAGCTATTTTAGTCATAAAAAGACAAAATAAATTTTTTTACCTAATAAGACAAAATGTCACATCTAACTCACCATGATCATTATATTCTTTCTCTCACAAAAAGTCAAAAAAGTCAAAAAACTTATTTCAAGCGAGATTTTTAAACCCAAACTAAAATAGTCAAAAAGTTAGAAAGCCAAAAAATCAACTCACTTTCAAAACGAACTCTTAGATGTTTCAATTCATCAAGTTGTCTCTTTAGCTATTCATAGATTTGGTAATAATTCAAAAAGGTTGATCTATTCCGGAATTTTTGGATATATGCATCATTTGATTTTGGGTTTTTTTTTTTTTTTTTTTGGGTAACATGTGTAGCAATTAAATTCACTAGACTCAATAATAGATGAAGATATTTGAACATGGACTCAAGAATGTCAACTTGAATGCCTTGAATTATTAGAAAGGACTAGAGATGAAGGAAAAAAGATTGAGGCCCTGTTTGGATTTAAATTTGTGGATGGAAGAAAAATAAATTTTTTTTTATCAAAAATCGGAACTTAATTTACAATTCCTAAGATTCTAAAAATCTAACTATAGGAAAAAAAATATAAACGGATTGGCTTCCCTCCAGTCCGATCATGTTGGGCCTGTAGAGGCCCATCACAAGGCCCGTTTTAATAATTCGAACCGTTCAATGTGTAGAACTTGTTAAATATTATATACTTGTAAAATATCACATTGATCGAATATTGATAGCTATTTCATCAGTTCAAATTTCTATTAGCTGTTTATTTTTCACCATCTTTTTTTTTTTTATACAAAACTGATTTAATTACGTAACTATTGATATTTAATCAGTGTAATTTTTTACGAGTATATTATACTCGACGAGTTCTACACATTTAACAATTCTAATTATCAAAACAGAACCCGTGATGGATTCTTACAGGCCAACAACACCCTCCAGCCCATGATCGGACTAGAGGGAAGCCAAACCCTTCCCCTTTTTGCCCAGACTAATTGAAGAAAATGGAAGGAGCAATGACATATGGCGCGGCACATTCCATTAACCTAAAACCTAAAATTGATCAAAAGTCAGTGAGCCATATAAACATTGTGCAGTAAAAAGTTCAGCCGCATTTTAATATTGGCCTAAAACCCCATAGTATCATAAGACTGTTATTTTGATCAATTTTTTATGCTTATCTTTTTAGGTACATTGGAAAGAACGAATTTTTTTATCTTTTTATACTTATCAATGTTTTTACTTACCAATTCATTAGTTCTCTTATATCATTTAAGAATGAGCTTGGGGTCGTAGATAATCGTGATTTGTTTTGTTATAAAAGCAACTACAATAATTGATATCCCAAATTGTAAATTATACGAATAGGAAATAATAATAACACCGATTGCTCTTGTTCACATAACATCAACAATGCTCCATTCTTTAAAAAATAAAAAATAAAAAGAAAAATTCACTTGTTCTTACACTATTTTGGAAGGACAGGTCTAAAGGTGCCCAAAATTATTAACAGTATTTTTAGATGAGGTAACTTATGAGTATGGATGATTAAGACTAATACTGAATAATTTGAAATCATGTTTCGCATTTTGTATGGTAAACATTGTTTTCACCTGTCTCTAACTTCTTAATTCCACACTACTCCTAGTCATTTGATATATGCCATACGGATTCTTTTCACATTTGATTTTTCCTCCTAGTGTAAAAGTAACTTTTCTCGAGAAAGTTAATTATTAGGGTAAATTATAAACACATTTCTTGAAATTTATTTAAATTATAAATTATTTTTTATAATTTTAGAAATTATATTTTACCTTCTAAGGTTTCTAATTTCATAATAAATAGGTTCTTTTATTAATAAATTATCAAGTTAATTAACAGTTTTTAATAATGTTAAAATTTTATTTCAATTAATAATTCAGACAATTTTATTATTGTATAGGTGAACAATTAAAAATTTCACTTTTTCAATTAATTCTGTTAAATAAAAAATTCTGACAGAGAGGTATTTGTAATTTTCAAAATCACAAGGGACAATTCATATTTTAAGCAAATCTTAAGGAGTGTATTTGTAATTTACTCAATTAATTATAGGGAGATGGAAGTATAACGAGATGGAAGTATAACGCTTTGCTTGGGAATAAGTTTATAAGTTAGGGGTCGTTTGGTTTTTGAATTGGGTTAAAAAATCACAAAAGGATAGAAAAAAGTCAAAAATTATAAAAGGACAAAAAAAATTTGCCAAAACAAAGCTAAAAAACCAAAAAAGCCAAATAAGAATACCAAACAATTAAAAAAGTCTCAAGCTAAAAAAGTTAAAAAACTAATTAAAAAAGTCATTGTCAAACGAGCACTTTTAGTTTATTGACTTATTAATTTATTTAAGTTACATCATTTCTTTACTTTTTATACATTTTTTCGTAATAAACCAAAAAGTTAATTTATAAATCACTTCCCAACACAATTTAATGCATAAATTAGTTGTATTTGCATGACGTTGTAATTATTTTATATTGATGTCACTTTTTTGCAGAGGGTTATTAAAATCTGATCAACATAATTTTTTTTACAAGGATGGAGTACTCAATGAGTTCTACACATTGAACAATCCAAATAATCAAAATGGGACCCATTATGGGCCTCACAGGTCCAACAACACCGTCCAATCCACCTTCTAGATTGCAGAGAAGCATGTTCCTAAGTTAATAATCTAAAAACTAGAAATTAAAAGTATCTTTTTTACTAATTTTTAGATAATTAATTTTCTTCAACTTATTTAAATTATTTTTATCTAATACACTATATACAGAAATTACACTAAATAATCTGACACAAACTCTCAAAATATTAATAAAAAAATTATATACAGTTTTAATAAGTCGCACCAAAACCTAAGTGTGTGCGCGTTGTAGTTCGATGTAAATTGAAAATAAAACAAAAACCAAAAATCATTAGTTTCAACCTATTAATTAATTAAAAATAATAATCTTAAATAATTATCAAATATTTTTATAATATATAATATTAATTTTTTATAATATATAACACTAACTGATTTTATATTATATTTTTCATAAATATAACACTAATTTGTATCAAATTTTACATTTTTAGATTTCTTTCATACAAATTTTTACATTAATATTTCATTAGAAGTAAATATATATATATATAAATGTATTAATTATGATGGGACGGAATGATTTCAAATACGAATTATAAATTTCAAAGGCAAATCAAACCAACTTGCGTTTAGCCGACAGATTAGCGCTATTTGAGCAAAAAGTAAAGAAAATAAATTGACCAATCTATATTCTAACCCAAAAAAAAAAAACTATCTATATTACTTTTTTTTGACTTTTTTAACAATTTTAATTATTTGTTGGCCTTAAAATTAGTTTCTTTATTTTGTTATTTATATGATATTTCCCAAAAATTTAACATGTGGTTCTTAACCAACTAGGCAACTAACTTACCCAATTGACTTGATTGCCCTTCCGTTCCTCGCAATTCCCTCTGTTTTTCCAAGAAATTTCCAAGGGCTTACTTGTCAAATTGATCAAGCACCCTTTTTGACATTGTCAAAATGCATCATGATTCGATGCTTCGAAGATGACAGTGATTATGTTAATCCAACGTCACACCCCACGACAGCAATTTGGTACCACAATCCTCCATATCACCGTACACGTGTCCTCAACCCAACTAATCTAGGGACCTTCAATCACAATTTGAACACTCATGGTTGTTTGGTGAAAGTGGGAATGCCCATCGTACTGTCAACAACACCATTACAAGTCAGAGAAGTTGGTGTGGACATGCAAACCAACTCACACCGAGACAATGAAGACAAAGTAAAAAGATTAAAAAAAGAACGAAGAAGATCTCAAATTTTCTATGCTAAGAAAATTTTGAGTAACTTTCTCTTCCATTTTCCCAGAAGGTAGATTCTCAGCGGTGGTCTTTTCCAAGAGAGTCTTGGAATTCTGATTTGCTCATATTCTTGAATTGGGTAAGTGGAAAGGAAATATATATTTCTTTATTATGTGTCTATGTCAAATGGGTCATTTGATTTTTAATTTTTAATGCATTTTTTCTATTCTTTCTGTTTCTAAAGTTTGTTCTTCTGTGGACTTGTTTAATTTGTTTTGTTTTGTTATGTTGTTTGTTGGTTTTCGGCCAACCTAACCTCACAAACTGCAATTTTTATTTTATTTTTTTAATAATGTAAAGATTAAAAGATACAAAAAAAAAAAAAGTAGGTGAATTTGCTTTGAGGGTTTGTCTTTGTTTACTATGAACGATTCATGGTCAAACCTTAGGTTTCTCCAACCTTCAAACTTAAAGCTAATTGTGAAGCTAATTGTGAAGTTCATCTCCATCTGGGTATCTGTGGAATTGCAGGTTATGATTAATGAATGATATGATCTCTCTATTGCCTCACCTTGGTGTATTCTTATGCTTTATATATATGCCTCAGCTGCTTCCTTTTTGTCTCTTCTTTTGTGTGCCTTTCGATTTTCCATTTTCTTTTTTTTCTCTTATACCTATATGTGCCCAAACTAGCTATATGTGTAGATCTTATTATGGTTGGCCATGGACATCTTCTTTTAGCTTGATGTTTGCATGTGTTGAAACCTTTATATATAATTTGGATTGTGAATAGCTAGCTGCCTATGTTTTCCTTCTCAATTTGCTAATTTTGATGTCCTTGGATCGACTATAGCCCGTCTAGTCCCCTCGTGTGAGCCTCCCTGATGGGCAAGGGCTCGTATGGTCACGCCCATGGAGGTTTGCTACACGTTTGCCACCCCCTTGTACCCTTTTTATCTAGTTTTAGCAAAATTGATTGTTTTGTAATTTGGTTGACTAGAACATAAGATTTGAAGGCATTGATTTATCAGTTTTTTTACAATCAATTTTTTTGTTTTGGGATGAGTTTTGTAGATTGTGGTTTAGGAGCATCTTACTTGGTAGTTGCCTTCTAGTTCTAGTTCTACTCTGCTTCAACATGTTAAATCTTTTGATTGCTATTAATACATGGTTAAAGTGAAATAAACCCCCTTTGTGTTCAGCAATTTGTGCAAGAATCTTTGTTATAACTTCTTTCTTTTTTACCGCTCTGGTTAGCCAAATAATTTTTTTTTATCCATGATTAGCTAATTGAAGACCTTAAAACAGCCTACATCTTAGGCTTACTTGATACTATACATAAGTTTCACTTTTTGTTTGTCATAATCATTCTTGTTGTCAATATTACTAGTTTGCACATATTTTTGCAATATGTTGTGTATCTGTTACATTTTTCCTGCTAGACTTTATCAAGTTGGATAAACTTTTTTCCAGTCCAGATTTTCATAATTTTTAAAAAATTCATTTTTTTACTTGGACCGATAACAAAGCACTAGTAATGTCATTTGATCATGAAGGAAAATTGTTATTTATTGTAAATGACCTCCTTTCTTCTTCTTTTCTCCTCAAAACGTTGTCCTTGAAGTAACATGAAATACAGGAAGAACAAATCTCTCTTTTTCCAGGTCTCATGTGTGTCTATTTCTGAGTGTGCTCCTCATTATGTTTATCTATGTATCTGTGTGTTTTCTTTAACTGTTTCAAATATGTTTGAATTTCTATCATTCTGGTGTGCTTATCTTCTTTTTTTCCTCTGCATTTTTCATTTTGGCTTAATGCAGGAATCCCAGTGGCTTCTTAGTAATTTCAACTGCAAGTAGCCTAACTGGATACTCATCTACTGTTTCTTCAACTGTAAACAAAGGACATTTATTTGGGTAGTTTATGCAGTTAATGGGACATTTCGTGGCACGAGCCTGATATTATATGGTTACTTTCACCCTTTCTTGAGAACTGATTGAGTTAGAAGTGAGCAATGTCTTTAGTTCGGACCCAAGATCAATATACCCGGTCATATGGCAATCTGAAACTCTATGCTCTAAATGGAAGCAGTGATACCGCTGGCATTCCAAGTCCAATATTCAACTCTGATAAGCATAAGATCATGTACGCAACAGAATCTTACGACAGTGAGTGTTGTGATCCAAACTTCTTCCTTGACTCCCCAATGGAAGAATTTATACATTCATCCATCTCTAGCCAATCAGTCAATCAATTACACTCCATGACCATGCAAAACCCATTTGACTATTTTGACACACTGAGACATGAGGATCGATATCAGCCCAATTTCGAGTCAGAATACTTGGAAAGTCATAGTCCTGATGACATTGACTATAACGAGGATAAGATGAGGCTAAAGCTTCAAGAACTGGAGAGAGCACTACTTGATGATAATGATGATGAAGATGACGATGCTTTTGGCCCCAATCAAGGCATGGAGATTGATTGTGAATGGACCGATCCAATCGGTGATGCACTACTGCTACATGATTCCCCCAAGGAGTCTTCGTCCTCGGATTCTGTTCTCAGCAGCATCAGCAGCAACAAAGAGTTATCGCTTACCTCATCTCCTCAGACGCCCAAGCAGTTGCTTTATAATTGTGCAGTGATGATTTCAGAGGGAAACATCGAGGAAGCGTCAACGACAATCAATGATCTCCGGCAGAGGTTCTCGATCCAAGGAGACCCTTCGCAGAGGATCGCAGCTTACATGGTGGAAGCTCTTGCGGCTCGCATGGCGACCTCTGGCACGGGTCTTTACAAAGCTCTGAAATGCAAAGAGCCTCCCTCTAATGATCAATTATCGGCTATGCAGGTCCTCTTCGAGGTATGTCCATATTTTAGGTTCGGATTTATGGCTGCAAATGGTGCAATTATAGAATCTTTTAAAAATGAAAAAAGGGTTCATATAATTGATTTCGACATCGGCCAAGGGAGTCAATACATAACTCTGATACAAACTATCGCTAATCTGCCTGGTAAGCCGCCCCACTTGAGGTTAACCGGGGTTGATGACCCTGAATCAGTTCAACGAGCCAATGGGGGCCTACAAGTCATCGGCCAAAGGCTCGAGCAATTGGCTGAATCGCTTGACGTGCCATTTGAGTTTGAAGCAGTGGCAGCAAAGACTGCAGTAGTCAGTCCAGTGATGCTGAACTGCCAGGCTGGGGAAGCCCTGATCGTAAACTTCACTTTCCTGCTTCACCACATGCCTGATGAGAGCGTTTCAACAATAAACCAGCGAGACCGGCTTCTCCGGATGGTTAAGAGGTTGAATCCGAAACTCGTTACCGTTGTTGAACAAGATATGAACACTAACACTGCCCCATTTTTGCCACGGTTTGTCGAAGCCCACAATTACTATTCAGCAGTGTTTCAATCTCTTGATGCAACACTTCCCAGGGATAGCCAGGAGAGGTTGAATGTGGAAAAGCAGTGTTTGGCACGTGAGATAGTTAATATCGTCGCTTGTGAGGGAGAGGAGAGAATAGAGCGGTATGAAGTTGCTGGGAAATGGAAAGCGCGAATGATGATGGCTGGTTTCGTTTCAACTCCAATTAGTCCTAATGTGAATGAAACCATTAGAGGACTCATAAAGCAGTATTGTGACAGGTACAAGGTGAAGGAGGAAACAGGCGCGCTCCATTTTGGATGGGAAGACAAAATCTTGATCGTTGCTTCGGCATGGAGTTAATTGACATCATCAGATCACAAGTGATTCTCTCAATTCTAGCTTAGTTTATGAATTTCTTCTTGTTGTGGCTGTACTTTTTGTGTTGTATCAGGATTCACGATGATGTTATATAATCAAGGGGTTTTTATTGACTTAAAATTGGTTTTGACCACATGGTCCACAATAGATCATGTCATTTTAATTGTGCCAATGTCATATTTTAACACGCTAGTGTTAAAATGCTAAACTCCGGAGGAAGGAGCACCTTATCTCCTAGTCAAACAAAAACAACAGGGCCTTATATTGCAAAATTGCTTTCAACTCTACTTGAAATATTGTACTCTTAACACAGACCAAAAGATCTCAAACTGTTTTCCATAAATGACCAAAAAACAGTAGAAAGATGAGGAAGAAGGAGAAAGAAGAGCAAAGAGATTAATGAAACATCCGCAATTGATATCAATGTGCCTTAAAATACAGAACTTGCCCAGCTTCACTTTCATTGACTGTTTAATTAAAATTGTGAAGGCAGGGTTGTATGTATCACATTACATGTTTAATAAATAAAATAGTTTATACTGCATTTCTTCACCACAAGCTTTGTGAAACAAGAAACAAGACCAAGGCATTTGCATAACGATAACTCAATGCTTTACACCCACAAAGCACAAACCTACTTCAGCTTGGGCCTGCAGCTCTTCCAAGACCTTTACAAGTTTCTCACGGCACATTGCAGTTTCGTTCTGCTCTGTAAGCATTTTTCTCAATCTTCATCCATGCACAAGCACAGAGAGAGAGAGAGAGAGAGAGAGAGAGAGAGATTTTAATGGTCAATTGAAAATTCAAAACTTGAAAGACACAGAAGGAGGAACAAATAAGAAACAGCAAAATAATTTTGATATGAGATTTTCCTTGATCGTAACATTTATCATATAACTAGAATTTCATAATTCATAATTAGAAGTTGAGATGCCAGAGGACAAGCTATAGAACTTGAATAGCATATTAGCATGTAATGAAGAAGTTAAACAGTAAAGTCGAATCGAACTTTGTATATGAGATAATTGGAATCATAATGCACGGGGACGGATAAAAATGGGGGAAAAAACATTTAGAAAATGACTTATCGGTATTACATATTTTGAGAAAATAATGAAAATAAGACAAATGGCATGATTGTTTCTGCTCCCAACAATGGAGATAAAAGGATAAAATATGCAAGTAACATGAGGCTTCGAATAAACACAAACATATATGGTAAGGATAAGTTTCTTAAATCACTACTTTATTTTTTTTCCTAAACGAACAGCTGAAAAAACTGGAAAGATCTTTAGAAAGCATGGCATAGTAAAATTAATACAAGCACAATGTATGCATACCTATGAACAACTGCAGTGTCCCCATGACCAGTGAAAATAATAAGCATGGCATTGGTAGGTAAATTGGAGTGGACACTTCTGATTCTAGCATCCAAGCGAGTTAAAATGTCCTTTAGTTCAGAGGTTACACTGTATTTGATGCCTTTTCTGCCAGTAGACTTGTTACATGTAAGCAGGGATATCATCTCTGCAAGCCTTGCATTTAACTTCTCCATGTCCTCTGCTTGTTTCTTGAAATAGGAATTTAATTCTGAGAAGTGGGCCCAGACAAACTGTACCTTCTCATTTCTAACCTAAAACGACATCAAACAATTACAAGGGTAAAACTATGAGTACAACCAGTCCATCTTCAGCCTTGCTTTAAGAAATCTTGAACAACAAACTCTGAGCATAAACATTACCTCTTTTCTGGCCTTCAAAAGGACTTCATCATCAGAAGATACTGGAATGGTATGCGATGACTCCGAAGCATATCGCTTCACTATGGAAATATTATCAATCAAAGTCGAGGTTTTACCAGACTCGCTTAAAACTGTAAGGAGCTTCTTCCGCATGAATGATGAAGGATAACCAAAATGGGGTCCTAATTCCAAAATATCAAAACCAAAGGCATATAAATTTTGAGAAATCTATTATAGAAAACAAGAGAAAAAAGCATAAAAAAGAAAATGAAAGGAGGTTATTTTATTTTTTATTATTTTAGGACTGATATAGAGCTATTATAAAGGAAAATAAAAAGGAGTCAAACTCCTAAATCCTTGTCTGGAATATAAGCAACACATGCTACTTTCCTACACTCCATTACAAATCCAGTTTCCTTCCCCTCACTACTGACCAGCCACTTCATGCCTTACGCACCAAGGATTCAAGTTATTGCTTTATAATTTTATAACATGAATAACTGTCTAGAAAAACTGTAACTGCAGGAACAATACAAACACGACTACTGTTGCTTGAATAACATAAAAGATCTGTAATTCCAAAAACCTTGGAGTAGTGCTTCAGAATCCATTTATCACATAAAAAGTAAGTCAGCTCAGAGAGGATGTGATAGCGACAGAATGATGCATGAGTAACATAAGGACGAGGACAGTTTACAAAGGAAAATTCCTGGATAATGGACCACTTATGTATGTACCTAAAGAAAAAGAAGTTAGAATTATTTAGGACTAATGTCACAGAATCAATGTTTTATGACTTAGAATGCCCAAATACCGGAAACAATATACAATTTCACAGATGGAGTTTTGCTGAGGTGAGGAGTCAACAATAAACAAATGAAACCATCAGGGAATCAAAAAATTGATCCATAGTTTACAAGACAAAAGGAAGTGGTTTCATCATGGATAATCAATAGAAGAAGCTTCAACAGTCTTTTATTTATTTGACAAGTGACAAGAAGATTCAACTTTCATCAAAGGAATGAATGAACAATTGGAAATTCCAACCTTTGGAGAGCACTCTGCTTCTGCATGCTTGTAAACTCTGGATAACCTTTTCCCTTACACAGACACGAAGATACAAAAAAAAAAAAAAAAAACCAGTAATAGCTGACCTACATAGACTTCTTGTGCAGAGATGTGGCCTCAATTTTGAGATTTTTTGCCCTTCAACTGCTTGTTCTACTCTACTTTGTCTAATTGTTAGTCCCCTATTTCCTTTGGGAGAAAAACTTTCATCCGACATACTCTATCTACTTCAAATGTCCAGATCAAGTACCTTTATGTACAAAGAAAAGAAATTTGAGTAAAAGTCACTTGAAGCATGGAACTCATTGAATAACATTTAAAGCAGAGAGATATGCAAAGCATGAAATAGAGGAACTATTTTTGTAAGATGGTCTTATATAAGCTGTTTGTGGTTATGATAAAAGTGATGACATTACATGCCCATATATAGTCACAGCATCTGTACATATCAGGAACAATTAATTTGTCAATAATTGAAAATAATCAGACAGCAACTAGATGACAATTGTGATGATTGATCAATTTAAACACCCTTTCTTAAGATGCATGCACAAATGACCTAGTACAAAAATTTTAAATTTAAAAAAAAAAAAACAAAACAAAAACTGCATTGATCAACTCATATAAAATCATGCTTGATTTATAATGCACATACAAATTAAGAGCTGATATTAAGCCGTGCTTGCACATGTTGGTATAATTTTTCCATTGGGCTCCTCTGTTTAGAAAGAAATGGATAACAGAAAATGGAAATGGCAGAAAGTAAAGTGAAAGAAAGGAAAAAGAAATGAAAATTTATTTTCTTGCATGCATTTGAATAGATGAAAATTTTTATAAGAAAATGAGGGGAAAAAAATAATATTCACCACATAACAGAGAGTTGTGGAGAGAAACATGGGCAAAAAGGAAAACAAAACAAACCTTGTCAAGATTTGTGGGAAAAAATAAATTTCCCTCTATATTTTTCAAGAAATTATTAGCCTAGCTAACAAGCTAATTTGAGTTGTACAAGAAACTTTGGTTTCCATTACTTTCTAGGACTCTCTATCTAAACAAACACGTAAAAATTAAAAAAAAAACCTTTTTCTTTCACTTTCCTGAATTTTCTATCTAATCAAACTGAGCCTTAAGGTTAAATGGCCCTGGTTGACATATAATGAAATCTCAAGTTAAGACCTCATATCAATCAATGTGTCAATTGCAAATGCCAATATAAATGCACAAAAAGATAGACCACTTACCATTTCTAATCTTTAGCAGCGCCAGATCCATGGCAGCTTTTGCATCTTCAATACTATCATGCCCATTTCCTGACTCCTGTATCTCCCTAGAAAGGAATCTTCTGGTGAGCACACGAAGCGCAATTTTGTAGGTTCCACCACGACGGTGCCTGTATAACACTGCCGTGTCAATCACCAGATCATGAGATATCTTTAATGCCAACAAATCATTCTCCAAGGAATGTCCAACTAGAATGGTCTCTTTGTAGACCAACCGCAGAAATTCTTCCTGAAAATGGGAAGCAAACATAATAAATTAAGAAACAGCATTTAAAACAAAAAATTGATCGGCAGACATCTAGATAGCACAAATACTTCTATAGAGTAGTACCCTTACTAGATACCAATATGCTCAGATAAGTGTGGATACATTTCTAGTACTTCCTACAAATATCTGTAACTACACATTTTTCTTTAATTTTTAACATGTGACCAATACCTTTTAGATATGTTTGGACATGAAAGCAACAAGACTAGGAAATTGTGACGAGGCCTTTCTGCTGCGGAACTTAACCATAATAATAAGAGAAACACATAATAAGACTTCTGTATACTTGAACAATTTTGTAAGAATTGAGACATGATGAGAGTAACCATGTAGCACCTAGTTCGGACAATGCATCAAATCAACACAAATCCTACTTTCTCACATGGAGTTCATCAACAGAAAACTAGAAAATTTAATAAATTCATAACAGTCGTTTATATGGTGCAAATGAATATATGAACAGACACATATATTTCCCACTGTATTTATATCCTTCTTTTTTAGATTCATCTTACCAGCACATCTACATCATGTCTCTGTACTTAATTCGCAGGCACACATGGTAACTCAATTTAGCATAAAGAAAAGGGAGAAGGACCCATCGACAAACCTGAATATCTTTAAGACTCGTTGTCACCCCATTCAACATTTCACATGTGATTCCACTGTACCTGCATAACCCAACAGTATGCTTAATGGCAATGAAAATTGAATCACTAAGTTCCACCATACAAAGCATTTGAATAAGCTGGTTCACAGCACAGTAATACATATTGAGACATCATAATTTTACAAATAAAAAGAAATATAGCCAGGCAAAAAGTACAAAGCTTGCAATACAAAAGTTCATAAGCAGGTTTATGAATCAATAAATTCCATAAAATGACGATATCATTATCCTACATGTATTGTTTTCTGTTCACCCCATTTTCTTTTTGGTTTCATGATCTAAATGTAATATATTTTTTCTTCTTAGCATATTGGATTATTCCCCGATTGATTTGCTTTCAAATTTTTCCCCACAAATTTTGAAGTGACAGACAATGTTTTTCAATCACTTTTTTCCACTAAACTATATTCTAACCACATGTATGTTCTCTTCAGGTTTCTATTATATTAACTGTGTTTCTTTATTTAAGTCATTGAACCGTGTGTTGCTTTTTTCTTTTCTTTTTCCTTTTTTCTTTTTTTGATAGGCATGAATTAAACTCAAACTTGAGTCCCTTTATTGAAAGAGTGACCTAAGCCGCTAGCATGTGCCCTAGGGGACATTTCTTTCTTCCCTTTTCTTGTCTTTCTTTCTTTCCTAGCATTTATATGTGCAACCTTCATATAGCATTGTGGTTTCCTTTCTTAAACTATTCTTGTACACTCTCACAATGCCAATTGATGTTTATAAATCTTTTACTCTATACTTAAATCTATCATTTTTGCCATTTCCAACTACTTTAGTACGCTTTTTTTTTTCTTTTTTTTTTTTTTCCCCATAGAACATTGTAATGCGTAAATTGTAGCTCATTTTAAACCTACTAGAATGTGGTCATTGGTTTTTACTTAGGTTCATATAGCATTCGTCCTACGTGTAATTGACTATCTATCAGTGCCTCCAGAAGCATGCCTGGAACTTTCCAGCATCACATCTTTGTGAGTTTCACTGAATAAAATGAGCAAATATAATAGCATACAAATAACAATCAGATAACTTCTCATCTACCATTTGTATACACTAAAATAATAAATGGAGAAACTACATCTTTTCAAATTCGAGAGGCAGTATGACATTGGAAAGGAATATAACATTTAAATGGTCCACTATGACAATAGAAAAACAAAGCAAGTTGTATGAAGTTTAGATTAAAAAACAACAGATATCCAGAAAAACAAAAGAAAAAAACAGACATTATCATCTACTGGCCATCTAAAAAAGGTTACAAATGAATATACCTAGTGTTGTAGTCAATGATAATGTTTGATGGTTTGACCAGTTTATCTAACACTACCTGTGAGAAATAAAAAAGTAGGATTAGCAAAAATTACAAGGAAAACACTAGTAATAAACCAAAGAGGCCTAGAAATACTAATTATGCAGCAAATAGATTGCCACACATTCACAGACCTAGACATATCACAATCACAACACGAGCTTCAAATTGCCAAACCCCTCTTGAAAGATCCAATAACCGTGTTAATGATAATGATGATGCTTGTGGCTGTGGTGGTGATGATGATGGAGGTTGTGATAATAAAGTAACTAATGAATAATATAAGTCATTGCAACATGGTGAGACCGTGGAAGAACCAAGGTGTAACAGGAGAATCTCTTACCACTTCCCCTTCCACCCTAAATCCAAAAAGGGCAAAAAGTAAAACAACCAATGAAAATGAGGTACACATACCTGTCCTTTAATATCAACCAGGGTCACTCTTGTGAGCTCAAACCCCTCACTTGTGATACACTATCAACACAAAGAAAGCAAACAAATATATAAACATAAAAACGTGGGCCGAGATATAATGAGGAATGACTTATCACAATTAGATAAATCATAGTCCGATAGTATATTGACAAACTATTTACATAGCAGACAATTCAATCCTGCACCACTCATCTCTATTACCATGTTCTGAAAAAGAGGAGAGCCATTCAAAACAGGGGCAGTGATTTCTTAGCAAGTAAACTAACACGGGTTCAACACTTCAACCTTGGGTTAGTTAGACTTCCCTGACATTGATTGTGAATTGAGGAATAAGAATAAAGAAGCTATCTGTGAGCAAGCATTGAAGGGCCTTCCGTGAGCAAAATAAACAACCTAGTTTTCGATTTTTATGTTTTTCTAGTAACAATAAAGTATAATACCATAAGAAGTATATAAAAGTAAATATGGAACTCTTGCGAATTAAAATGTTCTTAAATTCGCTTTGATCTGATTAGTTATTACATTATCTCTTTTGAATTTCATTTTCTGGTTTTTCCTGGATCAGATCTCGTGCAATTTTGATGATATATATTGGCTTTTATACAATCATTTGCGAATTAGACTTCTTTTCTTTTCGAGTTTGACATCTTTGTACATCATATATCTCTGAAATTTTGATCTCTATATTTTCTTGGATAATTATACATGAAAAAAAATTCATCCAAATCCAGGCATGAAACTAATTTTTCACAATTGAACAGATAGTAACCACACACAAATTACTCTGAACTTCAAATGGATGTCTGCTACCACTTTGTGAATGAAGAGCAACTTTAAAGTATGTCCAATTGGAGCAAAAATAGAACCACCAAGTATCCAATCCACAGTAGACATATTGCTCCACCAAAAGCCTAATAATGTCAATAAGGAAATAAGGATGACACGATGCCAAAGTTACTCATGCTGACGATTCTGGGTCTCATTTAGGTCAGAAAGTTCCGGTTGAACTTGAAAGTCACTGATTATCATAGAAGAGAACTTAAATTGTAAGGTAGACACAACAAATAACTCACAAGGAGTACATGGCAACACGATGTATAGCATGGAAAGAAGAGAAGCGCCAAATCAGCAATTTTTAGGGCACTGTTTAATGAAGCTTTAGGGTTTTAATCTTACTTTTGTGTTGGAATTTTTTTTTTTTTTTTTTTTTAAATCAGGATTGTTGGATATGTTTAATGATGTTTATTAGGTTTTTAGGAGTCAAAAGGGATTTTGGTAATTCTGAGAATTGATGGATATGAGCTATAGATCATATTAGAAGTTAAATATTGCTATTGGGTCTTAATGGAGTTTTATTAGGTCTAGATTATTTTGGTTGTTTAAAGTTTATGGGTTTCCTAAATTGTGAATCATCTTCCTAACAAAATTAGGAGAACCAAGCAACCTAAAAATACTTGTGTAACCTGACTATATGAAACCAAGGGGGTGGTGCAACCTGAATGAAAAGAAAAACTCTCATCATTACATCAAAAAGCTTATGAAAGGCCTCTACAAAATCCAAAACTTGGTTCAAGAATAGAGACCATCCTCAAAAACCAACTATGAAAGAAAAGCAAAAATATACTATTTAATTTAAAAATGGGTTAATTCTTTCTCATAAGAAATTCTTCTATTCCTTTCACCCCACACCAGCACCATTAATGCTAACGGAACCAAAAGCATTCCTCCTCTTCCCAGCGCTCCTCTCCAAGAGCGAAGAAGCTCACCCTCCAAGGTAACACCAGGCCCACTTGGTGCAACTTTTCTCAAGCTAAAATTAGAAAGCATAAGCTAAAAACACCCAACCACCTTCTAGATAATCAACTTTTTTCAACTTATTTAAGCTATTTATGCCTCATAAGATATAAGCAAAAGCTACACCAAACACTTTGGCACAAATTTCTAAAACAAAAATAAATAAATAAATAAATAAAGCTATAAGAAACTCCAATAAACTACACCAGACAAGGCCACCCACTCAACCCCAAACAAGAGAAATGGCAAAGACCATAACTCCAATGTCTACAATGGGATTAACTAACTTTGCTCATAACTATGAAACTACCCGATAAACAAATCATCAATAAAATATAGGATGAATTATACTAACAGTCCTTATAGTTTGGTATTTGTGTCACTTTGACCTTTCAATTGTGATACATTTGATTCTGAATTTTGAATCTCGTTCCAAATAAGGACAATTGAAGACATTTTTGCTCCATTTGAAGGACAAAATCGTCATACAACTTATTTTACATTGGTTAACTTATATATTATTTGAAATATAATAGCCTTTTTTTAAATGAACAATGTTGGAACTTTTTCAGTTATAAAGTTCTATTTTGTCTGGTTTTCAAATTTTATTTTCAAAAAATTTTGAAGACAAAATTTTGAATCTCGTTCCAAATAAGGACAATTGAAGACATTGTTGCTCCATTTGAAGGACAAAATCGTCATACAACTTATTTTGCATTGGTTAACTTATATATTGTTTGAAATATAATAGCCTTTTTTTAAATGAACAATGTTGGAACTTTTTCAGTTATAAAGTTCTATTTTGTCTGGTTTTCAAAATTTATTTTCAAAAATTTTTTCCAAGAAACTAAAAATTAAATTGGTGAAAAAAAATTAAAAACACATCATTTTTATATAATTTTATCTTTTGGGAGGGTAGAAATAAATTTTTTAAATAAATTTTTTTTGCTATTTATTTTTATTAAATTAGTTTTTATTTTTTCAAAAGTCAAACATGGCAACAACTTCGATGTCATTATTAAACCAATTCATTAAATCAAAAAATCCAAAACTAAAAACATTTCATATATTAAACATATCAATTATGCATTAAAAGCCTAATAACCATCTATTATATGATAGTCATCCAAAAATATTTGTTAACAACAAATACAACCATCTATTAACCATCCAAAAATATCAACAAAAACAACTAGGCATTACATTGTCATCATCCAAACACATACTAAAAATTAATTTGGTAAAAAAATAAAAATAAAAATAAAATAAAAATGTAAAAGATTTATCATTTTTATATAATTTTATCTTTAGTGAGTAGAAATAATTTTTATAAATTTAAAAATAATTTGTTGACATTTATTTTTGTCAAACTAGTTTATATTTTACTAAATTAATGACTTTGCCCTTGAAATGGAGCAACAATGTTTTTGATTGTTCTTATTTGGAACGAGATTCAAAATTCAGAGTCAAATGTATCACAATTGAAAGGTCAGGGACCAAAGTGACACAAATCCAAAACTACAGGGACCGTTAATGTAATTTGCCCTAAAATATATATAACATTCTAATGTTTTTTGTATCGATTAAGAGCCATAACTATAATACACTATTGACTCTTACAAACTCCAACTATTACTGATCACCGAAAATACTGGAATACAAGATATTTAATCGTATAATATAAATACAATATCTCCCTTGCCTATATGTTTGCCTTTGCAAAGTTCATACCTACAACTATAGAACACCTATATGAGATTTATGTAGCAAATATGTTTTAATATAGAAAAAATGAGAGAAATTTTGGGCACTATATTTTTGTCTAGTGAAACCTTCTCTTATATAGAAGTAATGATATTTGTAGTCTTACCATCTCACAATCAAGAGCCAAGATTTCATGGGCAGGAGTTCTTGAAGGAGCAGGAAGAGTGGAAAGAAAACCTGCAATTTGTAGATATGAGCCTAAGGAACTATTCAATGAGTAAACAACAAAATGAGAAACGAAATAAAAATACACAAAGAAAATGTACAATTCACATGCCCAAATGAAAAGGGAAATCAACATCTAACATTCTTGTCACCTTGTTGGACGTTATGATACCCATTATCTTCTAGTTCCTGCATTTGTAAGTGTGTAGTGCGTAATAGGGAATGGTATCTCTTTCACAAGGTCAGTAAATGATGCATTCTCTAAACCAGAACTAATAGCTCCTGCATGATGAGGATAATGATGACATAAAATTACATGGAAACATACCAAATTGAGTAGTGTAAAGCAACGTATACCTGCTTTCCACATCCAAGCAAAAACTACAACACATTAGGACTATTATGGAAGTGCTTCTTGCTTTACTACTCACACATTAGAACTAGCACCCTAATAAGAAACCAATGAACCTCATAAGCTACCTAATTTCCTCATTAAACTGAGAGGGCATGAAAGTGGACCCTTTGTTGACAAGAGTGAAAATAAATGAAATTGGTGACAGACCTTGTTCAGATGTCTGGCCAGGTCTCCTCAAAACTGAATCAGCTCCATCCCTTTTTCTTTTTGTCTTGCAGGTAAGGAGTGCATCTATAGTCTGCATCCCATCTGATACACAGCTAGCACAGAACAAAGCGCAATAAACATAACTGCAGTATAATACACAAAATGTTTTTAAACTACAAAAGTAAGGAACATGATTACCAACCTAAGAGCTAAAACTGCCCTTGGGATACCACAGCATTCTTTAAAACTTTTAAGTATTTTAGACTCTGACAAGTACAAAGCTGCATCAAGGCCAGGGACAAAAAGCATAACCACTTTTGGAATCAGGGGCTTGTTCTGCATGTCAAAAGAAAGCTACTTCAGCATCTCCAAGAATACACAAGCATCTTACAAATCAGTAAGCTGAGCACCACAATCTATCAAAGGACGACAAGTATCAAAGATCCAGTTCCACCGTGTGCATTGCATTTTGTCAAAGAATGCAATGCAACAGATGCATCACTTCTATCTAATGCTTACCCATTTGGCGATTTATGGTAGAACAAATGGTACGCATGTTACACAAATTTGTGTGCCATGCAAACTAGGGTTGTACAAAAACCCAAATCACCCGATGAAACTGACCAATCCGAAAAATCAACATACAGACGGTTTTGTGAGAAGGAACTGTCGGCTACAAGTAGTGTAAGTAAAAAATCTCAATTTTTCGAACAGGCAGCAGGTCAATGAATATTACAACCGACAAACCCGATCCGACCGATATACGTGTCATTATTTTATTTGCAATCCAGATTACACTTATCTACAAGCCATTATGACTTGACAAAGAAGTCCACATCTCATAGTTGTCTTCTGACTCTCTTCTAAAGCATTCAATTCCCACTCTCTCTCTTTCTTCTGTTTTCAATGCATTCAATTCTCATTTTCTCTCACTTATCTCTCTCTCTCTCTCTCTCTCTCTCTCGTGCATCAATTCTTTCTCTCTCTTCTCTCACACGCATTCAGTTATCTCTCTTTCTTCGCTCTTCTGTATCTCCTCTCTCACAGTCTCTATTCTCCCTCATTAGCTCTTCTCATCATCCCATCTCCCCCAAAATCCTAACCTCCTTCGATCTATCTCCCCCAAAAATACCCACTTTGATTATTAAATTTTTGGCACCTATCTGGTGACTCAACGATGAAGGGCAAAAACCTAGACTGGGTTATTCTTAGAGAGTTGATGTTGAACAACATCCAATCTGAAATCACTTGCAAAATGAATGAACAATTGTTTAAGTGGTAGAACAACCTTTGATTTGTGGTCAGTCTCTTTGTTTTTTGTTCTTCTATGATTTCTTCCTCCATCTGGGATCATTTCTTGAAAACCCCTTTTGTTTTTTATTTTTAGTGATAGCTTCTTCTCCTTCGGCAATTGAAACCCCATTTATTATATTCTTCCTTGTTCTTCTGTGTATGATTTTCTATGACCCATGCAACTCAACCGAAACCGACCACAGAATCTAATCTTAAGAACGGTCGAGTTCGAACACCACATCGGTCGATAGTGGGTGAGAACATGTTCAACCCGCCATGGTCAGATCGGTTGGTGGGTCGATAGGAAAGCCGATCCGATCCGACCCATGAACAGCCCTAATGCTAACCCTGTGCACAGATAGTGTTCAATCTTAGTATAAAGCATCAATCATTCCATAATACATCCATATTCGGTGGTCCACCAAAATAAAATGATGCAGGACAGCACTAGGAAGCCCTTGGTTGATTTATTGTTGAGTAAAGAGTCTAAAAGACTATGAAAGTTTTAAGGTTTTAGGAAGTAGAACAAAGGTTGTTAGCTTTCTAAAAGGTAAGGGATAAAATTGTGTGAATTACAAGGTAATAGGTTGTTCGAACTCTAACATGCCAGAAATTTTGGACAGCAGATAGATCTATTAAGGTTGGTGCAGCTCAACTTGAAGCCTTGAGGAAACTTAGGCTAAGGCTGCTTGTGATGGGTTTTGAAGTTTAGGGCAAAGAAGATTCCCTGGTTAAGATCTCAAAAGGTTGACGCAAGGATAGAGGATTTTGGGGTTTGAAACATAAAAATAGAAAGTGTAATTGGCTTCAATTTAAAAGAGGCAGCATACTGGATCTTTAATCAGTGTGCTGGAATTCTCAAAACAATGACTATAAGGGGGGATTTTGATGTGGAATTAAAGGCCACGAGGTAGGGTTAAGGTTGATTTGAGTTAGGTATGTAACGGTTTTGGTGCAGAAATTAGGAATAATTTTGTGTGAAGAGAAGCAAAAGGAGTAGAAGATGAGGAAGAGAGAACACAAAATCAAATGACCCATATTGTAATCCATCAATCAAACTACAACCCATGGGCCCAAAATACAATCCATGCCCTACAAATCTGAAAAATACCAAAATACCCTCTACTCATAAAGCACACCAAACATAAATAAAAACATACCAACAGCATATAAACTTAGTGTAAATGCCACATAATACGTCCATATTCGGTGCTTTTTTTTATTTATTGGCACTAGGGTGTCCAAATCAAAGCCCAACTAATCCCTAGGGGTGCACAGGCTCTCGGCAAAGAGTTTCCCGCAAGTGCACCATAATTAATTCAAGGGTTTTCTCCCAATCTGATGGCCCGAAGGAATTGTTAGCTCCTAAAGGGTTTTCGTTCCATGAACCTTGGTGTGAGCACACCCCCTAGACCCAGGGCCTTGCCACTAGGCCAACCCCCTGGGGTTAATCCATATTATGTGCTTGAATTCTCTGTTTGGGCAACATATTAAGGCCTCGTTTGGGAACAGGCTTTTTCAGTAACTTTTTGGCTAAAATGTGATGTAAAAAAACTAGTATGTTTGGGATGACTTTTTAGCTTTTTACGAAAAAATGTGCAAAAAGTAGAGAGAAAATAAAATCTTTGACTTTTTGGTATGGGTTGTTAACTTTTTGGTTTTTTTAGTAACTTTTTAACTTTTTGGCTAAACCGGTCGCTTCCCAAACGAGGCTTAAGACCCCCCCCCCAAAACAAAACAAAACAAACTCACTACCATGGATGCTCTCTTTTTGAGTGATGTGGAGCCAATAGACTTAGTTTTGGGCTTCCAAAGTGGATATGCCTCAAGTAACCACACAATGGTTACTACATTGTTCATGACAAGAAACCCAAATATATGTTATTCACAACAACAAATAACATGAGGTAAAAGAAAACTGTGTTCATTACTTTGATAAAAACCCATGAAGGCATGAATCCTTCAGCTAGCACCCATGTGACAAGTCCTTGAACATCCTGCTCCATCATGCAATTGCATCAGAAATTCTAATTCTCACAGCAACTGAAATTTTCAGATATTTGGAAAGTTGCAGAACTTACTTGCAAATTCAAAGTTGAGCCAGGTTCAGGTGTCTTAAAAGTAACATCTGCTTTCCCCTGCATGACATACACTATTAAAAAAGTCCCAAATTGTTAATTTTCAACAACAATTTTAAATTTTGTCACAAAAAATGTCACTATTTATAAGTTTTAGCAACAATTTTAAAAAAAAGGTCACAAAAAACCATCACTAATTTTCAACTTTCAGTGACAGTTTGAAAAATTCGTCACAGAAAAAAAGTCACTAATTGTAAGCTTTAGTGACAATTTATAAAAACCGTGACCAAAAAAAAAAGTCACTGATTGTCAATTTTTAGCAACATGTACTAATAATCGTCACAAAAAATTATTTTTAGCGACAATTTTACTAGGACTTAATTTTAATAGGACTTTATGGCAATTAAATCCAACTATTAGGATCTATTGATAGTTTACCCTATTCATTTGCCATTAATTACTCAATATTATAAAAGCATGCATCTATTGCCAAACTAAGGCACCAGTTGATTGGCTTTTTTTGAAAAGGTAAAGATTTCACTAAAAGTGGCCAAAGGGGCTCAAGCTATATGCACTGGGAGCATACAAAAATGATCAAAATTTAGCTATCAAACATCTACAAAAGAGAGATTTCCTTAAAAAAGTCAATAAAAGCAAATAATGATTGAGAAAAAAAACAAAAAAACAAAAAAAAAAACAAAATCCTTCAAGCCAAAAATAAAAGCTACATAAAAGAGTCAACTTGAGTCTATGCATCCCAAAATCAGCTTCTTCAAAACTTTCTTTTCTTATCCCTCCAAATAGTCCACATAACACATAATGGAGCCACCTTCCAAGCCTTCTAAATCCTTTTTGAGCAACCCCAACCCAACTCTCATAAAAAAGAACTAGCATACCCGTCATCACCCAATTCACTCAAAAAACAAAATGAGAAAAGCAAACTTCAAAGCTCCCCTGCCACCTCAAAATACAAAAGAAGATGATTAACTGATTCCTCAGCCTTGGACTCCTCTGACACCAATTTGGAAGCATCTTCCCCCTCTTTCCCAAATTGCTAATGGTCAAGATGGCATCCAAAGCAACAATCCATAACACAAAAGAATATATCTATATAGGAAACTTTTATGGGAACCCTAACATCCAAATGCTTCTCTAACGAAAACTGGCTTGAGAATCTCCTTGAAGAAGATTATGAAATTATTTGATAGAGAATCTTCCCACTATTAACTATCCAAACCATCCTTTTCCTTGCAAATTTGAATCTTGTCACCTCATAACGGACTAGCAAGAACTCCACCAGAGTCTCAGCAATGCAAACACAATTCTAACCAGAGCTGTAAAGTGTTGACTTCTAATGATCTCTAGAGCCCTAAAGCAATACATATCTAGTCTTTGACTAATTTAAATTGAAAGAGTTTTCTAAACTAAATTGGTATTAGTTTTCATTAATTTTGGTTATAAATGTAATAATTATACACATAGCAAAAAATAAAAGCACATAAAATATAAATAAATAAATCGTATACCCATTGCATCCATGTCCTGATTTTTTTGAAATCATTGGCCTTGTTTAGTTTAGTTTTGGGAGATAAATTTTCACAAAAAAAAATTTGGAGAAAGAGTTTAGAAATTTTTTTGGTTTGTTTGGTTGATAATTTGGAAATAGTTTTGGAGTATGAGAGTTTGGAATGATTTGATATTTTGTTGTAATTGAGTAGATGTGTGTGAGAGAAAAAGTGATTAAGAATGAAAGAAGAGAAAGAAAAAGTGATTGATTGATGTGTAGGAGATAGAAAGTGATTTTAGAAAAAAAAATTCAAAATCACTAAACCAAACAAAAAAAATTTAAAAAAAAAATTCCAAAATTTATTTCTCAAAGCCAAACCAAACAAGGCCATTGTGTCCCATGTCCATGTATGTATCTGTGTCCGTGCTTCATAGGCCATAGGGACCTTGCTCTTTGTCGCCACCTGATATCCTCCATCAAAGCAATTCTCCGTAATTTAGCCATGGCCTTCTATCTCAACAACATAGGTTCCTTCAATGACAAAATCCTCTGTTCATCCTTCACATCATCAAGGCAAGAGATGACCCCTAATACTTTAGTCTTCTGATAAGCAAAGCTGCCCAACTCTTCCTGGATCCATCTTCTCAAGTCTTCTTTTAGAAGTTTCTTCTTCCTGGCTATAACAAAGCTTGGAGTTCTCTTTACCCTATAGCTCCACCACCACTCGCCCACTTAATCAAGGAAGTTCACTTCTTTAAGCAACATGTTCTCAAATCTAAATGGAGTGTGTTTTATTTAACCCACAATACATCTAGGAAGAGTAACCTTCACCACATTTGACAAATAGTATTCCCAACTCAACAAGATGGAGAATCAATCAATGCGAAAAGGGATGGATTATCTTAATTATTACACCAAGTATACTTAGCTCCTCCCAATGGTAAATAAATTAAGAAAACTCCAAAGGGCACCTGAGAAACCTCCCGCGAGGCTGAATGAGCACCAATTCAACAATCAACTCCACTTCAGAAATTAAGGATCTTACCAAGCAGGCTCTTTTATGTTTTGTGGCCAACATTTTCAAATAAGATATTTCAATGGGTATACAAAATCTGTATAATTATTTCCTTACAACCAACACCAACTTAAGAAGAATAAAAATAAAATAAAAAATAAAAAAATGAAGGAAAAATAAGAAATTCACTTTAGGCTCTATTTAATTGCTCAGAAAACTGTAAACAAATTAATGAAAATAAAGTTTTCCTTCTCTCCTTCATGGTCCAAAATAAATAAATAAATAAAAATCTGGTCTAAGATGCATGATAGGACAATTAATCACTGTATTTATTCTTTGTATCATTGCTTTTTCTTCCAGTTTCCAAGCAACCAAACAGAGCATTATTTCTAACATAAACACATAATTAGCAACAGAGATAATTAAATATCGAGTCCAAAAAAAAAAAGAAGCTAATTAACTCCATCCAGTTAGCTTTTTTCACACTTATCAACCTAACGTCACTAATTTTAAGGTGGGGAGAAAGAAAAATCGATTTTAAACTCGTCGAAGAACCATTGCAACAGTAGAAAAGTATAAATCACATGAGAGTGAGAGAAAGAGTACTTGTGGGCCGTAGACATCGAAGAAAGTCGAATGTTTGTTGCTATTAGTGGATTTCTCTTCTTGGGTTTCGAAATCGGTGTTCGAAGGACGCATTGTTTAATCGAGTTGCGAAGAAAGAAACCAGCGGAGAAAGAACTCAAAACAGATGATTTGCTTGCACCGCTAGGTTCCCTAGTTTGCTGCGTTCAAGCCTTTAGCATTAAAAATACACCTTATTTTTAATTTTTTAATTTTTTTTTTTTTTTCCAAAGCCCTAAAATGATGAGTAAATAGATATTAATAAATAGGGAAATTACACTTATCATAAATAAAAAATAATAATAGACCTCACATTGTTAATATAATTACATTAAATTTTCTTTTAGTAAAGATCAAAGTGACTAAAATTGATGCAAATAATGAATAGATAATAAAAGAAATAAAAATAAATATACATATTAGTTTGAAAGATATGACAATATCACCTTATTATCATTTTTTTTATATATTTATATTACTAACAATGGGCATTTATTCATGAATTTCTCTTCACCTACTTATTTTTTACTTAGGAGGGATGTTATTAGCACTTGTCTAAATTCTTTAGAACTCCCAATTTCTAATTTTTCTTTTATTACAATTATATCTTGAAGTAAAATTACATTAAAAGACATCATTTAATGGAACACTCACCTACAAATAAGAACTAACACTCTACAATATTATACAACCACCCCCACCCCTACCCCTACCTCTACCTTCACCTCCACCTCCAATTATACGTATTCCATCTTTTTACATCTCCACCTCCAATTATACATATTCCACCTTTTTAAATCCTAGATATATTACTCTTCATAACCAACTAACATAAACTCTAAATCTGTTACTCTTCATAGTCATCTTAAACTCTGAATGTATCATCTTCATTACCGTCGTAAACCCTTCTAAATTAGAAACCTTGAACCAAAAAGCTCTTTTCAAGTCCAACGTTTTAGTCCTCATCAATTATTTTACCTTGTAGAACAATAGAGGATGATAAAAACAATTCTGATGAGGCTGGCATTCCATTGGTAAGTTTATCTATATTGCATTAATATTCTCGGTTGTTTTCCATTGTTGTTGTTTTGTTCGAACTGTTCGGTACTGGTTTGCCGACTGTTAAAATTATGTTCAATAACACAGTACTGAACACAAAATATTTAGTTCAATATGTAGGTTCCAAATAGTAATGCAGATAGTCAATACTGGTGTGCTAAATAGTTTGATTTTTGTATCTTCAACAACAAATTGTATGTTTCATGAAGGTTTTACCTAGAGGAATTCTCGATGAGTTTTCTGCAATGGTGGACATATTCGACGAGTTTTCCGACAGTATTTTTTGGACATCGTCAAGTTGATTCCTCTTTTCATTAAGAGTCGATAGGAATTTCAATGATGGACCATCGATGCAATGTTCTTCACTAAGGCAATGATGTTTATTGATGCAATGAACGTCAGTGTTCTTTTCAATACGAAATGGACAGTCATCAAAATGAGAAGGAGAGAGGGTGTGCAAAATTAGGTGAGTGTACCATTGGGTATAATAATATTATGAATATGGGTAAATTTGGCATTAAGTGGAGTGTTCAAAAAAATCTTATTGAAATTTAGGGTTTAGGGTGGGGGTCCAAAAAAAAGGAGGGTCTAAAGAATTTATGCAGGTGCTAATAGCAGCCCTCTTACTTAGTTCAAATTATTTTATTAAGTTCCAATAAGTTCTATAGGTGACATAAGTTAGATTAGTGTTCACATTGACAGTGTGAATGTTTCATGATATGAACATTCACACTATCAAATTTATTTAATGTGAATGTTCACATCACCAAGTTATTAAGGGTTTAAAAATATTTGTAAAGGTAAAATTGTTCATAAAATACCTTAAATATGATAATTATGATTTGGATGATCAAATGTCTAATATAATAGAATTATTGGAATATAAAAATATCTTATGAACTAATTGGGGTACAAGTACTTGAAAGAAGATTTTATAATAAATTCTCCTATTAACAAATTATAAATGAAAATTAACTTAATTATTATGTGAATTAAAATTCTAAGGAAAGTAAGTCTAATTATGTCAAAAATATTTAATTAGTTATAATTTTTTTTTAAAAATACCAAGAGAGGTGAGTGTAATTCACATAACAACTAAGATTTTAATTGCACAGGCTTCCCGTAAAGTTTTAATTTGCTTGCACCGCTAGGCACCCTAGTTTGCTGCGTTCAAGCCTTTAGCTTTTAAAATACACATTATTTTTATTTTTATTTTTTTTTCAAAGCCCTAAAATTATGAGTAAATAGATATTAATAAATAGGGAAATTACACTTATCATAAAAATAATAATAATAATAAACCTCACATTGTTAATATAATTACATTAATTTTTCTTTTAGTAAAGATCAAAGTGACTAAAATTAATGCAAATGATGAGTATACAATAAAAGAAATAAAAATAAATATACATATTAGTTTGAAAGATATGACAATATCACTTTATTATCATTTTTTTTATATTTATATTACTAACAATGGGCATTTATTTATGAATTTCTTTTCGTCTACTTATATTTTACTTAGGAATGATGTTATTAGTACTTGTCTAAATGCTTTAGAACTCCCAATTTCTAATTTTTTTATTCCAATTATATCCTGAAGTAAAATTGCATTAAAAGACATCATTTAATGGAACACTCACCTACAAATAAGAACTCTACAATATTATATACCCACCCCACCTCCACCTATAACTATACGCATTCCACTTTTCTAAATCTTAAACATATTACTCTTCATAACCAAATAACATAAACTCTAAATCTGTTACTCTTCATAACCATCTTAAATTCTGAACGTATCATCGTCATTACCATCATAAACCCTCCTAAACCAAAAACCTTGAACCAAAAAGCTCTTTTCAAATCCAACGCATTACTCTTCATCAGTTATTTTATCATGTAGAACAATAGAGGATGATAAGAACAATTCTGATGAGGCTGGCATTCTATTGATAAGTTTATTTGTATTGCATTAATATTCTCGGTTGTTTTCAATTGTTGTTATTTTGTTCGAACTGTTCGGTACTGGTTTGTCGACTGTCAAAATTATGTTCAGTAGCACAATACTGAACACAAACATTTAGTTCGATATATGGGTTCTAAACAGTAATGTAGATAATCGATACTGGTGTGCCAAATAGTTTGATTTTTGTATCTTTAACAACAAATTGTGTGTTTCATGAAAGTTTTACCTGAGAGGAATTCCCGATAAGTTTTCCGCAATGGTAGACAGATTCGACGAGTTTTCCGACGGTATTTTTTGGACATCGTCGAGTTGATTCCTCCTTTCGTTGAGAGTTGATAGGAATTTCAATGATGGATCATCGATGCAATGTTCTTCACTGAGGCAATAATGTTTATTGATGTAATGACCGTCGGTGTTCTTTTCAATACAAAATGGACAGTCATCAAAATGAGAATGAGAGAGGGTGTGCAAAACTAGGTGGGTGTATCCTTGGATATGATAATATTATGAATATGGGTAAATTTGGTATTAAGTGGAGTGTTCAAAAAAATCTTATTGAAATTAGGATTTAGGATTTAGGCTCAAAAAAATTGAGGGTCTAAAGAATTTAGGCAAGTGCTAATAGCAGCCCTCTTACTTAGTTCAAATTATTTTCTTATGTTCCAATAAGCTCTATAGGTGACATAAGCGAGATTAGTGTTCACATTGATAGTGTGAATGTTTCATGATATGAACATTTACACTATCAAATTTATTTAATGCGAATGTTTACATCACCAAGTTATTAAGGGTTTAAAAAATATTTGTAAGGGTAAAATTGTTCATAAAATACCTTAAATATGATAATTATGATTTGGATGATCAAATGTCTAAGATAATAGAAATTATTGGAATATAAGAATATCTTATGAACTAATTGGGATACAAGTATTTGAAAGAAGATTTTATAATAAATTCCCCTATTAACAAATTAGAAATGAAAATTAACTTAATTATTATGTGAATTAAAATTCTAAGGAAAGTAAGTCTAATTATGTCAAAAGTATTTAATTAGTTATAATTTTTTTTAAAAAATATCAAGAGAGGTGAGTGTAATTCACATAACAACTAAGATTTTAATTACACAGGCTTCCCGTAAAGTTTTAATTCACCTAACAGTTAAATGATTTTTCATAAATAATTAGTTAATCGTATAAATAAAAAATAATATTATTATCTATTTTTAACTTGAATATATATTTGTTTTTATTTATTTTAGTATTTATCCACTATCTGCATAAGTTTCAATTTTTTTAGTTATACTAAAAAGGACATCAGTATAATAATGTCAAAAGTGTAAGGTTAATTATGTTTTTCTCAAACCTCAAGGGAGGTTGATGGGAAATTCTATTTCCACACATCAAATCTTCTCTATGTACATTATTTCTAAGCACACACACTTAATGAATTTGAAATCTCATTTTTTATTCAATACACAACTTTATTATACCAAAAATGCCCCAATCTTCCTCCTTCACACCACTATTACCACCAATCTTTGTACCTCCTGCTGTCCCAAACCACCACCTCCGACTATCGTCGTAGCCCAATTCATATTGCTAATGACTGATAACAGTCCCGACCACCATTACTGACAGAGAAAAGATCTAGAAAATCCAGGTCTAGGGTTTAAAGAGAAGAAGAAGAAAAGATGAAAGAGGAGGTTAGCTATGGCAGTTGTGGTGGCTGCGTGGGTTGACATGAGGTAAGGAAGATGATACAAAGGGTGCTGGTGTGAGGGCAGTCGATCGAGATCGCAACCGAGAATAGTGTGATCCTAACGATAATGAGCAACAAGAGTTAGAGAAAAATACTAGAGAAGGTTGCTGAAGGAGGAAGAAGATTGGGGAAGAGGGCGGTTTGATTGCGGTGGTGGCGGTAACAGTGGTGTGTGGTGATGTTGAGGTTAGGACGATGGTGGCTGGATTGCTGTTGGCAGTGGATGTGGTGGTTAATGGAGGTGGCCAAAAGGAAGGGAAGCTGTGGAGGGGCAGCGATCGGAGGTGAGGAGCTGGGGAGAAAGCAACGACAAGGCTTAGGGTTTCTGTTGGAAAGAAAAGGGTATTTTGATATTTTTATTTTAGGACAAAAATGTAATATAAAAAAGATTCATTAAATGTGTGGGCTGAGATAATTTGATGTGTGGAAATAGAATTTCCCGATGTTGATATAATTTACCAAAAAATATTCTATGTTTTTCCGAAAATAATAATAATTTTCATTTATGTATTTAATAACAATATTAGGGCAAGCAATGCTACATACACTAAAAACATGCATGTTAAAATATCAAGATTTTTACTAAGAATGTAACATCTTTAGAATTATTCTGTTAGGACTGTTAAAAAATATAAAAGATCAATTGTGTTACATATGTTATTTGATGATTTAATCTATATAACATATTTATGAAGTTATATAAAATGAATTTAGTCTAAAATTTTATGGAGTCTGAACAACTACAAGGAAAAAAAAATATTTATCTAAAAAATTGTTGTAGTTCACTACCAAACAAATGGAAAATAGAAATATGAATATTTTTTCACTGTTAAAATGTTTGCATGAGTTTATTTTTTTTAAGATAAAACTAAATTTTAAAAATTTAAAAACATATTTTTTGATGTTTACTTTTATTAAATTAATTTATTTATAATTTGAAAAAAAATACGAAACAACAAAAATTAGTCGGTTTTTCCTCAGCTAGACCCATATGGCCAAACATTCATCGGATCGAGTCAGGCAACACTACATAATAAGAGATTTTATATTTGTCTAAACCCGTCCCAACCCTAATATCGGACCTCTACATCTACCTAAGCTCAACCCAAAATATAATTATAAATCTCAAACTTAACTATCGAGATATATATATAGATTTTAAACATTTCATTATTAAATTCAACCATATATTATATTTATTAAATAAATATACTGACATTATTATTAATTAAAAAATTTCTCATATAAATACAATCACATATCACCATAAATATGAATTTCAATAAAATCAACAAAAATAAAATTTAAATTCTAATAAAAAATATATATTTAATATATTATAATTAATTAATAAAGGCTGCTTTTTCAGTAAATTCATTATCTAAGAGTGTTATTCCATAAGACCCATAGTGTTTTATAATATTCCATTAGGTCTATTTCATACAAAAAGACCATAAAAACCCTCAAACAAACACGCGGCTCTCTCTCTTTGAATGTAATAACTGTCTCTCTTCCCCTCTCTATTCTTGCGTAGCAAATCACGCACAGTATCTCTACAGTCCAGAAATCAAAATCCATATTCCACATCGCCTCAACGCCTAGAAGACTGTCTTCGTTCCATCGTCACATCGTCTCATCATCTTCTCCGTCGTCCCTACGCCAAGAAGACTGTCTTCGTTTCATCGTCACATCGTCTCATCATCTTCTTCATCGTCCCTACGCCCAGAAGACTGTCTTCGTTCCTTCGTCGCATCGTCCCGTGGTCTCATTATCTTCTTCGTCGAAATGGGCAAAAAACGTAAGCATTCTACTCATTCGTGTATTTAAACCCTAAACCTCTTTATCAACAACCAACATTGTGAACTTTTACAAATATCCCATGTTTCTATACATACAATATATAGGAGTCCATATTGTTCATACCCTAACATTTAATTTAAACCCCTCAATCGTAATCCCTAATTATATTGATTTTTTCAGTCAAAAACATTACAGTTGCCATTACATTGTGTTCACAACTGTGAACATTCCAAAATGTTTCTGTTGTAGTTGTTGTTGTTGAAAGCTGTGAACATTCACATTGATTGAAAATGGTTGAATGATCAAATTTGTTCAGATGTTATTCGGTTGTTGTTCAATGCTATGAACATTTACATGGTTTGAAAAATGTTTTGGCCAATTCTGTTTTTGTTGCTGTTGATAAAAGATGTGAACATTCACATTGAGTGAAAATGTTTGGGTAACCAGGTATTAATGGTGTTGTTGTTTTATGCTGTGAACATTCACATGGATTGAAAATGTTTGGCCAATTCTGTTGTTGTTCTTGTTTGTTGAAAGATGTGAACATTCACATTGACTGAAATTTTTTTGAAAATCATATATTATTTGTGCTGTTGTTCTATGCTGTGAACATTCACATGAATTGAAAATGTTGGGCCAATGAGTAGGGATATTTACATTTTTTCCCCCTATTGTCAATGTTTGCCTTGTTGGTATTGTTGATTGTTAATGGCAATCCAATAAGTTGATCCATCATTTTATATGTTTGTGTTAACATCCACATGTTCTTCAATGGTGTTCATGGTTGTATAAAAACACATTGTTTTTCACGCACTCACACAATATGTACATTGTGTTTGTGCTGACATAGTCAACATACACATCCATGTACAGATGTGAATGTTCACATCTACACACAAAATCTGGTCATTCACACCCATGCACACAACTGTGAACATGCACATCAGTGGCAATGCTGTGAATGTTCACATCTGTTCCACTATGCTAATCATATGAGCCTTGACTTAATTTTTTTAAAATGCTCCATTTTGCAGATGTTGCACACAAAAAAAAACCTTAAAGAGAAAGAGAGATGAGTACCATGTCAAGAAAGAAAACCCACAAACAAATACTAGCACCAATGTCGACATGCGCCATGTGAACTATAGATCTAACATGACCGGACTGGTGAAATTAATGAAAAGCACCAAGTTCACACAAGCACAGCTTGGCTGCCTACAACAAACACCATTTTGGAATTTGTTAGATGCATTGAGAAACAATAAGATTGACCTCGACAAATGCATGAAGTATGATGATGTTGTTATGCATGTCCTACAAATGTACAAAGCTTCAAAAGATGCCTTCTACATTGGGGAGAAGAAGATGAACATACACAACAGTGACATCAAGCTGATTTTTGGTGTGGACTGTGGCAGCAAGCCGATGGACATATCATATGGTGCGAAACCAAAGACTGGCATTATAAACAAAAGATGCAAAAATGTCAGCCGGTTGACTTCAAAATGGATACGCACCCTTTTGACCGAGGCATTGAAAGGTAAAAAGAAAGATGACAACGAAGAAGTCGCCCGACTACTGTGCATGTATGCTTGCCAAAAGCTTTTTTTCTCAACAAGCGGAGAGACAATATGATGGGGCTACTATGCACATATGGTCCCATTGGAAAGCATGCAAGAATATGATTGGGCCAACCAAATTAGAACAACGTTGACATCATCCATTTCCCAAAATGACAAAAAGCAAGCAAAAGTCACCGGCTGTGTCATGTTATTGATGGTAAGTACCCATGTTGTCAAATAATAACATTCACATGTCCTTCAGTGTTGTTCATCTAAGCCAACTGTGAACATTCACAACAGTGCCACTGATGTGAATGTCCATAGGCACTTATGTTTCACAGATGTGAATGTTCACATCTGAATCACTGATGCGAATGTTCACATTCACTCATAATATACTACTGTGAATGTTCACAACAGTGCCACTGATGTGAATGTCCATAGGCACTTATGTTTCACAGATGTGAATGTTCACATCTGAACCACTGATGCGAATGTTCACATTCACTCATAATATACTACTGTGAATGTTCACAACAGTGCCACTGATGTGAATGTCCATAGGCACTTATGTTTCACAAATGTAAATGTTCACATCTGAACCACTAATGTGAATGTTCACATTCACTCATAATATACTACTGCAATGTTCACAACAGTGCCACTGTTATTAATATTCACATATGTTGACATTACTATGCAAATGGTAAATAACAATATGTGTTTGTTGCTTTATTGAAGTATTGGTTGTGTGAGTACACAACTATCCTACAACCTCACAAGCCCAATACTTTTCCTCGCTGTGTGAAGTGGGATCTGACTGCTTTACAAAAGAAGATGAAAACCACCTCTTTGGCTGATTTGGATTTTAATGAGGTAGGGCCTTCAACTACTGATCAAAATATTCACATTATAACACCACCCAAATATATACGTTAAATAACATAATTTTTTAATTTTCAAGTTAATGCCAGTGAACTCTTTGCAATCCCAATAGAATTACAAAAGTTCAAGTGTAAAACATTGAAGGTGGAGCCTGAAATTTATGAACCAGCCACAACATCTCCCAACCTATCTGACATCAATGAAGAACAACACAATGACAGCAACTCCCACTTTTCTGGGGATGGGGTGGAGCTAAAGGACAGTGATGAAGACATTCACATTCCATTCAGCAGCCCACATGATGACAGAGCTATTGTCATACTAAACACAAAACAACATGATTTCATTGATGTGCTTATCAAAGAAAATCGGAAGGCTTGGGGCGTCATAAGGCAATGCGAAGCAAAGCACAAATACCTTCAATTTTCATGGGAGTTAAGGGCAAGAGTCATAGCTGATCTTAGACATAAATTGTTCAACCAATCCAGCCCACCCAACATGAATACTGAAATAAAAAAGTGCATGGAGCAGAAGGATGAAGAAATAAAACGCTTAACGCAGCTGGTCATCGACTTCGAATGCGAGAAAACAATTATTCAGGACCTTTACGATGACCAGTCAGTCCACATTGTCACACAGGCTGTGGCATAGAAGCAACCCCCTAGCCCAATGCAACACAATATCAGTCAGTCCACATTGTCACACATGCGTAATACCATTTGCCTAAGGGGCTGACAACAACACATTCTCCTTATGGTGGCAAAATCTCCTTAGTGCATCAATTTCTTCCTCAACCCCTACACGCAGCGATCCCGAGCCACTTAACTGACCAATATCGCTTTTCAACTCAACCACAACTTCTACATGTTGTACCCCCATTGATTTAGCAAGCAGTATCATGTTCTGAAATTCTTCCTCATTGTCCAAATCACACCTATTAATCCTAGGCAGTTTACAGAACAATGAAATAGAACCAGCAGACAACTCATCCCATTTTTCACACAAACACTCCACCAAACGAGAATAACACAATGCGCGGGCAACATTTATTACAGTCGTACTACAACCATACATACACACCAACATCATAAAGGTATCCATCTCCTGTAAAAACACAAAAACACAACAATGAACAGTAATCAAAGTCAATATGAAAATTCACATTATGCAAAAATTAGATGACTATGTGTACAGTTCAAGCGCTAAATTCATAATTCACATTAAGAAGATGTGAACATTCACATTGATACATATACATATTCTTTGAATTATATCACCCACGCAGAGCCTCATTAAACAAACATCAAAGTAAAATGAGAACGTCAACAATCTTCACACAATATTAACAAGGTGTCAACATTTACATTGACACATATACTCTGAATTATATCACACACACAGAGCCTCATTAAGAAAACATCAATTTAAAATGAGAACATCCACATTCTTCACATATTCCACATTAACAAAATGTAAACGTTCACATTGATACATATACTCTGAATTATATCATCCACACAAAGCCTCATTATGGATACATCAAAGTAAAATGAGAACTATACATTCTTCACATAATCTAAATGAACTCCCCTCCACAGGACCACATATAATGCATATAATTGAAAAAACAGAGCATCCGATCCATATCAATCAAAAAACAGAGCCTCTGATCCATCATACGAATGAAACCATAAACTAAACTTGTATTCATAACCAAATTGATACTAACCTTAATCATGCAATCCTACAATCGTCCAGAAACTCAAAAATAATTGATTTGAACTAGTTATAGTCTAGAAAATGTGACAACCGAACACCTTCCTCTTCGTCGTCTTCACTCGAAAATCACAAAACCAGACTACAGCAGTAAGAATAAAACCCTAGCACATCCAAGCCTTGGAACGAGCATGGAAAATAGAAACGTATCCCTCCGAATTGGAATGATGATGAAAAACGTAAATAGAAACTGTCAAACTGAATCAGCGAAGAAACATGCACGTAATATGTATTAACACTGTATAGATATATATATGGGGGTAAAATAGTACAGGTAAACATATTAAATTAGAAAAATGGACCTTATGGAATAAAAAGAAAAGTTTATGAAACTAATCAAGTTATAATATTCTTTTGTGAACCTAATGAGTTATACCAACTTTAAAATAAATTTATCAATAAAAATCTCACTAATAAATTATTTAGGGTTGGTTTGGGATGTTTTAAAAAAGTGCACTTTTTGATTTATTAGCTTAAATGGGTTGAGTTTGGGTTGGGTTTGATGTGATGTGTTAGAGAGGTGATGTGATTTAAATAAGATGATGTGACTTAAATAGGATAGTGACTTTTTAACTTTTTGTATTATTTGTAGATGCCAAACTTGACCTTAATAAAAAAAAAGCTGAATGGAGGTAGGTTGAAAATATAAATATGAAGCGACCCGCAGGTTAGGTTCAGCCATGATGAAGGAAGCGGGTTAATAAGGGTGCGGTTGCGAAGTGTGATACATCGTCTTCGTTCATCGCTTTCGTTTTAGAGAGAGAGAGAGAGAGAGAGAGAGAGGACATACTCAAAGAGAGACAGATAGAGTAGAGAGAGATGTCGAAGACTCTGGTGCAGCCGGTAGGTCAGAAGCGATTGACGAACGTCGCAGTGGTTCGCCTGAAGAAGCATGGAGTTCGATTCGAGATTGCTTGCTACAAGAACAAGGTCCTCTCATGGCGCTCAGGCGTGTAAGTCCTTCTCTCTCTCTCTCTATATATGTATATATATGACCTTAGTGTGCTCTACTATTCCGAATTGGCTTTATAGTTCTGTACCTTCTTATGCGGTAAATATTGGTGTTCTTGTTGTGATCACGCGTTCAGATGAACATAAATTTAACTCCACTCTGACAAAAATATTAGTGATTGTGGCTTAAATCAGTTTAGCGTGAATTTGAGAAACTTAGGGCACCTTGGGACAGTTTGAGATATGTTAGAATTAAATTTGTGATATTGAAAGCATTTGGGTTGGAGACCAGATATCATTTAGCAACTAGGCATGGTTTAGTTTGTGCTTGTGTGTGCTCTTGCATGTGAATCGAATCGTTTTGCTTCAAACTTGTATCGAATTATATGAATCAATTCGTGAATTGTAATATGCTAACAAACCATGGTAATTAGTGTTATGTTACCATGGTATAAATTATTTATATACGTGACATATAATAAATTTGTAAAAATATGAAATTTTATCATGTTCCAAACCAAGCATGTTGTGTTCTATGTGTTTTGAAAATCGACTGAAAATTGCATAACACTATCAAATAACAAACTTGTTTTTGTAACATTTACTCTTTGACTGAGGTATAGGAAATCACTTCATTGGTTCTCCCATTATACATGCATAGTATGGCATGTACTCTTTGACTAGAATACTGGAGATTACTTCATTGGTTCTCCCACTATACATGCAATAAAGGCAGAGGCACTTATATATATTTATTTGCAAGTCTATTTGTTCCAAACAACATGTACAAAACTACATATATAGATTTGTTGCCATGTATAGTCGTCAGCTGTTGCCATGTCTCAACCCTCATGCGGGAAAACATGTTTATTAGTTTTCGGAGTTTATAATGTCTATTTAAGTGGTTTTTCATTCATTTTCTGGTTGTGAAGTAGAGTGTTACAGATTTGAACATTCTTCTACGCTCTTTTATGATGTCTTCAAGGAATCAAGGACCTGATCTCCCCTTCCTCTTCTCTTCCCCATTCTTTCTGGATATATAATTACTAAAATGCTAATATCTTAAAATTTTGAAATAGAGAGAAGGACTTGGATGAAGTATTGCAGTCACAAACTGTTTATTCAAATGTTTCGAAGGGGGTTCTTGCCAAGTCAAAAGATTTAGTAGCAGCTTTTGGGACAGATGATCAGACAAATATATGCTTGGAGGTCAGTTTTAAGCTTTGTTACTTACATTTGGAATATGTCACTGTGGGATAGACTATTCTGTGGCAGTGGCCTGTGTGGGTTCACTTGACAAGTTCTTTAAGTAAATTTATTATTATTATTATTATTTGTTGAAAAAAAGTGATGGTTAGCTGATGTACCTCATTTTGGAATAGATTTTGGACAAAGGAGAGCTACAAGTTGCTGGAAAGGAAAGGGATTCTCAATTATCGAGTCAGTTTCGGGATATTGCTACCATAGTTATGCAGAAGACTATTAACCCTGAGACTCAACGCCCTTATACTATTAGCATGATTGAGCGTCTGATGCATGAAATCCATTTTGCGGTTGATCCCCATAGTAGCTCAAAAAAACAGGTGAGTTCATTTGTTTGGTTGTAGATTGACGAGATTTATGATTTTCTGAGTTTTAGCGAATTTTCTGCTCAGCATTGATCTGTGTGAAGTACTCTCAAATTGTTAGGAAATTCAATTAATTGTGCTATTCACATTTGAAATTTTGTTTAATTCTTTGCTTAAATAAAAAAGAAAAAAAGAGAAAGAAGTTCACTTTCCTCTAGCAAATGCTCTCTTAGCAAGTTCCAATTTGTCATTCCATTCCTGTTGCAATTTTATTGCTGTGACTTATTGTTATCTGTAAAATTGATGATTTCATGTATCTTGAAAGGAATGGTCATCTCCCAATTTACACACTGCTGACATATGATTTTTTGTAGAAGCTGATTGCTTTAAACATTATGTACTTCAGCTAACTGTTTGTCTTTTACAGTCTCTAGATGTTATTCGGGAGCTTCAAAAGCACTTCCCTATAAAACGATCTCCAATGAGACTACGGTTATATGTCCCAGAACAAAAGTTTTCTTCTCTCTCCGAGAAGCTCAATGATTGGACCGCTAGTATTGTATCGAAAGATGAATCTGGAAGTCAGCTCTCTATTGTAAGTGCGAGACATGGGCCCCTAAGGGCAAGATCTTATTTAAAGTAGTTTAAATTTTATATTATGATTTAGCTATTTTTCTCATCCTTGCTTAAATAGTTGGTGTTAGCTTGGTTGTTTCTTTAGTGCCTATCAAGTTTTGACATAGGGTTTACTTGCCTTCTTACATGGCAAATTCAACCAGTGATCTTCTTCTTTTTACTTGGCATAAGTGTGGTTCTGTATCGGAGGAGCAAACTCACAGCTTAATCTTGGACTGAACTTTTATGGTCAATTACTCTTTTAGTTTATCATTTGATCATTTGATTGATATTCATGTAGTCAATGCTTATCTGGTTGGGTGAACTAGTGAACGGATTTACACTTGATTGATATTCATGTAGTCAATGCTTATCTGGTTGGGTGAACTAGTGAACGCATTTAACCATGGAAACAACATAATTCATTTGTGTTTTTGCAACAGTTGATCACTCCAGTTGTTATAATGATTGCTTTGTTCATTGCAAACCCACATGGGAAACCTTTATGTATTTAAAGTAGACCTTATGGGTTGAGTACTATCACCAATTTACTCACATACACAGAGCCCCTTGGAAATAATCTCTCTCTACAGTGCTAACATCCTGCTGTCAGTGTGTGAGAAAAGAATGACATATGCAACTAATAGAATCAATTCCAACTTTGTCAATTGGGATGATCAGCTGAGTTTATATAGAAAAACCATAGTTTGACCAGTAGTAGTTGTGGTTAGCAATATCTCAATGTCTTGGTTTAGATAGTGTTTAGTTATTCTAGTAAGCATGTCCTGGTTCCTTTGGGCAGCATCATGCTATTGGTGGTGTTGTGTAATTGTGATATGTAATATCACCAAGTCCTGGAGGCAATGGTTTTAGATGTAATTGTGATATTTAATGCCAGTAAATCTTCAAAATAAGTAATTGTTTTCATAGGACCAATACAATTTTGTCCATTTATAAGGTAACATAAACAACAAAGTGTATGTTGAAAATTATATATTGAATTTACTTGGAACTCTCTGAATCTGATTTCTGTGAGATCTGAGATTCTTTGTTACTTGTCAAAACTTAGCCCTTTAAATATATATATATACACCTTACCTTGTTTTATAGATAGATGTAAAATATCAATGTTCTCTAGAGCCTGAGAAGTTCTAATTATTGAAATAGGGATGATGGTTTTGAATTATTGCAATTGGCAATATATGTTTATCACTAAGGCCATTTTGTTTTTCATTTTTTTTTTTTAAATGTATTTAATCTTTTGTGAAATTATATATAGTTTGAAGATACATTAATAAAAGATAGTATTGAAATAGAAGGATTTTTCTTAGTTGTTATACATGATGTTGCTGTCTATGATCTAATCTATGTAGAGGCTGACTTTATTTGGATATGAAGATCCTTTTTTATTGGTTTTATTTTACTGTGTGTTTGATGAACTTCTAATATGCTAGCCAGCTTTAGTGAGCTGCATTGTAATCTTCATGGGTAACACTGTTATCTCGTGTGCAGATTTGATCATGACCTTGTTATTCCCTTTTCTGGTGCTTAACATTCTACTTGATTGTTGTGCAGACCTGTGAAATGGACCCTGGTTTTTTCCGGGAGTGTGATGCCTTTGTGAGGAATCTGCAGGGCAGGTTGGAAATTCTTGCAATCTCTGTACATGTGGAAGGGGATGATACCCACGTGGATCATTATGATGATCATGAAGACATGCCACCACCAAGCCTGCCCAAGGAAACTACAGATTCTGTGGCCCAAATAAGTGAGAGAGTAGAAAAGCAGACCATCTCTGCAAAAAGTGGGAATTCTGAGGGTGACGTAAAGCAAAATAAGTGCACCACATGCAATGCCCTTGTGGGGGATGCGAAGCAGTACAGAGAGCACTTCAAGAGTGATTGGCACAAGCATAACCTAAGGCGCAAGACTAGGCAACTTCCTCCCCTGACTGCAGAAGAGTGCATGGCTGACATGGATATGGGCGACTCAAAGTCCGATTTGAAGGAGTACTCGTTTTAAGTGAGATTTTCGGCCTCTTTTGGTGGGTTGAGTTTCACTACTTTCTCTCTATGCACACAAATATATGCGATCTTGTTTGTGAATGATTCCAAACTACGACACCAGCTGGTAAATTTTTAGCAAAAGTAGGGTATCTAATTTTGTCTATTATCATTTGAAATACCTTATGAAATTTGGTTTTAGGAACTTTCCTAAATGGATGATATGGAAATGGATTGTGATTTGCTATAATCTTCTAGTTGATGGGTCCCAAATTTTATGGTCAAGTGCAAACTGGCTGGGGTGATCATAAGCTTCTGTGAGTGCTGATTGATTTCCCTTAGGTTTTTCATGTTATTATTAATGGAAAATAGGACAGATGGAGAAAGAATGTAGGCTGTTGGGAGGTGTTAATTATACCAGCAAAAAACCTGTACGCACCCTGTAAAATAATTTTTTCCTGTAAGGTAATCTTTAGAAGTTTACCCTTATAGTCGATGAGTGTTCATCAAGTTGGTATTTGTTTGAGCTTAAATTTACTGGGACACATCTTGTGATGGTTCTTAGTCCTTTTTACTTGATTTTGTGCACCATTCATATGATCATGAACAAATCCAACAATACAGAAGTAAATCATTGGGTTCACACTTGACCTTGAATGAAGTAGTCGCCTTGAGTACTGAGATGTAGGGGTCTATAATCTGTTGAATTTTTAAAATTTTTCTAATGGTCTCTGGTATTTATTTTCAAAGATTATTACTTAAATGTCATGAAATTTATTTGTGTTCTGACTCATTATGATTACTAATAAAATTCATCATAAAATCATAATTATGACATAATATGATTGGTGACAATTTTAAGTTTTTTTTTTTTTTGGAAAACGATAGGATGTTAGGCTTCGTTTGAGAATATGTTATTTTAGTAACTTTCGAACTTTTTGGCTAAAACATGAGGGAAAAAAACTAATTTGGTTTCAGTTTTTTGAAAATTGTGTTTTTCGTTTTTCATATTTTTTTATTTTTAGTAAATATTTTTTAAATTTTAAGCAAATTTTTTTTTAAAACTTTTTTAGATGCATTTTATTTAGATGTATTTAAATAATAAAATATTTTTAAAAATTAATAAATATGAAAAACGTATTGAATTTTGTAATTTTTTGGTATTTAGTGTATTTTTTTAAAGTTTTTTTTTTCACAAATATTATATTTTTTAAGTGTATTTTTGTTAGGTGTGTTCAAATTTTTTAAAAAAAATTGCTTAAAATATTAAAAAGAATCATTGAAAATATTAAAATACGAAAAATAAAAAAATAAATTTTTTTGAAAACTATTTTTTGAAAATCAGAACCAAATAAACTGATGTTTGAGATAACTTTTCATGACTTTTTATGAAAAACGTGTAAAAAATAGAGAGGAAAGAATTTTTTTGATTTTTTTTTGTATAGTTGACTAAAATCAATGTCACATTATTATTTATGATTTTTATGAATAAATATTGCATATATTTCACCTGTTGCTTAGGAATTTTTCAGTTATAATCCATTAATTTCATCCACGAGAAATTGAGCACCTAAACACCTCACAATCTTCAGAGTTATCCAAATTTAAAAAAATAAAAAAATAAAAAAAAATTAGAAATGCTAGAGAAGAAAAATCATAGAAAACAACCAATAAAGGCCACATGCCCTGTAAAATAGAGAGAGAGAGAGAGTGAGAGAGATGTCAGTGAAGAACTGTTTTCAAGTAAGGACAGTAGCTACTGGCCGAGGTGGTGGTGGTGGTGATGTAAAATTGCACCACCAAAACCATCCATTTTGTTTAAAGGAAATTAAGCTTCATTTGCCAACATGTAGTACTAGTAGTAGTAGTAGTAGTAGTAGTGCAATATCCTTGTGTTTTGCTCATTCATTCAATCGCAGATCGCGCAACATCATCTGCAAGGCCCGTGAAGCTGTCGATGAAGGTGAAAATCATCTCTCTCGCTCTACATCCACCATCGATGTTTCAAACCTTTTTTTTAATATGAAAAGTACAAGCCTGACTGATTGAGTTTGTCAAAGTTTCTCCCACAAAAAACACTATTTTGAACTCATGACTTTTCGATATTCATTTTCAGTTTGACTGCATTGGTAGATTCATTTGAAAGTTTTATTATGTATGTGGATGCAGTCACTCATTGTAGCTGGAACAATCTTGTTATTGCAAGTGAAATGCCCGTACTAGTAGAATTCTGGGCACCATCGTGCGGACCGTGCCGGATGATAGCACCGGTGGTGGAGGAATTGGCCGGAGAATATGGTGGGAAAATCCAATGCTACAAGCTCAACACCGACGACTGGCCCAACATAGCCACACAATATGGAATCCAAAGTGTCCCAACGGTGTTGTTCTTCAAGGATGGAGAGAGCAAAGAGAGCATCATAGGTGCTGTGCCCAAGTCCACCCTCACTTCTACCATTGAGAAATATTTGAACACTAGTACTACTTGAAGATGAAAGAAAAGAAGACTAGTATTGAGGATACAACCAAAAGTTTTCACTACTTGGAGCAACAACAAACACAAAATGTTCTTCCCAGGGGATTCTTTATTGTGTAATTGTAACATAATATGTATTATATTAATGTTTGGAATTGAATAAGAATAAGAATGCAATTCATGATTACCTAAGAGTCACATTCTCCAAATTAAACAGGAATTTGATCCCACACGCCTAGAGGAATTTGGAGTAAAAAAAGTTAATTGAGCCCACAACCTTTAAATTTTTATTATTTTTGGATAAAAAATTTCTAGTCAAACCAAACACATTAATAGCAATTCACACCAGAATTTTACTTCTAATGATGTGAATTCTGTCAACTAAACAAAGCTTAAGACATTGAAAATTTTCTTGCCCAAACACTCCTAAAAGAAATTGAAGAAAGGAAAATGTTTGGAACCCCCACAAATGAGGACTTTCACGACTCCTACTGATGTATTGATCATTGATGTGTTTGAATTTTTTTTAGAAGTCGTGTTTGACAGTAACATAAATAATTCAGATCATTTTGGGAGTTGTGAGATTATGTTTTGCGGAGGTTTCTATCATTATTGTTGAAGAAAAAAATGCCTATAGGTGAATGGTGTCAGCCCCATATCAGGTGGGCTGGGAGTCCTGTTTCCAAATGTCCCCGTTTCCCTAATCTCAAAACATTCTACAGATTCTTACACTTGAAATTCTGACATAATTTTCAAAAACATCTCCGAAGATTAGATCTATCTCGAGATTTTCATAGTTTGACATTCTAGCCTTGTCCAATAGTAAATGCCTTGAGATTATCTCATTTTAAATTCTGACATGATCATGTTCAAATAGTTATAAATATTTTTCAACAGAAACACTAACCAAAAAAAAAAATCCTTGGTCTAATAGTTGTAAATACTCTTATCTAAAAAAATGTTCGTTGTAAATATTCTAGTCCTTGGATCTCCTCATCAGTGTGTAGTGAATGGTTGCAATTCAAAGCTCCATATGATATGGATGAGGTATGATAAGGACAAGGAAATTTACGGTGTTATGGTTTGTAACTTATACAGTTAACTAATACTGTGCCTCACAAAGCTATTCAAGTCTTTTTTATACAAAGACGGTTAGTATGTCAATCTAGTTAGATTACAACTAAAGAAATTCGCCGTTACTCTATGAGCTCGAACCCCTCACGACACCCCAAAGTATGGCTATTAGACCATGCCAATGCTGAAATATAATATGATACTGCGTTTGAAAACCACCACCCAAAGAAAAAGGGAAAAAAAATTCAGGCAACATCATATAACCACGGAAAATCAATTCCGGTAGCTTTCAAAAGTTCTACATTAAATTTTGTCCAAACCAACCTTGGAAATATATACACTCACATGAGGGACAGAGAAGGGGGTAGAGAGACATTCGCAGATACTCTAGTTTACAAATGGCTCAGCAAAGGGTACACAGGAAGTAGATGTCAAAGAGAGCTCCATCAGGCAATAGTGACTCCCTGAATTTCCCAATTCCGAGGCTGTTAGTTGTGGTCTAAGCAATCGGAGGAAAACAAAGTTATCAATGATTAAAAAAAAAAAAAACAATATGCTATATGTTTTCCTTTCCTGAAATTAGTACAGAGGGCAGCCTTGACATCGATTCATCGTCCCACTATCTTCATAGGGCCGAAGACAATATTCTGCAATCCCCGCGCTGACCAAGCAGCTGTAACAATAAAGCCTGAAGAACGTTTCAGGGAGATGGCTTCCAATCAAATTGTAGATTATTGAACCCGTTAACAGCTCCAAGACCACTAAGAAGTTGATCCCCCAAAGCCTGTTGATGACTTAAATTTGGGTCTCGAGCCATTGCTGCCATGCTTACCCTTCCATTCATTGCCATTGAGTTATTACCCATTGAAGCTCGGATTCCATTAAGCATAGCCGACTGACCAAGTCCGCTACCCATGCTACCATATCCTGCACCCCCCATTCCTGCATTGCTATTGGCTGTTCCATTTCCCACCAGGCTGTTGCCACCATTAAGACCTGTGCTATTGCTTGTTGGCAACATTCCATTAACATTTTTCACATCATTCCCCAAGGAACCAACACCCACCATACCGCCCCCACCATTCATTTGCGTAGACATCATCATTTCTTGTAAGATTTTCTGAACAGAACTCTGGGAATCACTTGGGTCGGCATCACTAGATAGAGCTGGTTGTTGTTGCATGGAGATATTTGGAGAATTTGCAGAACTCATATGAGCTGCAGCTGTTAAGCCGCCATGAGAATTTTGCAGAGCATTGTTGGATGATGATGGTGTCGGTGATTGGAATGGAGAAGGATTGGGTTGAGCATGTGGCATTGTACTTGATGAACCAGGAGAAGGAATCTGAATCCCGCTTCCTCCATATGGACTATTTGCATTGTTCATAGGGTTGGGATGCCTGGAGTTCATTGAGCTCTGTTGGAGAAGCCCAACAATGGTGCTAGTGGAGGAAGTGGTTGATGCTGAGTTGAGAGAGTTATTTGCATTAGGCACACCATTGCTAGCAGCAGCTTGCATTGCAGTGGCCTGGACAGAGCTTTGATCATTTCTTGAGTTCTGACCCATTGTTTGCTGCTGTGCCTGCTGTTGTAGTTGTTCCTCCAGTTGTTGAGGTTGACCATGAAATCCAGATGTAGAACTTGCTCTCCGAGGGAACTTGGCCAAGCTCTCTACGAAAAAACAACGAAAAAATGAAATGGCCATGTGACATTCAGTAACTGCAACATGTGACTCTTTTAAGGCAAAACTAGGTTGGTATGATTCGCAGATACCAAGTCACCCAACAAACCTACTTCCACATAAAACAAATCAAAATGTGACTTCAAGGAAACCTACACTAGTAAGATAAAAATCAATATAGCTACTTCAATACCTCAAACATCATTGCTTGTTTTAAGTGGTGGGATGCTACTTCATAAATTTGATAGCAACACAATCATTTGTTTCCTTTTTCTTACCACTAATACTTCTTCCCAATACTAAAACAAAGCAGTATCTTGACATAGAAATTTTGCTTCACCCCCCAAAATCTCCCCCATAAAAGGCCATTAGATCATGGGTACTCATCTTATTACTATCAAAAAAATTCTATGCAATTGAAATTTAGTCCAACAAGCTTTATAAACTCCACAATATAAGGGTAACAAATAAATCATTATGCCATCACTAGCATAATTTTTTGTAGGTAAAAGAAAAAAAGATCAAAAATTTGTCCAAAAACTCTTGCAGTGGTAACACTACCATTTTTTAACCAAAGTCCAGTACTTATGTCAAAACGAGGTTTCTAGCTCTCAAAAATGAACAAAAAAGCATCTAATATTATCTAAATAAATTCTCTTTTCACAGTGTAGATTAGCACTGCAACCCAATTTATGTCATTTAAACATCAGCTAAATAAAAAAACAATGTCTTGCAAAAAATTATCAGATCCAGATCTTTGATCTATATATTGTTTGAACATGCCTCTAGTAGCTTTTGAAATTTCCTCGCACAACTATTTTCAGAAATAAAAATATCAGTCTTACCCATAGGTCCAGTCGCAGTTTCTCGGCTGTAATCAATCAAATCTTTCATACTATTAACCACTTCAGATATCTGCAATGTACCCAGGAGGAAAAAACAAAAAACTTATGTTATCAATCAGGGAGTACACAAAATTTAGCAATACAATTTTTTGCAAGTACATCCCCAGGAATCATCATCCCTCATGTGACAAATTTTAATAAAATGCTAAAATGGGGAATAAAAAAAAAATAATAAAACCAAACGTCAAACTCATGGGATAGTTCAAAGTTGTATCTACACATAAAGCATTGAAGATACAAGCACTCCAAGTTAGGGTGTGGTTTATCAATAAAGAGAACATGGTCATGATTGCGCATATATTTACAAAAGCGCCAAGTTAAGAATGAAACGTATTAATTGAGGCAGTGGAATGGAGTTTTCACGTAAACTGCTCCACCCACGGGTGGATTGTATGCCTATAATCATGGAGGTCAGTGCTATATACATTGAGCCAACCTATATTAGGTTCATGCCAAGTCTGGATCTTATCACATAGCTCTGGCTTGATAATACCTTTACAACTGCAACTGTTCTGTTTTATGTTTTATTGACAAGTCAAACTGCAATAGTGTTAGTATGTTCATTTTCCAAGTATACCCAACAACCTTGTCACCATGCAACTGTTGGACACAGAAGACACTTGTAGCATTTTTAAATGGAAACTGAAGAATAAAGTGCACTACCTGAAGACAGCGCACATATCTCTTTGTATATCCAAAATCATTTACTAATGGCACTTCCAACGCTTTTGCCAACTGACGAGCTGATGCAACAAACCTGAGGCAGAATCCAATATATAATAGTTTAAATACATCTGACATGAAATATATGAGGCGCAGAATATTCATCACCTACTATAATGTAATGCAAAAACCCATATCTACTACTTCAGAGGTCACTCAGACTGGGGCTCTACTTAGACATTCAAAGATGGATCAAAAGATCTACACCAAGCAAAGAGACGAGGGGATAATGTTGGGCTGACAACGAAAGATACATGCACACCTTCATTGCAACAAAACTCTATAGTTATTGAAAACACCGCTAATCCTTCATGACTAAACATCCCTCTGACCACCTCACTGGATCAAACTAATTGAGTGCAGAAAAATGTAACCATTCACAACACCAATCCTTTGTGAGTAGACATCCCTCTTGACCACCTCACTGGATCAAACTAATTAAGTGCAGAAAAATATGCCATTCATAAACAAAGAAAGTAAGCTTTAACCAGGACACCAGAAAATTTTAGTTGCTAGATACAAACCACTAATAACTTGCACAAAAACCGCATTTGCAACAGTTTTTTCCTCCTATCTGAGCTCCCAAATAAAAAAAATTGCCTTCTAAGAAGCATACGTGTGTGTAATGGCTGGACAACCCAAACCAGGGTTGATCAGATTCACACGTACTTGTATGTATGAGTACTAGCTAAGATTACGACCTGTACCATATTTACAAAAAACCCTACAGTAGTCAGTATACTAATTACCCTCTTTCAAATTCACATGTCACAACTACAATAATGGAATAAGTTTTTCCTATAGTTTCTCATTTCTGCCATTCAACAGAAGTCATAATTATTCTCTATGTCATATTTTCTTCTGTAAATATTTCATCTCAGTTTTATCCTTCTTATCCAAAAGATATACGCCCCCATCCACATTGTTAGTCCTTTCTAATTAGGGATGTCCCCAAATATCCTCTTTGAAAAGTCAAATAATAAAAATTTATAGTTTTCCAAACTATCCCTTGTAAATATCTATGAATAATATATTTAAGAGTGAGAATGTAGGTGCGATTCGGGAAACCGATGCCTTTTGATTTGAATTGAATGCATCAATTACATGTCTCCTTAAAAAGTTGGAACTCTCGAAGGTACTAACATTGTGGGATGAAAGGAGTCTACATTTGTAGAATTTTAGTTCTATTACTACCATTTAATTTATCCAATAATATCTATTGGCATTTATTTTTAATCATCAAAATAGGTAATAACTATGTTTCCCTTACCAGTATGGTTATTTATACCATCTTTATTCTCCAACTTATCCATCATCGTAATAATGTCTTGTTAAATTTTAAGAGACAATAATCACTTTCTTCTGCAAGTGCAAAAACAAGGAAAATGTTTTGTGGCGCTAAATTGGGGGGCACTAATGCCCCTAATTTCCATTCTGGGTAACTGTTTTGTTTTTTTTTTGCCTTATATGGAAATTAGGGGCATTAGTGCCCCCCAATTTAGTGCCACAAATCAAAACCCCAAAAACAAATACAGTTGGAATAAAAAGATATGTCCTTTTAGAGAAAAAAAAGTTATTTTTGAAGTGGAAGAACATTTTTCTCTTCTAGTGATATCATTCACCAGTTTGGACTGTTGGTTAGGATTTACCCATATCTTTGATTGGGTATTACAATTTTCTTTTGATTTTTAGGGGGAAAAAACACGCATACATGCACTGTAGCACTTAGGACAGAGAAGTCCTAACCCACACTTTTTCCACTTTTTCCAAAAAGGCCACTATTTTCCATTCATATCTAATTCAGGATGTGAAGATTTCTCTCCAAATTTTATACAAGTATCATTCATTAAAGTTAATCTATACTTCTTCATTGTGATATATGATTTTAACCAGAAACTTGCTTGTGAACTAATACTGAAGTAAAGAATAACTTTATCAATCATTTTCAACCAAATGAGTTTGTGCATAACATCAATTTCTTTTCTTTTCTTTTTTTTAATTTTTTATTGGTGGAAAATTACAATGACCTCCCAAGGTTTTTCATAATGAAATAAATAATACTAATAGCATGAGACTGAGGATTAAGCTAAAAGGTTATTTATTCACAACAAAAGAAGAACATGAAAGACCCGAGTGAATCGTCAAATAGAATTCAAAAAACAAAGGGCAGTAAGAACAAGCTCCAATGCCCAGACCTTATATGGTTGCAAGTAACATTGGGATAGAGAACTCACATATTACAGTTATTTTGTAACTCTGGCACAGACAAATTGGGTGACGCATTCTGAGTAGCTGCCTGGTACTTCTGAGCAGCAGCCCCAAGTTGACTAACCTGTAGAATACAATCTACAACTGTCAAATATAAATTATACGAGACAATTGGCAAGAATGGCATTATGATCCTGACATTATTTACAAGATCCAGGCAGAAATACAAAAATCTACCCTCGCAAAAAGCAATACTTGTGCAGTTATGTGTCAAAAAAAAGAGTGCCCTAGACCACCCAATGAAAATAAACTACGCCAGAAAAATCAATCAGATCTCAAATATTTTATAGCCACATCCAGGTATAAGATGGAAGCAAATACCCAACCAAATCCAATAATCACATAACTCCTCATAAATCTGATTGGGATCTGATCCACTAGGTAATCACCCAATACAAATATTTGAGCTGCTTTTTATATCTAACATACAGAACAACACACACATAAACAAAAAGTTACACCAATAATTACACCTTGAAGTTACAAACACTTTTTTTTTCCCTTCAGCTAGCTAAATCCCTATTCAAGATGAGTAATAAGGAGGGAGAACTAAAGGCAATTGCACAGAAAATGGTACAAAAGATTGATCATGTTATTAGCTCTCAAGACCATAATCTCAGTGACTTGCATAAAACTTCTTCATCTATTCTTTAAATTTTGACAACAATAGTTAGCCAGCAACAAGGGAAAAAGTCCAAATTAGATTGAACTCTTATTTAAATTGGCTGGCTAGTGGCCCACAAAATGCATGAGATATGCTGCTTGGCAAATGCTAAAATAGCTGCATATATATATATATATATTTTTTACTTTTTAGGTCCTTCTAGACTAAAAAGCCCTGAAAAAAAAATTTAAAAATAAAAAATCTTTTTTAAAAAAAAATCGATAAAAACACAAAAAAAAGAAGAAGAAAGGGCACCTTTTGTTTTTGGTTTTGTGAACTTTTTCCCAATTTGGTCCATTTTTAAATAATAAAAAAATTAGGGCTTCTAGTGGAGTAGGACCTAAAATGTTTTTATTTAAAAAGAGTTGCTAAAAATCATTTTCCAAACCCAATATAATAGAAAAACACAATTAATATTGATATATACAATATAGTTATTATAGAAATAACCACAAAAAGAAAAAACAGTAGTATATATCCACATATACATACTTTACGCCATTATAGTTATTCTTAAGGCAACGGCAGATGGTACTTGTAATTAACACAAAATTGGGCAGAATCTGTTTTATCCCTTATGGTTTGCCCTTGAAGCACTTTACTCATGACTTTTAAATATAGTGAAATCACCCTTGTGTGATTTTGAACTAAAATGCAATATTAACTCAGTTAACTCAGGTATAAAATGACCTTGATACCTTCTTTGTCTTCTTCATCTAAAAGTGATCAAAGCTCAAAACCTAGGCATCAATGGCTGCCCAAGACACAGATTTCTTCATCACAAAAAGCTCAAAGTTCAAAACTTCTTCTATTTCTTCTTCCTAGTGAAATTACTCTCATGTGGTTTTAAACTAAAGTGCAATATCCTCCGTTCCTCACACTTCCAAACCCCCTCAACCCAACCAAGCCTTCTCTCTCTATCATGCAAAAAAAAGTTTCTAATGTTAGAGCCTCCTCTCTCTCTCCTGCCGCTATTTCCCTCTTCTTCTTTCCCATTTTGTGTTACGAATTGACTCTTCCTAAGCAGGATCGGTGAGTCACAAAATAACAAACAAGAAAGATAAAACGAATCAAACAAATCTCGCACACAAGAACACAAGGATTTATGTGGTTCACCCCAGAATAGTGCTACGCCTGTGATTGTTGCAATTTTCACTATGATTAGAAAACAATACAACTCTCTTACAGAAAAGAAGTGCTCCATTAATCTATTTATAAGTACAAAATTAGGGCAACGCGGAAGCAACTGGGAAATTACCAAAGAATCCAAAAAAATGGGCCCCCCCAAACCCCTCATTGGACTCAAGGTTTACTGAATAGTACTTATCAGGATCCATAAGACCCAACATTTTGGTCCCCACTCCCTCCAACCACCTCCACCATAACCAAGGCCTACCCCACTCAAGCCTCTCTCTCTCTCTCTGCGCAACCTATTTAGTGTTTAACCCAAACTTAAAGGATTCTTCAAGGCCAACTTTTTCCTCAAAGCCCTAGATCATCGAAATTGTAGAAGTCTTTGTCGATCACCCCCCGACAATTGTCAAAGATGATCAAAGCCCTAGCCTAATGCCTTTGATTTCCCTTATTTTTTCATTGTCGTCATCCACCCCTTCCTCCGCGATCATGGAAGAAGATCGAAGCCCTACATCTGCAAGAGGCTTTTGCAAAGGGATATATTGTTGGGTCAAGAGAAGTGCCCTTGCCGACAGCTGGCGTCTAACGAAGAGAGCAACAGTCTAGCATTAGGTTGCCGAGTGAAGGCATTGGGATATCAAGGGCAGAAGACTCTTGTCAGGAAAGGTTTTGCCGATATTATAGCATTGATATATCATGTGGGGTGGCAAAACTATAATTACATCTTAGCACGTGCAATTTCAAAAATTGAAAAACCAAACATAACTTCAATCATCGATAACCAAATTTCTTCAACAGCAAGCTTTCTACTACATCATTCTAGTTATTAATAAGGGTGATAATAAAAAAAACAAATGCATATAGGCAATGTCATTATTGACATTATCAATTCGCATATAAAACAAAAGTGAAAGAACAAACATGTAAGTATGCATAATAGGAAAATATGGAATAGGAATATATGAATGAACAATGGATAATTGTAATAAATAGCTACAATTAATAGAAAAATGGAAAGGAATATAGCTTAGTTTCTAATCCTTAATCTAACACTAAAGACAAAAATGGAAAAAGAACAATCAGACGACAAAGAAAACAAAACACAACAGTAATTTTGCAGTAGTAGAAATGCATGAACAACGTTATTATTGTAATTGACACAAGACACAAGGGCAAAAAAGTAATATTTGTAGATTCATAATTGTGGCCAATTCTATAAATAAAGGTATGTAAACTAAAACTTTGGTGCCTTATGAGAATGAATGTCTATTTCAATAACATGAAAACAAATATATGACCCAAGATGTCTTGTTTTAGAAATCTTTTAATACACATTACGTCATGTGAGTTGCATTCACAATCATGTTGGACATTGCTCCTATTAAGATATTCACATCATAGGTGGTGTTGGAGGGTGCCCGAGAAGTGTTGTTTTGTAACTAAGAAATTTCACTTTCAAATTATGACATGTCTACAAAATTCAAACTGATTTCAAGGAGTGCCTGGGATGCATCGTCCATAAAACATATAGGCAGAATGGCATCTTTGCAATTACATTGAAGTCAGGAGCAAAATATAAGGACAGAATAAGTTAAGGGCTAAAAAGGAATATATATATATATAACATGTCCAATAAGAGAACGCACTGAAACAGCATTTTTACTTGTAGAATGTCTAAATTTATGTCCGTAACTAAAGAAGCATAGAAACACGAACTAACTACAAGTCCATACTTCCAAGCATAGCATGTGTACTTCAAAACTCAAAAGAAACAAGCGAACTCATTTTATGAAGGGAATTTAACTCAATAACCTGAGGAATTAACAATCTTCGAGGAATGAGCTCTTCATGACGCCGAGCACAAAACTCCCAAGAGCATATCTAGCAAAGGAATGGAAGAAGCAACAGAAACAAGTAAACAATTGATGCCTCTTAAAAGTATAGAGTTCTTGAAAACAACACTAGCCATATGTAACCTTCAGGTCTGGAGAAAAAACTATCCGAAGTTGACCATCTCGGACAACACGAAGTTGGTCGAAAACGCTTTCCTGTATGGCTTTTGCATAGTCCAGGACAATTTGACCAGAGTTGTTCTGATATTCTCGAGGCATATCAACATAAAGAAGTTCTTCCAAAGTTCCACTCTCATACTTGATTTTGAAAAGCCTCGGCAGAACCTCAACAGTTGCCTCTGAAAGTAAACAGATTTTAGATACTGCTGTAGAAATACAAATAGCTAACATGGTGCAAGAGAGTAAAAGGAGTAGAGTGGCAAAAATCAAGTTGCAAATGGATCTATGCAAATGGATCTAAAAGGCAATGGGAAAATATAAACAGTACACAAATTTAAAGCATTTAAGGGACGGACGGACTGCCAAAAGTTCTCTATGTGAAAACAGTTTCCAAAACCTAGCCACGAAAACATACCAAATCCACGTCCAGGTTTGCGATTACATATTTCGCAGTGCCATACATCCTGCAGAATTCCAAACACACTTAGTTTACATAATGTTTAACATTGATATGCAATCAAAAAATCCAAAGATCTACACAAAACATCTATAGCTCTAGGAACTTCAAAAAATAAGCCGACATACTAGGAAACAGTTACTATGAGCCATTAGGAACTATTTATTAAAAGAATCAACTAAGATTTGATCAACTGGAATGTGATATCCCTAATATGGCAAAGTCCTGCCGTGTGTTTTTAAACAGCACACCTGAGGGAACACTCCAGTTTGGCGGCCATTTCCATACATAGAAACACACCATTTCTTCTTGGCATTGGCAGCAAAGAATTCGGTAACAAATTTTCTCCAAAACTCAATATTGTTGTCCTGCACGAAAAGTTATCATAGTCATAACATGTAAACAAAATATCTACGTTTACAACAGATTTTTTGCAGGAAAGAAACCCTACCTCAGGTCGGTGTTGTTGCTCATACATATAACGTGTCAGCCGCCGGGCACACATACCAGGTTCATATACTGGTTTTACTGGGGACCTCATAGGCAAATTTTGCGGTTGAAATGGTGACTGTGATGGGGACCGCTGTAGAGGATGAGCCTTTAAGGCAAGCTGTTGCTGCTGTTGTTGAATCTGCAGAAGTCTCTGTTGATTCATAAGATTAATCTGGGCAGCAGCAGCCTGAGGAGACTGTCGGGACATGTGGAAAAACTGTTGCTGTTGTTGTTGTTGCTGCTGTTGATGCAGAAACAGTGGCTGGTCTGAATGTTGGGGTTCCATCTTGATAGTTGCCAGATTTCTCATGGACTGAATTTGTTGGGGTTCCAGTTTTACATGACCAAGATTTCTCAATGAATGCAATTGCTGTGGAGGCTGTGTGTGATGATCATTTGTCACCTGTGGTTCCAACTTGACAGGTCCGACGCCACCTAATCCTCCCCGAATTGATTGATATTGCTGCTGCTGCTGCTGGTTGTTCTGAGGGGCAGAAAACTGTTGCATCGGCTGCTGATTATGTTGGAAGTTTTGAGGGTCAATTCGTTGAGACTGTTGTTGATCTGGCAACATCTGATTGCCTGAAGGGTTCGAAAATTGCTGTCCCTGCACTTGACCTGAAGAACCGGGGTTTGCCATATTTGATGGCACAAATGATGAGGGTGCAGAAGTAAAACCCATTCCATTTCCCACATTGGAGATTGTATCAGGCTCAGCTCCAGTATCAATAATTCCTCGCTGATTACTTCCAGGACCAGAAAGCCCAGGATTTGGACCTCCATTTCCAAAAGACTGATGAAGGAGGGATGAAACATTGGACACATTGCCAAGCATATTACCGTTATTAAACTGTGTACGGGGAGATACAAGAGAGGGAAAAGCACCCTGTGAAGGCATTGCACCCCCTTGAGCACCCAATAAACCAGAATTTGATCGCAGTACCGAAGGTACAGGCTGGGCACCACCAATTGGAGTGGGAGGCCCCGATGGTACCATATTATCGAAAGCACAACCTACAAAAACTTATTCAAGTACAAAAACTATCTAAAAGGGCATGAATTCGGCACTCAGTGCCACTAAGATTACACTACAATTACACAACAAACCGGACAAAAGCCAATATCTTGATCAATCCAACAAGCATTCTGCACTCATTGCCAAGGGTAGACATTCCAGACTCTTTATTGTGTGCCAATAGAAATGGAAAGCCTTTGTGGCCGAGCTTACGGTGTTGAGCGTTACCAAACACAAGTCGGTTGCCAAAGAAAAGCAGATACAAGCAACAAGCTTTGGTCCTGTACATCCTAAACTTGCCTTAGCTCTGCTAAAGGAACAATTTTCGACCCACTTTCGCTTAAATCTCTGCATAATTTGTAACTCATTAGACGAACTTTACCAAAATTTGTAACGCATTTAAAAAAGAAAAAAAGAAAAAAAAAGGCAACCAAATAAAGAAACCAAACTTTGACAATCAAATAGAGCTCCTGAATGTTCCAATGCCCTCCATAGAGTGACTCAAAACCCTCCCCAGAAGCATCAAAAGAAGAATTTGAACAGATTCGAATCCAAATCTCCAAAATTCCCATACCCAACTAAAAAAAACCAAAATTCAACAACCAAACTAATGGAAACTAAAACATAATGAACAAGAAAAGAAAAGGAAAAAAGTTAAGAAAAGGAAAAAAGTTAACTTAATCACACTTGCAGGATAAAAAAAAATCAATATTTATACCCAAACAAACAAATTCAAACGAAACAAACAAATTTTACAAAACAACATTATAATATAAGGAACACTGAAAAAAAACAAAACAGTAAGTTGAAAAAGTTACAGAGAACCTCTCGATCGAGCCCTAAATTGTGCTAGAAAAGTACAATGGTCGATCCAGAACTGAGATGAGTGAAAAAACTCGGAATAGAAACACTAGACAAAGACATGTGAGAAAAGACTACTTACCAAAACAAGAATTGACAGATAGTTTCTGAAAACTGCGATCGAACAAAACACACACACTTCAACTGATGAAAAATTGAAGACAATCCACTATTACTCTTCAACTTGCTGACCTTTCTTGGCATTAAATACACATATACGTGCATATAAATTGCATATATATATATATGTCTAGGGTTTGTTTCTTTGAATTTATCTTCTTCGTCACAGTCTTCTTGAATGAATCTCTATCAATCTCATTTGAGTCCCTTTGCTGTAGATAGAGAAAAAGGGAGGAGAGAGAAAGTGCTTTCCTGTTCTTCGCTGTATCTTAGAGAGAGAGAGTGTAGAGAGAGAGAGAGAGAGAGTGTTCTCTCCTTGCGGACGTCAAAATTGCATTCGATCGGATTGAATTTTCTTCATTCCTTTCTTTACCTTTTCTTCACTGACATGAAACTAATGAAGTCAAATCTTCTTCACTCCATGTTATATTATGTTATGTATGTATGTTATGTCTCATCATCCTCATCCTCATCCTCATCATCACCGTTCACCGCCTTGACACCGTCTCTACGGGGAGCTTCTATTTGCACATCCCCAATCCCCTTTTTACACACATTTAATAAAAATTATTTTTATTATAATTTTATTTTTAAGTGAAATTATTATTATGGACATTAAATAAACTTATTCAGAAGTTGAATGTCGAAAAAATAAAAAAAATTTAGAACTCTACTTCCGAACAAGTTATTTATATTCAGAATGCTACTTCCGAATCAATTGTTTATTTTCGAAAATCCACTTCCGAACTAATTATTTATTGAAAAAGATGTGTAAAGAGAGAAATGAGTGTGTGTAAATAGAAGCTCTCGTCTCTACATGGTGCTTATAACAATTGACCCACCATTTCTTTTTAATTACCAAAGTGCCCCGATTTGGTACAAGTAGTTACGATAAATTACGAATACACTTTCCTAAAATTTATTTAAAATACAAATAATTCTGAAAATTATATTTTATCTCTTCAAATTTATAATTATATAACAAATGATTCATTTGATTAATAAAGTATCAAATCAATTAATAATTTTTAATGATATTAGAAATTTATTTTAATTAACAATTTAGATAATTTTATTCTTATATAAGAGAGCAGTTAGGAATATTTTTTTTTTGTTAATTATGTTAAATAATTTTTTTTGATAAGGGGTATTTAATTTATACTTTAAATAAATTTTAAAAGTGTATTTATAATATACCTTAATATTTAAGAGGTTTAGGAGAAATTATCAAGTTCCCATTTTTTTATTTTTTTATTTTGTTCTATTCCAACTTTTATTATTAGTAGGAAGATATACTATTTTTTATCTTTTATTTTTTAAATAAGATGATCATTTGTAGGGGTGAGCAGGGGATATATTGTTCCGTCCAAATCGACCGAATCGAACCGATCCATCACACTTTTAGATGGATGCATGATGACGAGTGAACAATTGTGGATTTATTTTTTTCCAATCTACCTAATTTTGGAGAGATGGCGGATTTGAGGTTTCTTTAGCTGCAACCAAACCGCCAAACCGCGAGCACCCCTATTAATTTATAAGACTTTGTGTTTTCAATATATTTAGATATTCTATTTGTGTTTCAATTGAAAAAGAGCTTAAAAATTCTGTTGAATGTATTTTGCTGAAAAAAAGTTTTCAACTTGAATATATTTTTTGAATTAAAAAAAATAAATGTATTATTTATCTATATATTTTTTTGTTTTTAAATCTAACTCTAAAAATAATAAATAGAAAATATAATATACGCTGGTTAGTTTTTGTTTTAAAAAGCAGACATAGATGTAACAATATAGAGGCATGCTGCTTTGTTCATGATTTTGGTAGTTTGAATTATTTTTATATTTTAAGAACCACATATTATAAAACTTTATGTAGATGAGGCATGTTGTGATTGTAATATGTGGATGAGGCATACCGTGATTGTAATATTCTAAAGTTTCAAACTTTCTTTCTTTGGATGAAACATGCAGTGATTATAATACTTTTTTAAGTCATTGACTGTAATTTTTTTTTTTTGAAGAAGAAGTGCACAAGTTGAATTATGTTGATTATAAAATTTTAAACCGTCAAACTGATTCGCATCCATCTACCAATCCACTGATCCACTCAATCCACATCCGCTGGATTGGCAGACAGATACAGATTGATTTTTTCCAATCTGTCAATCTGGCAGACAGATGACAAATTGGACGTTTTGTGGCCGCAACCAACTCGCACCCACCCCTAATCATTTGTGTGGAACTCATTGGAAAATTTCTCAATAATTATAATTCATGTTTAGTGCACTTTATATGATTTTTAATAATTTTTTTAAAGAGTTTGGTGTAATTATAATTCATGTTTAGTGCACTTTATATGATTTTTAATAATTTTTTAAAGAGTTTGGTGTAATATTTTTTATAATTTATAAAATAAAAACAATTTAAATAAGATAATAGCTTTAGAGGTGTTTACGAATCAAATTGGTCCAATTTTTAAGTAAATTAAAAACCAAATTAGTCTCTATAATTTAAAACTGTAATCAAATTGTTAAACTTACTTAACCTGACCATTGTACTGAAGGCCATTAATTTCTATAATTTTAAAAAGAATAATTTAAAACCATAATTAAATTGTTAAAATTACTTAATTAGACCATTGTGCTGAAGGTCATTAAGGTATTATGTGATATTATCTTTCATCAATAATAAATATATATGTCTTCTATTATTTTTTAAATACCCAATATAAATATAATAGACCCTATTATCAAAATTAATAAAAGATATCATATAACATCCTGACTGCATAAAAAAAACATTACACATTAACTGCTGTTGACCTAACCGAAGGCCATTAACTACGGTTGACACAACTTTTGTGTAATTCTTGGGCTTGTTGACCCTGCTTTAATTTGTAACCCATGCTTGAATGATTAGCTTTAGGACGTGTTTGGAAGTCCATGCTCATGAAAATTCTATTTAGATTTTACTTAGCATATTCAATGAATATTTATTATCTTCAATAAAATTATTAATAAAAAAAATAACCCGTGGATTTGATAATGATTTTTTTAACATCTTATTTTGTTGACTTTTTTTTTTCTTTCTCTTTATTGTTCTTTTTATAAATATTTTCACTTTTAAATCCTACTTACCAAAAAACAATTTTTAAAAAAAAAATCATCTAAAGACATAGTGAACTTTTATTTATTTATTTTTTATTTTTTAGATTCTTTTAAACAAGAATGATAAAATAAGTTTAAAAATAATAATTCTTTGAAGATAAAAATTTGGAAAAAAAAAGAAGATGACTTTCTTTAGCTTTTACTGAACAAAAGATGGTGAAGTATGTTTCTAAATAATCATAATTTTGATAAGCAATCTAAGTAATATTTATTTATCTTTTTATTCGAGGTTATATCTAGATTTTAAATTTGTTGATAGGTTTGTAAAAATTATATTTTATTTTTTTATATTTTATTTTTACAAATTTAAGATATAAATACAATCTAAAAACCTTTATGAAAAATAAAATAAATAAATAAATAAACCTTCTTAGCCATACCAAACAAAGCCTCATGAACTGTTTGGCAATAAGGGGCAATTTCTAACGTTAATTTATCCAGATCAAACAAGTGCGATATGTGGGCAATATTCATCATTGGAAATGATTCTACTATTTGAGAATCATAACCACACGCGCTTGAGCCACCTGTCAGATTAGTGGCAATCTTGTAATTCATCCCACGTTTAATTTCATTGGCAATTTTGATATCAGTGATGTTACGTGTATTAATAATGTACTAACACCAATTAATTATAATATTATTATTGATCTCACTTATTATATAAATTACAAGTATTAAAAATATTTTAAATTATACTATATCATCAATTAATAAATTAATTAATACATATAACATTGTTCTTTTGATACTGTACTATCTTTTTGATAAATATTTGTCACTAGTTAATTATAGGGTGAAGCTTATCTTGAATTTTTTAACTAGAAAGTGTTATTGGATATTAGTGAGCCTATTACAGAGTTGATATTTATGATCTCAATTGCCTAATGTGTAGGGTTCATCGGATATTTTATTTTCATAAAAAAATTATGTTAATTAAATATCGGTAGTTACTTAATCATATTATATTTATGTTAATAAGTTATTTTTAAAATCATATTTACTAGTGATCTAAATGTGATTTGATCATGTGATTATCAATATACGATCAATATAATTTTTTGTAGAAATAAAATATATTCTGAATCTTACACATTAAACAATTTAAATCATCTATGATACTTACTGATACTAATGGGTACCTAAGAGGGCCCAGCCTACGGCTCAGGACCGAACTCACGGCCTAGGTTTAAAGCCTGGTAATCTTGAGAAGCCAATGCTGGACCAAGACTAATAGCATTCAAACACTTGTCAGGCAGGGAATTAGCCACGTAAACAGACAAAGATTCTACAAAATTATTGCATCCACACATCAATCATTTAATGAGGCTCTTGTAGTATTAAATACGGCAACCCCTTCACGTCGGATAATGTTGACTCACAATGAACGATGTCAACTAGGCCATAGACTTTCGGCTAACAAGACGGCTTAGAATGGACAAGGAAATGATGAGTAAAGGGTATAAAGAAACTTTCAAGATAAGTCAAGGTTAAGTTTTTTACCCCTTTGTTTCTCTCTCTCTCTCTCTCAAATTAATCTGCCATAACCGAACTTGATCGTCGGAGTGTCCGTCAAGGGACTACCTCCCCCTTTGGATCTTTTTGCAGGCACGCTTTGAGGACACCAAGGCCAGCAGACCCATTAGAAGCGTGGATCAATTCGACCCATCTTTCAATGAAGTTATTGCATTATCAATCTATGTAGATTCTGGCCCATCTTCCATTGATGTTATTGCATTATTAATCTATATAAATTCCATGATGAGACTCCAATCTGATATGAACGAGAGAGCAACTTCCCTTCCATTATTATACTACTATCTTTGTCACAAATTATAAAATATTAAAATTTGACAGGTTATTTCTAAATCTATCAATAATATCTATATGTATTTTTTTTGTAAAAAATAAGGGGATATATTTTACATTATTAAAAGTAGGGGTGATTATGGATCGATCAATCTGCCAAAATCAATCGACTTGACCAAATTCACCCGCTTTTAAGTGGTTTCAATAATATAGGCAGGAGGATGTATAATGGAGATTTTTCAAGTCAACTTATGTTCAGGCGAATGGTGGATGAAAGACCACCCAATCCAACCCGATCCGTCAAACCTCATTGAAAAAGTAATTATATATTTTTATACTTTGTATGTTTAAAAAAAATAAAATATTTAGAAATAATATTAACTATTTATAAAATATGAAAATCTTGTCTTTATTTTAATTACTATAAAAAATGAAGAACATAAAATTTTGAATTCAAATAAGATCAAACGTAGTAACAAGTTTACTTTACAATAGTTGTAAAAAAATAATAAAATTCAAACCGTCACGTTCACCTATCAACTTGCATGACCCGCTGAATCCATATCAGTTAACTAAGCGGACATATATAAATAAATATTTTCTAATTTATTTAAGTTCGGACGGATGGATGAGAAATAACTCGATTCAACCCAATTCGTGAACACTCTTAATTAAAAGTTACATTATAAAATTTTAACAATTTAACACTATACATTTTAAAATTTAATATTAACATTATCAATTTAATACTTTAGTATAGGAGATGTTCTGAACATGTTACTTGGTTCGAAAATCCCTGGAACACAACGAAGATAATTGATTAATCTTGATTAATTCGTACATTTTTTTTTGAACTAATTAATTCGTACTATTAATCTCTCTTTTTTCCACTAACACATTTGCTAAATTGCTACAGTTAGGCACGTCTCTGTTAAATTTTTTTTTAATATAATAAAATTAAAATACTAAAATATCACACTTAAAGTTAATGTTCATATATTTATTTTTTATCATACGTATTTTAACTTTCATTAATTATTAATTATTATTCATAATATACTTTATTATTTTTAATTTGGAGAAACTACAAAAAAAAAAAAAAAAAATCAAGAATTGATTCTTATAACAAAATAAACTATGAGTTTTTTATTTTCTTAATTTAAACACTCTAAACTTTTGATATATTTTTTATCTAAATAATTTATCTATTTTCGTTAAGTAAAATAGATGAAAATGAATATTTTAATCATTAAACTTAATGAAAAATATATTTTAGACATTTTATGTATATCTACATTTAAGAGTTTCAAATCATAATTCCACACTTACTTTTGAAAACTCGATTGAAGGTGGGAAAATTTAGACTAATCGGTCGTCCCATCGGTCATCTGGCAGGTTGACTAGAACAGTGGATTTTTTTTTTCTTTTTTTTTTTCAATTGACATATGTTAATTTTTTATATATTCGAAAAAAATATTTTCTGAATTTTTAAATTTTTTTTATGTGATTTAATAGAATTTTGAGTTGTATGTTTGGTTATACATTGTAATTTTTGTAACAAATATCATATGTCACATCAAAAATTTCCCACTCAATTCAAAACTCTCTTCAAAACTCTTTTCAAAATTCTTTCACCAAACAAAATTTTCACACTCAAATCAGAATTCTAAAACTCACAAACTTAAAATACAACTCCTACTCTCAAACCATATTTTGAAAGTTCTACCAAACGCAACCATGTTTTAGACATTTTATGTATATCTACATTTAGTTTAATAATTAAAATATTATTTTCCCGTCAATTTTACTTAATAAAATTGGACGAATGATATAAATTGAAAATAAATAAATAAAAAATTAGGGTTTAAATTAACAAAATTAAAAATTCATGATTTATTTTGTTAGAAGGCTCAAATCATAAAATTAAGAGATTTTTAGTTTAAAATCTCTGATATTAAGATTTTATAAAATAAATGACATATAACATTTTCATAATAGTTGTGGTCCTTTGGCATTTTCACAGAAAAATTTTGATACAAAAAAATTTTAGCATAGAAAAATTTGTCTTCATAGAGAAATTTTAATTCTTCAAAAAGAAATTTAACAAAAAAATTTCAACTTGTCATAAAGAAATTTTTAAAATTCTTGTGACAAACTAAAATTTATCTAATAATATTATTGAGAAATCTTAACTACTAAAAAAAAAAAATATTAGACCACTTTTATTACTAAAAATTAAATAGAGATGTTTTGCTAATTTTTTTAAAAGTGAACTCGCCCTTCCCCGTTCCCAACATTATATGATGTGATGTGAGAGTAAAGGCAGGGCACTACAGATTCGTCACAGGCTCACCCCTTTGCAATTTTTATTTGCTAATGGTGCCACCCTCTCCTGAATAAGCCATTTAGGATTATAGGATGTATAATGAAATAAAATGATGATTTGATTTAATTTTTTTTTTTTAAATGTATGCAATATTGTTTTAGAAAGTTAGTTAAAAAATAATTTTTTGGCTTTTTTTTTTAATTTTTTTAAAAAATATATAAAAAAATAAAAAGATAATGTGACCTAAAATAGATTAAAAATTAGTTTTTAACTTTTAATCATTTTTTCAAAGGAGACCGTAATTAAAAATTAGTCTAAAGAAATAAATGTCATGTTTGGTTTGATTTTTTGAATTTTTTTTTAAAAAATAAAAATTATTTTAACAAAAATAAATAAAAATATATTCTAATATTTTAAAAATTATTTATGCCTTATAAAAATAAGGATAAATTACTAATAGATCATAATAGTTAAACTTAATTCTCATCAAGTCCTATTGAAAATAAGTTTTAGTAAAATTGTCGTTAAAAATATTTTTTTATGACAATTTTTTATATACATTGCTAAAAATTGACAATTAGTGACTTTTTTTTGTCATAATTTTTATAAATTGTCGCTAAAATTTACAATTAGTGATATTTTTTTATGACAAAATTTTTTCATAGGACCTATTAGATAATAAGTCCACTTATTAGAATTTACACGTAAATATCCAAAAAATAATAGGTACATTTTATTTTTCCTTTGACAAAATTAATTTTAAATTTTTTATATTTCCCATAATTAAACCAAATATAGCCAAAAATATTAGGTAAAAATAAATTTATCTGAGAATCTGAAACTGAAATTATGCATTGACAAAAATGTCCTCGACTGGAGTGATGGTGCAAATTGCAGGAGACGTGGCTTGATCGAAGTCGATTTATGATTCTCACGCTAACGACTCCGATCAAAAGTGGCAGTGTCGTATGTACGACTCCATCGAACATCCTTTTCATCGAAAGGGTAAAAAGGGTAAAATAGGTGGGTGGACCTACGACGCATCAACGGTCATGATTGAGACCCTCGAACCAACTCTAAAGTAAACACGTTTAGTAGTTTGTACGAATTTCCTTAACTTTTTTCTTGTTAGGTCATTAAACTCATTTTTTGGTTTAATTTTGATAATTTAAACCGTTTAATTTTAAAATTTGTTAAATATATTAAATTTGTAAAAAATTAATTTGATCGAATATCAAAAATTATATATTCGAATAATTGAATTACAAATTATTTTTTAAAAAAAATTAATAAATAATTTTCCGAACACATATTTTTTGATATTCAATCAATTTAATTTTTTATAAATATAATATACTTAACAAATTTTAAAATATCAATTCGATTCATTAAAAGTAGGCCTAATAACCTAACCAGAAAAGAGTTAAAGAAGAGAAATGAATAAGAGAATCTTGATTCAGTTTGTACCCTGCTAGATTTGTCTTGATTGATCTTTATGCATTTCATGGGTTATTGGATTTGGGCTAAAATATTCAGAGGTGTTTGGGTACTTGAGTTGGTTGGTTTTTTTTAGTCAAAAAAGTTAATAAGGATAAAATAAATTAAATTGTAATTTTTTTTTCATAATCATTAAATTAACTAAAAAAAAGTTTATTATCATCTTAAGGGTTGGTTTGGGATGTTCTAAAAAAGTGTACTTTTTGACTTATTAGTTTATATGGATTGGGTTTGGGTTGGATTTGATGTGATGTGTTAGAGAGGTGATATGATTTAAATAAGATGATGTGCCTTAAATAGGATAGTGACTTTATTTAGTTTATGTCAAACCAACCCTAAATATAATTTTTTTAGTCAGATTAAAATAGCCAAGTTTCCAAATGAGCCCTAAGTAATGAATCATTAAATTAATTAAAATAAATTTATGACATCATTAAAAATAATTAATTGAATTGTTGATTTATTAATAAAAGAGGTCATTTATTATTAAATTAAAGTTTTCAAGTAGTGTGATGTAATTTACAGACTCGCATGGAATAATTTGTATTTTAAATAAATCTTAAAAAGTGTATATGTAATTTATCCAAAAATCAATGTCACAACAATTTTTTTTTACTCGAAAATATAATTTTTTTTTTTTATCAATTTTTCAAGTGCATTAATTTTAAAAAAGGGTTTTTTATTGATAAATCTCATCTAGAGATGTTTTATCCCAATAAGTCCACAAAGAAAAATTATAACCCAATGAGTCCCATATAGTTTTCTTCTTATTCCATAAAGTCCATTTTTCTAATTTTATATTTATACATGGACTATTATGCCCTTATATATATATATACACTCTGTTACTACGTAACACACGTTCCTGTGATTTCGTGATTTAGTTTTGGCAGTTTCTATATTTCTAATTCAAATCGATACGTTTCTATCTTGCATGCTGTCGTTCTACCGTTCTGAGGCTTTGATGTGCTAGGTTTCGATTGTTGCTGTTGTAGTCTGGTATGGTGATTTTCAAGTGAAGAGGACGATTTTGAAGGTGTTCGGTTCTGTCATTTTCTGGAGTATAACTGCCTCAAAGCAGTTGTTTTTGAGTTTCTGGACGACTGTAGGATTGCATGATTAAGGTTAGTATCATTTTGGTTATGTACGGGGAGCAAATATTCCGGCAAGCTCGTACTCCTTTCTTCCAAGCTCCGTTTCTGTCCGATCACCTGAAAGCACAACGGCGGTGAGCTACCTGGCGGTGTGTGGCCGGAAAACCCCTCCGATGATCAAATCAGCACACACCTTGGGATAGAGAGAGAGAGAGAGAGGAGAGTGTTTGAGTGTAAGAATATCTTACAAAAGTGTTCGTGTGTCGTATGGGGGGCGCAGACATGCTTATATACCCTTCTGCGCCCCAAACCTGCTCCCAATGGCCTCTCGACACGTGGCTCTGCTACCCCATCCGTCAGCACAAATCCTGCTGAGCATCACCTAATCCCAACTGCCCGCTCATTCTGCTGGGAGCTCAGCAGCCGAGCTGCCCCATGTTGTCCGCCGACGGCCGTGCTACGCTTCATATCCAAGCACTCCACAAGCCGAGGTCAATGAGGACCGGGCTTCCTGCCGAGCACAGAACAGCTCGTGCTTAACTGTGGTCAGCCTTCCTGCCGAGCAACCAGGTACCTCGGCTGACCACGCCTTTCCGGGCGCAAGTCACCAAACTTCACTGGCTCGCCTCCGTCAAACATGTAGCTCGGTCAAACCGAGCGTTGCCTTAACCGAGCAACTTCTTTCCAAACTGGGCCAAACCCTTGGCCCAACCTTGCCCGGCCCAAATCTGTCAGGCAAAACTCTGTCTGGCCCAAATCTGTCCGGTCCAGTACCAGATCATTAATCTTCCTCTCAATTGCCCCTTAATTCCGTCCGCAAAAGCGTGACTGGGATTACTTATTTCGACCGGGATAACACTTCCTCGGTCCTCAGAGTGCGAAATGGCGACCGGGCTAGTTGGCATTCATGTATGCAAACTTGCCCGGTTATACTCGGTTGAAGTCCTCTTCTGCAAAAGTAGCTCGGTTGACTCCTCAACTCTTCAACCTGTCTCTTCAGTTCTGACGTCGTGATAAATGGGGACACGTGGCGGGCTGCCATTGGTTCTCGAGCAGCCAACCCGCCGTCCTGCCAGAACTCAAATTTGGGCGATTTTTCTTCCTCTATATACATGCCCCCTCCCTCTTCGATTCTTTTCTACTGTCATCCCTGCATTCCAAGCGATCCAGAGCTTTGGTGCCTTGTTTCCCTTGCCATTGTTGAACTCGTGCTCGAAGAGGAAGAAGAGGTAGCCTCTGCCCCATATTGGTAAGTCCTCCAACCCTTATTTTTGTTATTTTCACCGATATTTCACACAATAGGGCAACAAAACGTGGTTTTTAGGACATAGGCTATAGAAACCGTCCCAAACCTCCCACTGTTCACGGTGTTCTTCATTTTCACTGAAGAACATTGAAGATCTAGGGCGGACCGGGCTCCTGGTCTTCATTTAATCCCAAAAATCAATCTGACCGAGCAAATAACATGTTCGTCTCAACCCCAGCAAAAACCGAGATAGAAAAAGGAGTTCGTCGCTCAACCGGGCTAACATCTGGTTCGCTTGGGCGACCGAGCTCCTTGGTTAGCTTAGACGACCGAGGTAGTTTGGCACTTTACTGACCGAGCTAAAGTTAAGCTCACCTTGCGCGACCGCGCTCACATTTACACTTGCCATCCTTTTACTGCAGAGTTCAAGGGGACCATTGACCACTTCCGAGGCTCTTCAAGACCGAGCAACCCCCAATTATCACAGTGCCAAACCCCTCAGCCGAGCTAAGTTAGGCCAGCCATAATGGGGAAATTTCACTTTTTAGTGGATAGTCCGGCCGCGCTGGCTGCCTTTAGGGAGGAGTACGGCATCTCGGCCGACGTCCATCTTGAACTGGCAGAAGAGGAGACAACGCCTTGGGGCAGACTAGACCAATGCCCCTTCACCATGCTGTCAATTGTAGAAGGTGGCCTCCGCTTCCCGGTCAACCCTCTGATGACCGAGTTCCTGCGCCGGACAAAACTTGCACCCACTCAAGTATCCACCAACACCTACCGAATAATAAACGGTGTGCATGAATTGAACAACCGGCTAGGCATAAGCCTAGGTTTAGCCGAAATTCTGCGGCAATACACCTTAGGGCACACCGGCGATGGGCTCGCCTACTATCTCAAAATTAGGCCGGGCAGAGAAAAAATTGTGACCCGCACACCAGACAAGGATTTGCACGACGATGATTTCTTCTGGGTGTCTGGCAATTACGAAACAGCTGCGGTGCCGGGCTGGATGATAAGCAAAAACTTTGGGTCCACAAGTAAGCCGTGCTACTTTGCTCGGTCCAATGGCGTTCTATATCATTCTGTACTTAACCATTTTTCTTGTTTCTTCTGCAGCAATTCAGGCCTTGCAAGCAAACTACCAATACCCCAATGTAGAGGCCATCAGGACCGCGCTCCGATACCGCGACCGAGATTGCAACCAGCTGTTCGGTTACATTCCAACATACAGATACTCTGCTCCCTACCGGAGTAGAGTTACAGACTTTCTCTGTGCTCCATCTCCTCCTCGAGATCCAACCTTACCAGACGTCCCACTAATCCGGCTGACAGAAGAAGAAGAGATGGCCAAACGAAGCCGAATCAAAAACCTGCTCACCGCCACTTCAGCCGAGATACCGAGTGTAGTCACCTGCTCTCCAGCCGCCGGTCAATCAAGCGGCGCCGTGGTCGCTCTGGCTTCTCAAGCAACCGGGCAGTCTAGCAAGGAACCCACTCCACGCCGTGCTGGTAAAAGAGCTCGCGCAGATCCGTCTGCCAAGCTGGTGGCCGAGCTGACCACCGAGCAACCCACTGCCACGGTCGACCCAATACCGATCTGGAGACCACAATTGAAACACCGGGAAAAAGCATCCCGGCTACTGCTTCAATCAAGGGCGATAAAGAGCACCTGCTCGCCTATGATCTTTCCAAGGCATTCCTTCTACCGAGCGACGTGGTCGGCAGCGACCATGTTCCTGACACTCGGTTGGTGAAATCATCAGTCAAGTCCATGGCCAGGGTAAGTCTCAATTTGCTTTCGAAATTTTCGCAAGTGTTTGTCCGGTTCCTTCGCTAATCAAATTCGCTTCTTGCAGGCTATCCAAAAGCAGCATTTGGTCATGGAGCGCATCCACAGACTTCGGCAAAAGGCGAACGACACCGCCAGCCAAGTCGAAAGCCTCCAAACCGAGCTTGGCCGAGCAAAGTCCTCGCTCGAAGTTGCCAATACCGACAACAACAGGCTGCTCGGCCAACTTGAAGCAGCCGGGAAGAAGAAGGACGAGCTCCAAGCCGAGCTTGATGCTTTGAAGGCGTCCAGGAAGAAAGAGTGCGAAGATGCCAACAACGCCGGCTTCAACGAAGCCGAGGAAAATTACAAGAAACAACTCTTCGCCACTCAGGACATTTACTTCAAAGCTGGGTGGAAGGTCGCCTGTCAACAGCTCGGTCAGGGTCCTGACACTGATGTGTTTGCCTCTCCACCGACTGCCTTCTTAGCAACCTACCTCATTCCATATGCCAATGACGTCTTCAGCGCGCTGCAAGCTGAAGCCGAGGAAGGACTTGAAGAAGAGGGCGAGGAAAACGCTGGAGGAGAGGACCAAACCGAACAGGAGCAGCCCGGCCAGACTGGGACCGGTGTCCAGGACCAGACTGCCACGGTCAACCTGGAGGCTGATGAGGAATTCCCTGATCTCTCCCCCTTAGCGTAGTTTCTCTTTTTCTCTTTTTGATGTAACCGGGATAAGTTCCCCACCTCTTGTACTTAAGTTTCTATCAATGAAAAGCTTTTATCTTATCAAGTGTTTGCACGGTTGTCATCAATTCCATCTTCAGCAAAACATCTCGGTATAAATCACAAATTTGGACGAAACACTTCGTCAACCGGATTACTTAACTCGGTTGAAACACTTGATCAAAACAAAACAGTAACTTCTTCTAACCGGAGTAAATCATCTCAGTTGGGAATCCTAAGTTGGACAAAACACCAACTCTTCCAACCGGAGTAAATCATCTCGGTTGGGAATCCTAAGTTGGACAAAACACCAACTCTTCCAACCGGAGTAAATCATCTCGGTTTTTACATTAAAACAATAGTCCAAGTGCTAAAGCAAAATCACTTCTATATATCGACAAAAAGAATTACATTCTGAAGTGCAAGCCAAAAAATTCCTTTGCACAAGAAAAGAAAGCAAAAGCTTAGAAATAATACAGTTTGAGGTTGGCCGCATTCCATGGCCGGGGTATTGCTCTTCCCTCCAGATCCTCCAAGTGGTAAGCCCCCTTGCCCGCCAGACCGGGGATCTTGTAGGGTCCTTCCCAATTTGCCCCTAGTTTGCCTTCACCTGGCACCAGGGTGTTGCCCATGACTTTTCTCAAAACCCAATCACCAACTTTGAACGGTCTGGGGTGCACCGTCTTGTTGTACTTCTTTGAGAGCTCCTGTTGGTAGGCGGCCACATGGATGAGGGCCTTCTCCCGACGCTCTTCCACTAGGTCCAGCTCCAAGGCAATAGCCTCGGCATTCAGTTCGGGCTCAAAACTCTCGCTTCTTAGGGTGGGTACGCCAACTTCCAAAGGTATGACCGCCTCTATGCCATAAGCCAAAGCAAATGGAGTTTCCCCGGTAGATCACCGTGGGGTTGTTCGGTATGCCCAAAGGACGCTGGGTAATTCCTCAGCCCATTTTCCCTTTGCCTTCTCCAGCCGTTTCTTCAACCCATCCAGTATAGTCTTGTTCGATGCCTCGGCTTGACCATTGGACTGCGGGTAAGCCAGAGTGGAGTTGTAGAATTCAATCTTCAAATCTTCACAAAATCCTCTGAATAGGCGACCGTCAAACTGGGTGCCGTTGTCAGAGATCAAGATCTTGGGGACGCCAAACCGCGTGACCACGTTCTGCCGGACAAACCGCTTCACGTCTTTCTCTTTGATTGTTGCCAAGGGCTCAGCTTCAACCCATTTCGTGAAGTAATCTGTGGCCGCAATGAAGAATTTTCGGTTGCCCGGTGCTGTTGGCAGTGGTCCCACTATATCTAGCCCCCACATGGCGAAGGGCCAAGGACTGGTGAGGGGAAGAAGTTCCCAAGCAGGCTGATGGATCTGATGGGCGAATTTCTGGCACTTTTCGCACTTGCAGACGTACTTTTGTGCGTCGGCCTGCATGCACGACCACCAGTATCCCTGCGAAATAGCTCGGTAGGCCAAGGATCTGCCCCCTATATGGCTGCCACAAATGCCTTCGTGAATTTCGTACAAGAAGGCCTCCACACTACTCGGGTGCACGCACTTTAGATAAGGACCAGTGAAGGACTTTTTATACAACGCACCAGATGGAGAGAGCCAAAACCACTCTGACTTCACCCGGACTTTGTGCGCTTCCTTCTTGTCAGTTGGTAGAGTCCGGTCTCTGAGGAACAAGATTAAGGGGTCCATCCAAGAAGGACCTAGCGCGGCGCAGAGTACACCCGTCTGCCCGTCGTCTTCAATGCTTGGCCGTGGAAGAAAGTCAATTAACAGGGGGTTTGGAGACGTACTATCTACCATCGAAACGAGGCCGGCCAGCTAATCAGCTCGGTTGTTTTCTTCACGGCCAATCTGTTGGACTCTGATTGCCTGAAACTGCTTGATGTGTTCCCTGACCAGAGCTTGGTACTTCGCCATTCTGTCATCCTTTGCTTCGTAAATCCCAGAGACTTGGTTAACCACAAGCTGGGAATCACTGTACACCAGTAGCTCGGCAGCCTTTATTTGAATAGCGCTCTTGAGCCCGGCCAGAATGGGCCTCGTACTCAGCCTCGTTGTTAGATGCTGGGAAGCCAAGCGTGATAGAATGTTCAATGGTGAAGCCATCCGGGGAGATAAGAACGATACCTAGGCCGGTACCGTGACGGTTGGACGCTCCATCAACAAAAAGCTTCCACATTTCCCCCACAAAAAGCTTCCAACAGTCTGATGGGTCCTGAGAGTTGCGAAGGGCAATGGGAGCACGGTTTCTTGGCTGTCTGGTTTCAAGTTCTGTGTTGACTGGTTCCACTCCAGCCCCCATTGGTGATTCGGCACCGAACTCAGCAAGTCGGTCTACAATGCTTAAGTCCGTAGGCGAATCACCAGGTTGCGGTATTATGCCGGCCGCAGGCTCTGTGCTGAGTAGTTCCATTACTTCCCCCTCTGACGACGCGGTACCGGACAGAGTGGGTGGGATAACAATACCCGACTCCGTCATCGCGTCACCGGTTGGTTGAATTGCACAAGTTGAGGGTACTTTGGTGGGGCGCGCAAATTCCGCGTCGGCAACTCCCCCCAGTTGTGGTATCTCGGTCAGGCTAGCAGTCCCTTCTTCTTCTGCCGTGGCAATATCGACCGGGCATACCGGATGAGTACCTGGTGAGAATTCGGCAACGAAATCGGCCAAAGTTTGGGCCTTTATGGCTGTGCGCGGCTGGAACTTTACATCAAACTGTCCCAATTCGACCGCCCACTTGAGAATTCGGCCTGAAAAGTCCGCCCGTTCAAACAAGGCCTTAAGGGGAAACTGGGTCAGTACGATGATGGTATGGGCATAAAAATAATGCGCCAACTTCCTTGAAGCCATCATCAACGCCAACGCAAGCTTTTCCAGCGGCAAGTACCTCGTCTCAGCCGGCAGCAAGGTTTTACTGACATAAAAAATTGGGAGGTGCTTGATTCCTTTAGCGCGGACTAGCACCACACTGACTGCGTGTTGGGAGACGGCAAGGTAAAGGAAGAGTTCCTCACCCGGCTTTGGTGTAACCAACAGTGGCGGAGAAGACAGATATTCTTTGAGCTCGGCCAAAGCTCGGTCACACTCTTCGTCCCACGAGAACTTTGACTTCAAAGCTTGAAAGAAAGGGCGGCAGCGATCTGATGACCGGCTTATAAATCAATTAAGCGCGGCGGCCATTCCGGCCAGATGCTGCACGTCCTTAGCTGAGCTGGGCTGCTTCAACTCTTGCACGGCTCTTATCTGAGTAGGGTCTGCTTCGATGCCTCGGTTCGTGACTAGGAACCCTAAAAATTTTCCGGATCCCACGCCGCACACTTTGACGCATTCAAGCGCAGCTTGTGCTTCTTTAGAATGTCAAACATCTCGGCTAAGTCAGACAAATGGCTTGCTTCATGTCGGCTTTTTACCACCATATCATCGATGTAAGCCTCCATCGTCCGGCCAAGCAAAGGAGCAAACATTTTGGTCACCATCCTCTGAAAGGTTGCCCCGGCGTTCTTCAAACCAAAAGGCATGACTCGGTAGCAGAAGAGTCCCCTTGGAGTCGTGAAAGAGGTGATCTCTCGGTCAGGCCCATGCATGGCAATCTGATGGTAGTCGCGGTAGGCATCCAAGAAACTGAGCCTATTATGTCCAGCTGTCAAGTCCACAAGCTGGTCGATTCGCGGCAAAGGGAAGCTATCTTTGGGACAAGCTCGGTTGACTGTCTTGTAGTCGACACAGACTCGCCACTTTCCATTCTTCTTGGGCACCACTACTGTGTTGGAAATCCACCGAGGGTAGTGCACTTCCTGAATTGCTCGTGCCTCAAGCAGGTTCTTCACCTCCTCTGCAACTACCTCGGCGTGATGCAGCGCCGACCTCCTTGTTCGCTGGATGACTGGCTTTGCTCCAGGGAAGACGTTGAGGTGATGGCAGATAAAACTTGGATCGAGGCCCGGCATGTCGTAAGGCGACCATGCGAAGACTTCGATGTTGGCCATAAAAAATTCAACCATCTTGGTCCTCTCTTGGGCTGTAAGGCTGGAACCGAGCAGGAAGAACTTATCCGGCCGCTCCATATCGAGTCGCATCTCAACTAGGTCTTCCACAGCTTTGTCCTCTGCCTTAGTGCCCACATCCTCCAGAACTCCTCGGTCTTCCGGTCCTTCTATCATTTGCACGAAGCCTTTGGCAGCCCGGCTGCTGTTCACCGCCACGAAGCACTGTTTGGACATGACTTGATCCCCCCAGATCTCCTCGATTGCCCCCATAGCCGAGGGGAATCTCATCACCTGGTGGTAGATCGACGCTACAGCTTGCATAGCGTGAAGCTATCCCCTTCCAAGGATAAGGTTGTAAGTCGAAGGCACTTGCAACACCCAAAACTCCACTTACTTGACCACGGATCCCGCTTTGACCGGCAGGATAATCTTTCCCAAGGGCCACTCCGGTTGTGAGTTGAAACCAACCAGTGGCGAAGTTGCCGGAGCCAAGTCTGTCTCCCGGAGTTTGAGCTGCTTGAACGCATCATAATACATGATCTCAACCGAGTTTCCCTGATCGATCAAGATCCGTTTAACATCGAATTCCTTGACGCGAAGTGTCACTACTAGGGCATCGTTGTGCGGCGTCTGGATACGCTCTAGATCCCTTAAGGTGAAACTAATTACGTCTTTTTCTTCAGTCTTCCCCCTTTTGATGGCAGGCTGTACCGACAAAACTTCCCTCATATGCTCTGCCTTTTTTATCATGCCCCGGAGTTTGCAAACACGCTCCGGTTCCACGATGCCGTGGATGACATTAATAACTCCTTGTGGTGGTGCATCTCGGTCATCCTGTCCCCTGGGATCGACCGGAGCCTAATTCGGTTTTATGCCGCCATCAATGTAGAGGTCTAGGTGCCCGGCCGCGACCAGCTCTTCTAAGTGTTGCCTCAAAGGCAAACAATCCTCAGTCCGGTGGCCTCTCTCCTGGTGGAACGTGCAACGATACCGCGGATTGTAGCCCTTCTGTCCATCGCCCAACTTAGCAGGAAACCGGACATGCTCCTCGTCTCGGGTTTCACTAAGTATGCGATAAATTGGAATTTTGAAGACCGTGGTGATGCCAATCCTTGCCTTCAACCTTCTGTTTGCATCCGCTACATCATCTCGGGGGTAGTCATCCCGGTCATTCCGAAGTCCTCTACCTCGGCTCTTACGATTTGAGCCACGGTCTGATTCCTCTGCTCGGTCACGTGAGCGGCTAGACTCTTGCTCAACTGCGTGCACTTTGAACACTGCCTTCTTGTCTGTTGCTGCCGGAGTTACCTTCACGGTAGATGTTGACGCATTATCCTCGACTCGGATGTGTTCATTGATGCGCTGCATGAGCTGGCCCATGGACGTCGGTTGGTGCATGGTAAGCGAGTCCCGCAGTCTATGTCCGACCGGGAGACCACGCTTGTATTGAGTGATTGCAAGGTTGACCGGGCAATCCAAGATCTCGTTGAAGGTCTCCCAATATCTGGAGTTGTATGCCTTCAATGTGTCGCTCGGTTCCATCTTGACACTCAGTAGGTGATCAACTTCCTTCGGCGTCTTGGTGTTGGTCTTGAAGCGCGTCACAAAGGCTTCGGCCAACTGATGCCACCTCTCTATACTCCTCTCCGGCAGCCTTTCGAACCACTTTAAACCCAGTTCGCCCAAGCTTGACGGAAAGATGAGGCACATAAGTGTATCATTCCGCTTATGTCCGGCCATGACCTGTCGGAAGTGGCTTACATGCATGTAAGGATCGGTCTTCCCGTCGTAAAGTGTGAACTTTGGCTGGTGGAAGCCTGCTGGAAGCTGTATTGTCTCTATTTCTAAGGAGAAAGGGGTGGCGCTCAACCTTGCCAAGTCGGAATCTACAACAAGTGGCACTGCTAGGCGGGGTGGAGGCATTCCGACCTCCTTGCTGGCGTGAACCCCGTAGGATAACCGCTGGAACGCCGGTATCCTCTCAGCCTCCCGCCGGCGAGCCCGTTCCTCCAAGACTGCTCGTAAATCTTCTGATCGAGCGGAGTAGGTGTACCTCGACGTCGTCGCCGGACGTGAGGGCTGGTATGTGCTATCTTGCGCGCTGGACTTTTCTGCGCGCACATCAGAATCACCAACCTTGTAACTTCTGGTAATGGAGATGGATGGAGTGTGCCGCTGACTTTGACTACCTGAACGGCGGGGTTGGGTGCGCTCACTGTGGTCTCCCACTCCAGCTACACCCTTCCCTTTGACATGCCGCTTCAGTTCCTCCATCTCTGCTGCCATTCGCCGGATGACGGCATCTTGGTCCTTCAACTTGCTCTCCAGACGTCTGGCGTGTGAGTCTCTCCGCCGCCGATGACCGTCCGGACTCCGTGAATGACCATAACTCCTTCTGCGCTTATCCCGCGCGTCTCCTGACTGTCCTCTTGAGAATGTCTCCAGGTCCCCCATCGGAGGAATGGTGTGAGGTCCCTCTCTTCGTCTGCTCGACTCCGGAGTGATTCCGTCGATGGTGGACAACGGAATCTCTTCGTTGTTCGCCATAGAAGGCGACCATATGAGCTTGGGAAGACAAGGTTTTATCTACAAAGTTCCCACAGACGGCGCCAATTGTACGGGGAGCAAATATTCCGGCAAGCCCGTATTCCTTTCTTCCAAGCTCCTTTTCTGTCCGATCACCTGAAAGCACAACGGCGGTGAGCTACCCGGCGGTGTGTGGCCGGAAAACCCCTTCGACGATCAAATCAGCACACACCTTGGGATAGAGAGAGAGAGAGAGAGAGAGGAGAGTGTTTGAGTGTAAGAATGTCTTACAAAAGTGTTCGTGTGTCGTATGGGGGGCGCAGACATGCTTATATACCCTTCTGCGCCCCAAACCTGCTCCCAATGGCCTCTCGACACGTGGCTCTGCTACCCCATCCGTCAGCACAAATCCTGCTGAGCATCACCTAATCCCAACTGCCCGCTCATTCTGCTGGGAGCTCGGCAGCCGAGCTGCCTCATGTTGTCCGCCGACGGCCGTGCTACGCTTCATATCCAAGCACTCCACAAGCCGAGGTCAATGAGGACCGGGCTTCCTGCCGAGCACAGAACAGCTCGTGCTTAACTGTGGTCGGCCTTCCTGCCGAGCAACCAGGTACCTCGGTTGACCACGCCTTTCCGGGCGCAAGTCACCAAACTTCACTGGCTCGCCTCTGTCAAACATGTAGCTCGGTCAAACCGAGCGTTGCCTTAACCGAGCAACTTCTTTCCAAACTGGGCCAAACCCTTGGCCCAACCTTGCCCGGCCCAAATCTGTCCGGCAAAACTCTGTTTGGCCCAAATCTGTCCGGCCCAGTACCAGATCATTAATCTCCCTCTCAGGTTATGAATACATGTTCACTTTTTGTTTTGATTTGTAGGATGGATCATATGCTTTGTTCTTGGATTGATATGGATTGGATGCTTTGTTTTTTCAATTACATGCATCATACGTGGTCATTGGAGGGGAGGTCATTCAGATATATGTTGAATGTTATAATATTCCTTTTGCTTTGTTGTATGCATAATGAGGCTCTGTGTGGGTGATATAATTCAGAGTATATTGAACAATGTGAATGTTTACATCATGTTAGTATTACGTGAAGAATGTGGATGTTTGCATTTTACTTTGATGTTTGTTTAATGAGGCTCTGTCTGAGTGATATAATTGTGAGTATATGGATCAATGTGAATGTTTACATCGTGGTCATGTGGAGGGGAGGTCATCAGATTAGTGATGAATGTGGATCCTCTATAATTCATAGTATGTGGAACAATATGAATGTTTTTAGTATTACGTGAATGATGTCGATGTTTGCATTTTACTTTAAGTTTTGTTTAATGAGGCTCTGTGTAAGTGATATAATTGAGAGTATATGGATCAATGTGAATGTTTACATCGTGGTCCTGTGGAGGAGAGGTCATCAGATTAGTGATGAATGTGGATATTTTATAATTTAGAGTGTGTGGAACAATGTGAATGTTCACATCCTGTTAGTATTACGTGAAGAATGTCGATGTTTGCATTTTACTTTAAGTTTTGCTTAAGAAGGCTCTGTGTGAGTGATGTAATGGAGAGTATATGGATCAATGTGAATGTTTACATCATGGTCCTTTGGAGGGGAGGTCATGAGATTAGTGATGAATGTGGATCTTCTATAATTCAGAGTATATGTGTCAATGTAAATGTTTACATCGTGTTCATATCATGTGAAGAATGTGGATGTTCTCACTTTTACTTTGATGTTTGCATGTTTGCTTAATGAGGCTTTTGTGTGGGTGTGAATATTCACATCTTGTTTAATGATGGTTGTTGAATTTAACACTTGAACTGTACTTGTATGCTTCTAATTTTCACACAATGTGAATATTCATATCGGTTTGGATTATTGCTAATTGTTGTATTGTTTTGTTTTTACAGGAGATGGATAGCTTTATGATGTTGGTGTGTACATATGGTTGCAGTACCACTGTAATAAATGCTGCCCGCGCATTGTTGTACTGTTTGTGTGAAAAATGGGGGGAGTTGTCTGCTGGTTCTATTTCATTGTTTTGTAAATTACTTGGGATTAATAGGTGTGATTTGGAGAATGAGAAAGAATTTCAGAACATGTTACTGCTTGCTAAATTAATGGGGGTACAACATGTAGAAGTTGCGGTTGAGTTGAAAAGTGATATTGGTCAGTCAAGTAGTTTGGGATTGGTGCGTGTGGGGGTTGAGGAAGAAGTTGATGCACTTCGGAGATTTTGCCACCATAAGGAGAACGTGTTGTTGTCAGCCCCTTGGGCAAATGGTATTACGCATGTGGGACAACGGTTTGTTGGAGGTGCACAAGAATTTCGTGACGTTTTGTGTAAGTATGCCATCCAATGTGGGTTTCAGTTTACATACGTGAAGAACGAGACAACAAGAGTTACTGCTGTGTGCGCGATGCGGGAGGAGAGGGGTTGCTTGTGGGCTATACATTGTAGAGCACAACGAGCAAATGATTTTTTCTACATCAAGAGGTATAGTGATGTGCATACTTGTGGTACGGATGTCCGAACATCAAAGAATCCGCGAGTTAGTTTGGATTTGGTGTCGAGTACCATATCTGAAATTGTGAGGGACAAGCCGTTGACTCGGCCGTGTGATGTGGTGACTATTTTGAAGAGGGATTATGGGCTAGATGTGAGTTACCATGTCGTATGGTTGGGTGTGGAGAAAGCAAAGGCTGGTATTCATGGAGATCACTCGTTATCGTTTGACCAGCTGCGGTGGTATTCGGATGCCGTGATGCGGTACAATCCGGGGAGTTATGTCAATATTGACTATGATGCGAGTAGTCAACAGTTTTGTCGCTTCTTTATGTCATTCGCTGCGTGTATTTCTGGGTTCAATGCTTGTCGGCCTTTAGTATTCCTGGATGGAACATTCCTCAAAGGAAAATACAAAGGTCAGCTACTTGCGGCAACGGCGAAAGACGGAAACAATGGTGAGTAGTTTTTTTTAGCTGTCTATTCATGTCAATATTCACTCTGAGCAACATTGTCTGGACAAAAGAGTGATTGGTAAATTATAAGTAATGTGAACATTGACATTAGTATGCACTGATGTGAAGGTTTACATCTGTGTATGCTAATGACAGTAATGTGAACATTCACATTATTACACACTGATGTGAATATTCACATTAGTGTATACTAATGTTAGTTGATCCATTAATGAACAGTACTGTGAATGTTAACATTGTCAGTGACTCAACAATCAACAATGAATTATTAATGGTCGTTAATGTGAATGTTCACATCGTTGATGTTTACGAACTTGAATCCAAAAATAACAATAGTAAATAGGGCAATGTAGATATGAACATTCATATGACCTGTTTCGTTTATACTGTTTTCTATTCACTTTGGAATATTGTGAACAGTTGTGTATTGGTGTTGTGTTGTAGGTCTGTTTCCTGTTGCCTTTGCGATTGTTGATTCAGAGACCACGGCCAATTGGCGTGGTTCTTGCATGAACTTGGGAAGGTTGTTGATGGGAAGCGCCATATTACTTTTATTTCGGATCGTAATCTTGGTCTGTTAGAAGCTATGCCAAAGGTGTTCCCATCGGCTCATCACGGTTATTGCTTACAACACTTGAAGAGCAATTTAAGAGACCGGATGAAAGGAATTGATAATGGATTCAGGGATCACCTAGTAAGTAGTTTGGGTGACTGTGCCTACGAGCCAACTGTGGTAGGGTTCCATGAAAAGCTTGCAAAATTAAAAGAGGAGGGGTAAACAACGAGCTCATAATTTTTTCAAGGACTTGGCACCTGAGCACTGGGCAAATTCATACTTCAGGTAATAATAGTTTCCTAAGGTGTTTATCTTTGCGAATTTTAGAATGGTAGCGATGTCAATTTTTGATTTAGAATGGTAACAATCTTCGAATTGTGTTTCATGTTCAATGTAAATGATGTGAATGTTCACATCTGCTAATGATGACTGATGTGAATGTTCACATCTGTTAAGTTGTCAAATAGTCATGCAATGTATTACAGATTTGAATGTTGACACGTGTCATATTTTGTTGTTGTTGTTAACATTCACATATTGTCCATCGTGTAAGTTGACAACATAATAAGCATATAATGTGAACATTCACATTATTATAAACTGGTAGCAGATGTAAACAGTCACATTATTATACCCTGATGTGAACGTTCACATCAGTGTATTCTAATGTCAGTACTATGAATGTTCACATCTGTTAACGTCAATGGTCAGACCTGTTAAATTCCGTATTGTACAATGTTTGTGATATTGTGCAGGGGGCATGTGTTATGGGGAGATGACATCCAATGCGGCGGAGTCATTCAATAACTAGATTAAAGAAGCACGTAATCTTCCTATCACTCAAATGGTGGACACAATTCGTACTCAGTTGGTGCGGCAAATGTTTGCAAGGCGTGACCAAGCAAACAAATGGAATGAGCTTATTTGTCCGACATTCGAAACAAGGCTTATGGATTCGTTCAATGACAGCAGGGCTTGGCAAGTTAGCAAAGCCAATGAGGATGTGTTTGAAGTTCATTCGATACCATCTGTTACAGTTGATGTTTCGAGGCGTACATGTGTAGACGTCCCCGAACGCATCCCGGGGAAAAGGAGTGCGAGTCCCCCCCCCCGGTTCTGGTTCGATATTGGGTCACTACAGTTCGAAGGACTCAAATGTCACGGTTCTTAATCTTGAACCAAAGAGTCCAAATCCGGCAAATCGTTTTGAGAAAAAAAACAGATTTTTGAAAGAAGTGCCAAACATGGACTGCTTTGCCAGATAACAGAGTCGCCACCTAAATATTTTTTAAATGGGAAATTTAGGAAACCCTAACTCGGTGCCAAAGGCCACGTGTCCGTCATCACCAAAGTTGGCTCGGGAACTTGGGTACGATTGGGGAAGGTCACATCGTGAGCACCCCCCGCTCGCCCGGTCAAAGACCGGCCTCTACTAACCATGATATCTGCTTTTGAAAACATTGTATGCTCTTATTCCGGTTATTAGCCTAGGTTACTATGTGATGCTCGCAGCAAACAAGTATAGACTGGGCCGTCTGAATTGGAACAAAACATTTCATGTTTGTTTGTTTGAAAATGGTGTGATGGTGCTACCCGCAGGTAGGCTAAAATGCGGATTTGCCACCCTCAGGTGGGCTTAGAAAATAGTGATGTTGCCACTATCTAGTGGGCTTAAAACAAACAGTCAATGCATTGTCCTAGTTCAAATAACTCAACCTCCACCCACAGGCATTCAAGGCAGTTATATCACATAAGTATATAGCCTCATGGCAAGCATGCTATCATGGCAACACTCACACGCATGCAAGGATGCTAAAGCATAAAACTTACCGAGTACTCCAAGCCAGAACAGGAACCGGTTAGAAATCATGCATGAATCCTAAATATGCTAAAATGCCTAATGCAACACATGCAAAATGCAACTATAGCAGGCTCGGCTATTCTAAACATGGTATGTGAAATGCTACAACTAACATGTATTCAACTTGGAATTGAAATACGATGCAGTTTGTATGATGCGTCGAGCCCGGTGCATGCAAAACAGATGAATGATGCAAACATGCTGTCATAACTGTATGCTAATTGAAATATGCCCTAATCTACCATCATAAGCAGATAAATAAAAGGGAGAAAGAAATGGGGGTTGGAAGACATACATCACACACACCCACACTTATTACAGCATTGCCCTCGCGCAGAGGGTCCGAATAAATAATACAGTCCGAATAAAAGAATAATACAGTCCGAAATAATACAGATTCCTAATTAATTGACAAATTAACTAAGAAAAACTGTAAACTGGCATGCAAGCCAGGGACTGCCTCGATTCTGATGAATGATGCATGTTTGGGCTGCTTTGTGCGGAAATCCATTGGGATGCCCCAATTAGCCTCTGTTTGCAATGTTTCTCGAAATGCGTGCCAAGTCCTGGAAAGTTGCTGATTCTTCATTTTGCTGCAACAGAGAGCAGGAAAGGGGCATAGCAATGTATTTCACAAATATATGCATGCCTCGATCCTCGTGCCACCAATCACGCATACCGATGCATGATGGCCGAGGAGCCGAATTGCACAACTCAATATAGGATGAATGCACATGAATGCTACAACAAAACCTAACTCCATCATGGGTAATCCGGAGTGTCGGTGACTTGGGAATTGAGACCCGTTCCGTCACTCGGAGTACGAAACGTGCCCTCGTTTCCCGTGCCCGGGCTAACTCCTATCCCGAACACGATGCAATATGCATGATATGCATGAATGCAACCTAAGATACAACCTAGTATGCACAATGCAGATGAAAATGAGATGCCTCGAAACGCATGCACACGGGCACACGAACCGAGGTAATGCATGAATGCAATCTAAGATACAACCTAGTATGCACTATGCTGGTGAAAACGAGATGCCTCGAAATGCGTGCACACAGGCACGCAAACCGAGGTAATGACACACGCGATATAATGAGACTAAAAATGGCATGATAATGTAATATGGGCTTATACCAACATGAGTGAGCCTCAGCCACACTCACACAGGAGGCCAATAGATGAAAAGTGAAATGCGTGCACACGGGCACGCAAATCGAGGCAATAGCATTCGGAATGCAATGATGCTAAAATGACATACAAAATGCAAAATGGACTTACACTAACATGAATGAGCCTCAGCTATACTCACATAAGAAGCCGTCGGATAAAAATGAAGTGCCTCGAAATGCGTGCACTACGGACACGCAAGCCGAGGCAATGGTACTAAAGCATGAAATGGCACTCCAAATGCAAATTGGGCTTACACTAACATGAGAGGGCCTCAGCCACACTCACATAAGAGGCCCGTGAGATGAAAAAGATGCGCCTCGAAATGCGTACACGCGGGCACGCGAATCGAGGCAATGTCATACGAAATGAAATGACATACATAATGCAAATTGGGCTTACACTAACATGAGAGGGCCTCAGCCACACTCACATAAGAGGCCGAGAGATGAAAATGAAGTGCCTCGAAATGCGTGCACACGGGCATGCAAACCGAGACGATGGCATAAATCATGAAAATGGTATACAAATGAGATGTGGCATATGGCATATGGAAAATGCAAATTTCAGCAGCCAAAATGATGCAAAAACAGCCCCCGAATTATAGCAAAATTACACCCGATGCCCGAAATGCTATGCTAAGCACCCGAAATGACTTGCAGCTATGCCTAACATGCACAATATGGATATGAAGTGTAAAGACAGATGCTAGGCAGTCCCTAAACTAGCATTTTTTCAGTACAAAGAAGGGCCAAACAACAGCCACAAGTATGGCAAAGTAGCATGCAAAAATGGGGAAAAGAGGGGAACAATGAAACAAGTGATATGTACAATGCCCAAAATGAAAAAAACAGTTCTACAACATTAAAGAGGGACTAAAAATATGCACATTTACAAGAGATGACATTCCCCAATTCAGTATGTAGATATGCTCAAAATAGCATGCAAAATATGAGCCAACAAAGGCTATAACATGAGGTATCAAAAGGATGCACCAAACAGCCTAAGACCCTTAACAAAACATGAAGAATGAGTTATTTTAAGACTCTTTCAAAGCCTGATGAAGGCTCAAAAACAGAAGCATGATGAGCTAGCAAGGCATGCAAAAATAAGGGGGTATAAGAGGGTATAACATGAAGTACCAAAAGTATTCACCAAATAGCATAAGACCCTTAACAAAACATGACAAGAAGGCAAAAATAAGGCTCTTTTCAGGCCTGATGAAGGCTGAAATCAGAAGCCAAATAAGCTTAAAAAAGACATGCAAAATGGGGCCAAAGAGAGGTACAAAGAGAGGCCATGCATGGAGGCCCCAAACAAGATTGATCCCTTCTACAATGTTGTAGAGAGACCTAAAATAAGCTCAATCTCAGTTAATGGCATGCTCAAAATCAGACTTCAAATAGGCTGAAGAAACCATGCAATTTTACGGTAAATTGGAAGAATTACAAAACAAGTGCATGATAGAACCACCAAACATGGTTGAGCCCTTCTTCAATGTTGAAGAGGGGCTCAAAAGAGGCCCACTCACAGTTTATATCAGGCTCTAAAATGAATCACTCATAATCCAAACAAAGCATTGGCAAAATATTGGCACAAAGAGTGATATTGAAAGTGGTGCATCATAGAGGTGCCAAACAAGGTTGAGCCCTTCTAAAATGTTGTAGAGGGGCTCAAAATAAGCCTAAAATCAGTAGGGTTCGGAGCCCAAAACAGAGAGCAAGTAGGGTAAAGAATTGATGCAAAAATGTGCTCAAAAGGGGGAAATAGTGACTTACCCTTGAAGATCAAGCTTTTGTTGCTTCTTAGCCTCTGAAAAATCCTCCTTTGTTGCTGGAATGGAGGTGGTGATGGTGAAGCGTAGGGTTGATGAACAAGTGGGCTAGAAACTTGAAGGTTTTTGGAGCTTTTGGAGAGGGAAATGGAGGCAATGGGAGATATGCTCTTGAGAAGAAAGTTGCTAACCCTAACAAAGAAGGAGGTCAGCCCCTTAAATGGGCAAGAAAGGGGTGTAAAAGGGAGGGAAATGCATCCAAGCTTTCCCTCCCAAAATATCCCTCGGAGGCAAAAGATATTTGGAAAAACAGCTGGACAGCTGTAAAGTGGTCAAAAGCAGGAAGCAGGCCGGCCAGGTGCTTTTCTTGAAGATGGCCGGCCGGCCACTCCACTGGTCGGCCAGCCACTCCCCATGGCCGGCCGGCCATGGCCAAAAATGAAGTGAACAATTAATGGCCGGCCACCATATTTTGGTGTCCTCCCAGGTGTGTAGAACAAGACCCCATGGTTGGAATTTGTCAACTCTGAAACAGGAGGCACAACATTCAACTTGAAAGAGAGGCTCAAAAATGAAAAATAATAATTACTGGCCGACCACCACCTTTTAGGGTCCTCCCATGTCCCCTCATCACAAATATGTAGTCTCGGCTCGAAGAAAATATCCCTAGGGTGTTCAACATTAGCCCGGAAGTGAGCAAAATGGACGCCGGAGGAGCGAAACTGGTTTTCTGAGATAATTGCTATCCGCCCACCACCTCCAGTGATCTTCCTGGTGCTAAAACAGAGGTACCTGCCAAAATTGAACAAAAACTAATGCAAAATGAATGCTCGGAGGCCCAAATCACGCAGTTCGGGGGTCCCCGAAAATAGGCGGTAAGCACCGAAAGTGGCGTTCGGCCACGAAGTGGGTATCTGAGACCCCAGTGTCCCTTGGTATGATAAAACAGAGGTACTCGCCAAAAATGAACAAAAACCGATGCAAAATGAATGCTCGGGGGCCCAAATCACGCAGTTCGGGGTCCCGAAAATGGGCTGTAAGCACCGAAAGTGGCGTTCGGCCACGAAGTGGGTCTGAGACCCCAGTGTCCCTCGGAAGGGAGCAAATGAGATGCATGCCAAAACCCGGAGAAATCGGAGATGGTTGGGCGGGTCCCGAACCGAGGCACACGGCCTGACGGCTCCGAAAACTGGGAACCGGGCTCCGAAATGGGCAAAATGGCCTACGGCCACGAAATGTAGCCCACGGCCACTGAGAGATGGTCTACGGGACCTCTCCCTCCCCTCAGGAAAAGAAACAGAGAAAACCGAGTCTGGTTCGCAAACCGAGACAAGGCACAGAAGAGAGTTCGGGAGTCCGGAGGCAGGGCTCACGGCCGCGACTCTGAGACTTCTGAACGAGCACAATACGCAACATCACCGAGCACTCAATCGGTGACGTCTGAGTCTTAAGGTCGGTCAAAAATGGGGTGTCTACAAACATGTTCTTGCTTCAAATGGCAAATCAACGGATTCCCATGTGACCATGCTGTTATTGCCATTCAGAAGAGCCGCTACAATCTCAATGATTGTGTGGAACATTACTTTCATGTAGAGACATATCGTGCAGCTTATTCGGGAGCCATATTCCCTATACCATCGGTGGAGAAGCCGCCTTTTGATCCCACGGACTTCACTATATACCCGCCAACTGTGAAAAGACCACCCAGAAGGCCGAAGAAGAATAGGTTCCCATCAAGGGGTGAGAAACTGAAGCAAATAAGGTGCGGGAGATGTGATAAGTTGGGGAGCCATAATCGGAAGTCATGCACGGAGCTGATATAGGATGTACCTTTTTTTCATTTCAACATTGTATTTTACATTGGATTCTTATATTCATTTTTGAAATAAGATTGTGTTGTGTTGGCAAACATTGGGTTGCAATAAGATTACGTTGTGTTGGCAAACATAATAATGCATTAGTATTTGATTTGTGTTTTATTTTCACTTTTTAAGGTACCAATCTGACATTTATGTTGGTTGTGTTTTGGATGAATGCATGATGTTAACATTCACACTGGTGTAATATAATCACATTATGTGAATGTTCACATTGTTGATCTTTCAAACATTTCTGTGTTAGGAATGTTCACATTGTTGTTACTGTTAATAGCATCGAAGTAGATGACATGAATGTTTACATCAATGTAACCATTCACTTCATCAACTCATAAGATGTGAATATTCATGATATCGTTGTTGTCATTCGCATAATCAGAAGTTATGATGTGAATATTCACATCATCAAATTATTAGATGAATATTGACTTGTGTTAAGAAATATCATACGCATACCTGCCATATTGTGTTACTTGAACACTTTAATCAATATTCACATTCATGTAGTGTGGTTTAAAACAGAAGAAAGTGCACGATCATTCTGTGATGTGAACATTCACATCATGTCATGTGCATTCAAAAAAAAAAAAAAATACAATCTCAATGTGCATGACCAACGCAAAATAGGCCTGAAAATGCATATACATATATTGAATGAAAAATATCTGTACAAGCAGTGATATAGACTTGATTTACAATTAAGCTAGTCTGCTCCAATATGAAAAATCTACTGACACTAAATTGTCTTAAATGTGGATAACAGATTTGGGTAACAGTGATAAGTGGACAACCCCCACCTATAGGTTTTCACATTGCACTGTCTTTCTGTGGTTCAGGAAAAGGTGTACTAATGAGTCTCTTATTTGGCACCATTCATAGCGAGCTAGGCTGGCAACAATGTCTTCACGGTATACATGCGCCCTTATGATGTAACAAACTGCAGGTCTGCAATCCACCCTGAAAATGCGAACTTGTTGTTAGATTTTGAAATTTAGGTGGGTAATGGTTGTGGAACATGTGTAGAAATCGATTTTAGGCTTACGAATTTGGTGCTTGCTGAGGACAGATGTCCACTGATATGATTGTTTTCGAAGTATTTTGGCATGATAAGTTGGTCCATAATGGTGATGATGGTCCAATGTTGTGCACCAAAGCTGTGATGTAGTCCCTCTGCCAATAATTAAATTTCATATTAGGCACCAACCAACATAGGCATACATCCAATTTCAAATATTACATGTCACGACAAGTATTATTTTTGGCAGCCACTTACCAGTATTTGTGCTTTGTCAATATGTGGGTCATGTATGCCTTTTCTTGGGCGCAGTGAGTTATAATGCCTCCATACATTCATTTTCACGTCGTACACAACAATTGTCCAGTGGAAGTTGTCGTGTACTGGGAAGATTAAGAATCTCTGGCCTTGATACTCCTTAATGTGTACATCAATCAGTTTATTCCTCTTGTGAGGGGGGGTACTCTTGCACGATTTTCTGCACACAAAGGGCATACAATGATGCATATCAGTTTTAATATCAATGTTTGATGTTACTGATGATGTGAATGTTCACATCTGCTAATGGTGAGTGATATTACTGATGTGAATGTTCAGATCAGTGTATACTATGTAAGGCTGTGAGGTCCCACTTTACGCATCGTGGAATGGCATTGGGGGTTACGGGGTTGTAAGATTGTTGTATGCTCACACAGCCAGTACTGAAACAAATAACAAATATGAGTAATGTAAATGTTCACATCAATTAACATTGATGTGAATGTTTACACCACTGGGGCAGTATTGTGAATTTTTACATCAACTAACACTGATGTGAATGTTCACATCTGTTGATGTGAATGTTCACATCTGCTAATGGGGAGCCATGTTACTGATGTGAATGTTCACATTCCCTAATGGTAAGTGTTACTAATGATGTGAATGTTCACATCTGTTAATGTCAGTGCTATTACTGATGTGAATATTCACATTTTGCTAATGGTGAGTGCTGTTACTGATGTGAATATTCACATCTATTAATGTGAGTGGTACTACTGCTGTGAATGTTCACATCTGTTAATGTGAATGTTTACACCAGCATGTGCTAATGTGTGTTTGTACATTATTGAAACAGTAATGTGAATGTTTCCATCAATGTTGTCACCTTCCACACCAGTGTTGAGAAATGTTAACATCCACATTAGAGTGTCCAGAGCCCGTAAATGTTCATATTAAACATAGAATAAGTTTTATGAGATTTACCATTAACAACATCACACATCCGGTGACTCGGCCTGGTTTTCTACAGTTTTGGCCCAATGAACCCATCAAGATTGCCCGGATGCTCTCAGCCCAATCATACTCGATCATCTTCTCTAATGGGTCCATGTATGAGTAGAAAGCCTATCCAATTGTTTCTCCGGATGTAGAGAAGAATAGCTTGACGCATGCGTACATGCAAACTAATCTTACGACCTCCTCATTGTCATGTTTTTTTGTGCCCTTCAATGCTTCGCTCAGAATTTCTCGTATTTTGGCAGCAGTTAACCGACTAACATCCTTGCACATTCGGTGTATGATGCCGGTTGTTGGTTTTGCACCATAAGAGAGGTCCATCGACTTGGTGCCGTAGTCCACCCCGAAAATCAGTGACACGCTGCTTCTAAAAATCTGGATGTTCTTATCCCCAATGTAAAAGCTCCCACTAGATTGCTTGAATGTCTGTACTATACGTACAATGACATCATCATATTTCATGCAGTGGTTGAGGTCGATTTCGTTACTGATCAAGCAATCAAATAGTGGCCAGAACGGTGTTTTTCTGAGGCACTTCAGTTGGCCACGTGTGAATTTTGTATCCTTTAAGAGTTTGACCAATCTTGTTAGGTTTGACCAGTAGTTAACTTTTTTCATGTTCACTTCTTCAGGAACAGCTATTTGATCAGGTTTGGTTTTGGCACGGGACTCCCCTCGCTTTCGCTTGCCATGAACTTTGTGGGGAAGACCTGTGTGTTCAAATAAGCACATTTAATTGGTTGAAACACAGAATATGGAACCAGAAGCACCAAACAACATTCAACAACCAGCATTGACAGTAATGTGAACATTCACATCATTGTACACTGATGTGAATGTTCAGATCAGTGTATACTACTGCAAGTTTACCCAGTAATCAACACTAATGTGAATGTTCACATCATCCATGTTTGCAAAATAAATTCCGAAAACGACAACAGTTACAAGGCAATGTAAATGTTCACATGGGTGATCACATTACGTTATAATTTGCTAAAGATCAAAGGGGGGAACCAACAGCGCCAAACAACACCCAATAACACAAACAACTTGGAGATTGATGTCACAATGTGAATATTTACATCATATTCAATCACAGTGTTTAGTGAAGTTTAGGGGTTCTGACATTAATGTGAACATTCACATGATGTGAATGTTCACATCAGTGTCTACTGCTGTAAGTTTACCCAGTAATCAACACTAATGTGAATGTTCACATCATCCATATTTGCAAAATAAATTCCGAAAATGAAAACAGTTACAAGGCAATGTAAATATTCACATGGGTGATCACATTACGTTATAATTTGCTAAAGATCAAAGGGGGGAACCAACAACGCCAAACAACACCCAATAACACAAGCAACTTGGAGATTGATGTCACAATGTGAATATTTACATTAATGTGAATGTTCACATCATCCATGTTTGCAAAATAATTTCAGAAAATGACCACAATTACTAGCCAATGTGAATGTTTACCTGGGTGATCACATTATGTTATAATTTGCTAAAAATCAAAGGGGGGAACCAACAGCACCAAACTACACCCAATGACACAAACAACTTGGACATTGATGTCGCAATGTAAATATTTACATCATAATGAATCACAGTGTTGAGTGAAGTTTGGGGGTTCTGGCATTAATGTGACCATTCACATGATGTCAATGTTCATATTAGTGTCTACTACTGTAAGTTTACCCACTAAGGAACACTAATGTGCAAGTTCACATCATCCATGTGTGCCAAATAAATTTTGAAAACTACAATAGTTACAGGGCAATGTGAATGTTTACATGGTTGATCACATTATGTTATAATTTGCTAAAAATCAAAGGGGGGAACCAACAGCACCAAACTACACCCAATGACACAAACAAGTCCAACATTGATGTCACAATGTGAATATTTACATCACATTCCATCACATTGTTGACTGAAGTTTGGGGATTCTGTGGACATCAACAATGAACAATATCAACATTGACAGTAATGTGAACATTCACATCGTTATACACTGATGTGAATGTTCACATCATTATACACTGCTGTGAATATTCACAGCAGTGTATACTACTGTAAGTTTACCCAGTAATCAACGCTTATGTGAATGTTGACATCATCTATTTTTACAAAATCAATTCCGAAAACATCTATGTTTACGAATTCAAATCCGAAAAACCAGAAAGGTGGATGTATACATCGGTGATGACATTATGATTGAAAAGCAGAAGGTGGAATGGTAGTACTTACTTTTGTTCGTCATTGTTGGTGGGTATGGATCGCACTCAGTGGATGAAATAAACTCAGTGGGATGACAGGAATTCCGAACGACGAAGCACGCTCCTTCCGATGTGAACCTTCGCAGCGGTGAGATGAAGAGGAATCTGGGGTCGATGGTCGACGATGGACGACGAGGACGTTGGTGAGGCGATGTGAATCTAGGGTTTTTGGAGGCGATGTGAGTATCGTTTCGTGGATTGAGTTTTTGTTTTGGAAATTTTGTAGATTGAATAGTTGGAATAGGAATGGGTTTTGAAGAATCGGTTACACGCGGGAGAGACGGAGAGGGTTGTTTCGTCCTTTTACAATTAATGGACCTAATGGAATATTCAGAAATAGTTTGGGTTTTATGGAACTAAACAGTTATAAATGGGACTTATCAAAAAAGAGCCCTAAAAAAAAAGTTCTATTAATGACAATCTTATGAGCTATCAATAAACATCATAATAAGCCAAAAAAATTGTAATCTCAATGCACTTTCACATATTCAAACCATTCTACACATTTCAATACATTTCAACTAGCATATCACCTGTGCTATGTACGGATTGTGTTTACAATTATCTATATATGTGAATTGTGATTTTTAAATGTCTTCCTTTTTTCTTTTCTTTTTTTAAATGTCTTCTTTTTTTTTTCTTTTTTATATTATATTAAAATTTAATATTTTGATAATAATCATATGTGTTAGACTTTTCAAGGAATTAAATGTCTTTTTTTTTATTATATTATATTAAAGTTTAATATTTTGATAATAATCATATGTGTTGGACTTTTCAAGAAATTTTTTTTTATGCTTGTTCTTAATGTATTAAAGTGTTATTATGAGGGATAATAATCATATGTATTGGGACTTTTCAAGGAATTCATGTGTTAGATTTCAAAGAATTTTTTTTATGTTTATTCTTAATGCATTAAAGTGTTATTATGAGGGTAAGACTTAGGGATTGGGAGAAGTTAATAAATGCTAAGATTTTTTTTTTAAAATCAAAAAATCAAGAAATTTAGATTGGGAGATTGAAACTCCCACAGGACTTGGGGTTAAAAACCCCATTTTGCTTAATATATAGTATAGATATAGATATAGATATAGATATACCTTTTATACATTTTTTTAACACCAATAATAACTAGCATTTTTCATTAAAAAAATAATTAAAAAACAAAAAAATCACTAAAAATAAAATAAGTCCCAAATGCTCACAAAATTTGCATATAAGTCTCATTATTTGGCATTGAACTCATTAATAGTCATAATATCTAACTCATTTAATGATGTTTGTGAAAAATACTATATTACCCTTGTTTTCTTGTCTAATTTTTTTCTATGCCACCGCCATATTCCCTCTCGTAGAAGACCCTTTTACTACAACCACCCGAGTACCCACCATATTCACTGCCATGGCCTCCTCTCTCAGCACTAATGCACTTTCTATATAGACATTGTTGATAAAACTAGCATACTGAAAAATTGACCCACAAAAATTCTACTCTTTCTAAAAAACTATGTCTTACATATGACAACTGACATTCTCATTTTGGACTAAGATCTCGTTTGGGAATATATTTTTTTAGTAATTTTTTAGTTTTTTGGCTAAAATATAATGTAAAAAAAAATTAATATGTTTGAAATGACTTTTTAGTTTTTTACGAAAAGATGTGCAAAAAGTAGAGAGAAAAGAGAAAAGAGAAATTTTGACTTTTTTGTATAGGTTATTGACTTTTTAATTTTTTTAATAATTTTTTAACTACTTAACTAAAAAAATCACTTATCAAATGAGACCTAAATTGTGATTGATGCGGTATTGGTGACAATGTATATCTTGATAGTGGTGGATTTAAAAGTGTGGTGGTGGGTTGAAGTGGCAAGATAGAGATGGTGGAGGAATGATGAACAAGAATATTGAAGAAAATGAGGAAAACATTTTGGATAAGGTAATATAGTAACCTTGCTTCTTAAATTAATTATAAGCACAAATGTCAAGTGTCTCATAAGCATTTGAGCAATATGCGCAGTTCTCTTATCTTCAGTGAAATCCATTAGTTTTGCATTTACTATCGATTATAAAGGATTATTTGTATATTAGTGAGAAAGTGTTTTTAAAATTATAGAAGTAAAGTGTAATTAACCCTATGAACTTATTACAAGAAAGCTCCAAGTGAAACTATACATTTTTATTGCTAATAATAAAATTTTCAATTATTTTGAAAGATTTGCCATCTAGATATAAATTTAGAGTAATATTAAAATGAACAATTTTTTTTTTGTACCGAAATTCCTTATCATCTTTACAAGTCATTCGTGTAGTGCATCAATGCAGAGATGGTGAAATTGATACTTTTAAGTTGGGCATTTAAATAAAAGGAATGGCTATATCCCCATAATTTTTTCCTTTCTAAATTTCCCTCATTGATATGATAAACAGTTTTAAAATGAGAGAGAATAATTTGAAGCGGGTCAATTGGTTAGTATTGTTTGTTACGTCATTAAGGGAGTGTGCGGTATGACCTAAATCTGGTATCTAAAGGTTTGGCGTCATAACAAGATAAAAATAAAATAATTTAAATAATTTTGTAGTCGTAGTGCAAGCGAATAAATTAAATAAATAAAATAAAATAATTAGGTACCAAATATTTATTAAAAGAAAACAAAACATAGTTATTTGAGTTTTATTGTATTACAAAAGTCCGATAAAAAAACAAATAGAAATCTTAAAAAAAGAAATAAAAAAAAAACAACATAGCGATTCATTTCCCATCTTGATCTTGTTAAATCTCGTCACCTGAAAGGGGTAACAGCTATAAGCACATAACAGAGTGAGAAATATTATACTGTGAGTATAGAGGTACCAAATAGTCATGGACAGTTATTTAAGTTGCAGAAATAAATTATTTAAGTGACAGAAACTGAAATAAAAATTACGTAAATAACTATAACCATGGTACAAAACAAGAGTCACTGGAGTGATAATCAGAACAGAGGTGAATGGATCCATGACAAACAGGAGACCACGAAGTGGTCAAACAGGGGCCAATGGTTATTTAAGTCTCCCAAGGCATAGGACTCCCGTGGTATTACTGACAGAAAATAATTGATTACAAAATCATTGTCAAATAATTTCTAAAATTTAAATAAACATATCTATGGGTTTTAATCTAAGCAATTGAAATTCAGAAAATAATCCACGTAATTGAAACATTAACATAACCATAAAACATAAATTATATAAAATAAATTATGATAACTCAAAATATATTTAAAATATATTATAATAATTCAAGATATAATATAATTCATCTTAATATTAGCCCCTAACTTTTGCACGCTGCTTCTTAGTTATCCGTATCTTCCTATATTTTCGAAGCTCTCCCAACCGTCCACTATTTATAGGTGGTAATTGCATGTTTTCTCACATGTGATTTGCCTAATTTTAGCCACCGGTCTAACAAGTGGCAATTCCCTCCTTATCAAACTTGGTGATTCACCAAGGCTATACGGCATGGTCACCATCCTATTTATTAGGATGGTGATAAGCTATCCCTTTTTTATTTTTTATTTTTCATTTTTATTATTTGTTTTTTTTTTTAATTTAAATTTTATTTTATTTTTATTGTTTGGACCAAGATTTATTTTAAATGTATTACTGCCATTATTATTATTATTATTATGATTGATTATGGTATTAATTAAATATTTAGGGTGTTACAATTCTCTTCTCCTAAAAAGAAATTTGTCCTCAAACTTCACGTACCTTGGTTTTCGAAGAGGTGTGGGTATTTGGCTCGCATTTGACTTTCAGTTTCCCACATTACTTCTTCGATATGATGGTTTCTCCGTAAGACTTTTACAAGAGGTATAATCTCATTTCGAAGGACCTGATTACGGCAATCAAGAATTTGTACTGGTTGTTCCTCATAAGAGAGGTCTTCTTGAACTTTCAAGTTCTCATAATCGACAACATGCTCTGGATTCTGAAGATATCGCCGAAACATTGAAACGTGAAACACATTGTGAACATTGGATAGTTCGGGTGGAAGTGCAAGGCGATATGCCACAGGACCAATCCTTTCGAGTATCTCGAATGGGCCGATGTAACGTGGGTTTAACTTTCCTCGCTTTCCAAATCGAATAACCCCTTTTGTGGGTGAAATCTTTAAGAACACATGATCGCCTATTTGAAATTCTAAGTCTTGTCTCTGTGTATCTGCACAGCTTTTCTGGCGACTCTGGGCAGTGCGAATTCGCTGCTGGATTAGTTGAATTTTATCGCTCGTTATTTGCACAATCTCAAGGCCTAATAATTTTTTGTCTCCGACTTCCATCCAACACAGAGGTGATCGACATCTCCTTCCATACAGTGCCTCGTACGGTGCCATTCCAATACTTGCATGGTAGCTGTTATTATACGCAAACTCCACCAAAGGTAGATGATCATCCCAGTTACCTTTGAGGTCTAGCACACACAAACGTAACATATCTTCCAAGGTTTGGATTGTCCTTTCAGATTGCCCATCAGTTTGTGGGTAATAAGCCGTGCTAAACTTCAGAGTGGTTCCCAAAGCTTCTTGCAATTTGTTCCAGAAATGAGACACGAAGCGGGGGTCTCTATCGGATACGATTGAAACTAGAGTGCCGTGCAAACGAATGATTTCCTTAATGTATAGAGTAGCGAACTTAGTAAGGGAGTACATGATTCTAATTGGTAGAAAATGCGCCGACTTCATCAATCGATCTACGATAAACCATATTGCATCATTCTTTGAGACTGATTGCGGTAGTTCGACCACCAAGTCCATAGTAATGTGCTCCCATTTCCATTTGGGAATAGGGAGTGGTTACAACATTCCTGCAGGTCTCTGATGTTCTGCTTTAACCTGTTGACAACGCAGGCATTTGGAGACATGGCTTGTTATGTCTTTCTTCATTCCTGTCCACCAGAAGCGTTCCTTCAGATTGTGATACATCTTCGTATTGCCAAGGTGGATCGCAAACCTCGAGCTATAGGCTTCTACCAATATCTTTTCTTGAGTTCTGGAAAGTCGGGTACACAAATTCGATTCCGAAATTTTAGCATCTCATTGCTTATCGTGAAGTCAGGATCAGCGTGCTTCCTTGTTCCTCGTACTTTTTCTTCAAAAGTTTATCTTCACATTGGCGGATTCTAATTTCTTCAATCAACTCGGGTTCAATGATTATGTTGGCGAGCAGTCCATTGATCTCGCAAGGAACGAGGGTACATGCCAAACTTTTGGTCGTTTTTCGACTTAATGTGTCTACTACTACGTTAGCTTTGCCGAGATGGTGATAGATCTCTATATTGTAGTCCTTCATAAATTCTAGCCATCGTCGTTGCCTCATATTCAATTCCTTCTATGTAAACAGATATTTGAAACTCTTGTGATCAGTGTGAATCTCACAGGTTGCACCGTAAAGATAATGATGCCAGATCTTGAGGGCGAAGATCACCGCAGCCAATTCTAGATCATGAGTTAAGTAGTTCCTTTCGTGAATCTTTAGTTGGTGGGAGACATAAGCAATGACCTTCTCATTTTGCATAGGAACACAACCCAAACCATTGTATGAGGCATCGCTATAAATCACGAACCCTTTTGTTTCCGTGGGGAGTGCTAGTACAGGAGCCGTCACGGGTCTATTCTTCAATTCTTGGAAGCAACATTCCTGCTTGTCTGTCCATTCAAAGGGTGTGTTCTTCTGAGTTAGCTGGGTCAATGGTGAAGCTATCTTCGAGAAATCTTGCACGAAGTGCCGGTAATAGCCGGCTAGGCCCAAGAAGCTTCGAATCTCAGACACATTAGTAGGTCGTGGCCAATCGATGATTGCTGCAACCTTTTGGGGATCAACTGAGATGCCATCTTTGTTAATGACGTGACCGAGAAAGTGTACACTAGTGATCTAGAATTCGTATTTCTTTAACTTGGCATAAAGCTTGTGATCACGTAATGTTTGTAGAACTCTTCGCAAGTGGTGCTCATGATCTTCTGGCGATTTGGAGTATATAAGAATATCGTCAATGAAAACAATGACGAACTCGTCAAGATAGGGTTTGAACACTCGATTCATGAGGTCCATGAAGGCCACTAGAGCATTTGTGACGCCAAATGGCATGACGAGAAACTCGTAATGCCCGTAACGAGTTCTGAAGGCAGTCTTTTCGATGCTTTCCGTTTTGACTTCTAGTTGATGTTAGCCAGAACGCAAGTCAATTTTTGAGAATACTTGAGCGCCTTGCAGTTGATCGAACAAGTCATCGATTCGTGGCAGGGGGTACTGATTTTTTATGGTGACTTTGTTCAGCACTCGATAGTCAATACAGAACCTCATCATGCCATCTTTTTTCTTTACGAATAGTACTGGAGCTCCCCATGGTGAGGTACTTGGTCGGATGAAGCCTTTGTCCAGTAGTTCTTGAAGTTGGGTTTTTAGTTCTTTCAATTCTGTCATGGACATGTGGTAAGGGGTCTTTGAGATTGGTTGTATACTAGGTTGTGTTTCAATGGTGAATTTGATTTCTCGGTCAACTGGGGTACCAGGCAGGTCTTCAGGAAATACATCCGAAAATTCTCGAACCATAAGGATTGCATCAAGTGTGGGGGTCTCTTGTTGAGTATCGATCACATAACAGATACAACTACAACAACCCTTTCTTAGTAGCCGTTGGGCTGTCATGAAGGATATAACACATGGAAGGGGAGAGGCTCCAGTTTCTTCGAAGACAAGCTCAAGTTGGTTTGGTGACCGTAGGAAGACCTTTTTGGCTTCACAATTAATAGAGGTATGGTTGGCAGCTAACCAATCCATTTCTAAGATCACATCAAAGGTACTAATCCAAAGGGGAATCAAGTCTACGTGTAAGATTTCACCTTTTAAGGATACAGTACAAGATTTGTATATATCAGTACTAAGGGCGGAGTTTCCAGAAGGAAAAGACACAGATAGTACGTATCCCAAGGGTTCGGGTGTTGATGCTAACTTGGTAGCAAAGTGTAGTGTAACAAAAGAATGAGTTGAATCAGAGTCAAAGAGAACATAGGCTAAGTGACCACAAACATAAAGTGTACCTGACACAACATTCTCAGTAACTTCTGGGTTTCCAGGTACTAGGGCAAAAGCTCTTCCTTGGCGTTTCTAGTCCTTCCTCACTCCTCTAGGTACCGCGGGTTTTTGGACTGGTGCAGAGGGGCTAGCTGTAGGACTGGTAAGCTTTGGACAATCTCTCAGCAAGTGGCCAACTTGGCCACATCTAAAGCATGCTCTCGTATCTCGACGACATTGTCCCCAATGAGTCCTTCCATAAGTAGTGCAAGCTGGAATGGTGCCACCTCTGGGATTTGTAGGACCTTGATTGCTTGAATTGGTTGAACTAGTTATGCCCGTATTTATTCTCTTGGGAGGCGCAACACCGGGTCTTCTGTTATCTCTTTCCCAAAATCGCTTCCTTTGGCTTGGTTCCCCGGAGTGCAAGGCTTTAATCCATTTTTCTGCAATGTAAGCTTGATCTACCACTGCCGCATAGGTTGGTAGTTTCAAAACCTCCAGCTTGTCCTTGATTTCAGGATCCAATCTTGCTTCAAATTTCCTGGCTTTTGAAGCTTCGGTGGGGATGACGTATGTCGCGAATCGGGCCAGTTGTGTGAACTTGCTTTCGTATTCGGCCACTGTCATGCTTTCTTGCCTTAGATGTATGAATTCTGACGTCTTTTGTTCCCGTAGTGTATCTGGAAAGTATTTTTCATAGAATACCTCCAAAAATCTTGCCTAAGTCACAATATCTTCCTTCTCCAGGATAAGAAGCCACCATTCTTGTGCATCGTCTTTGAAGGTGAATGTGGCAAAAGTCATCTTCTGTCTTTTTGTGCAAGGTAGCGCGCGAAAGATTTTCTCCATGTCCCTAACCCAAGCCTCTGCCACTAGTGGGTTTGGACCGCCGATAAACATGGTGGGTTTCAGATCCTGAAATTGTTTAATCGTAGTTGGTTCTTTTCGTCTCTCTAGTGTCCCATTGGTTATGCTGGTTTGTAAGGCCTGCAAAAAGTTGGTGATTGCTCTTTCCATGATTTGCTCTATTGGGATGGTACCGCTGGCTGATGATCCGATTTCATTTCCTTCATTGGCCATTACTACAAGGTAAAATGATATAAGCGTGACATCACATTGATACAACTTTAATACAATGTCACATATAACATATTAGTTTTACTATCACATTAATATTACCACATTAATATCACATAAAACATCATATATACATCATTGTTACTATACATAAGGCATTAGTCCAACCGTCAAAAATTAATGTCTAATTCTACTGATACAAAAATATAAGGATTAGACTAATTATGGTCAGGTCACAAAAAGGATCTTCTGGTCAGACGTCTAGAATGGACCATTAGGCCACCATGAGAACTGGCTCCGGAAAACTGGCCCATGAAATAACCCCGCAAACTCACTTTGTATGACGGACTCGAACTCCCACCCACTGTGCTCTATTCCCAAGCAACTCTATACCACCTGGACTATGTAGACAGGAGCAATGTGATCATAACCCCAAAATTCCCGTCTGGTAATCCGTACTGGTATCTCCAAATATGATGTACTATTAGTGAAGTCCACAGCTGGGGTATAGGCAATGTGTTGTGGAGGAGGCGTCGTGGTGCGGATGTGGCTGCTAGGGTATGCGTGTCCCCTCCTCTCTGCAAAACCTACAGGTAGAGGTGTGACCAGAAAATGCGGCGGTTCTAGGTCCGGAGCAAGACCAACAACGTGGGTCAGCCCTATATACCTCTTACGAGTGCTACCTCAGCTAAGTTTCCAGAATAAGAAATCCTCATCGAGGTCGGCTTGCAAATATACGGGTCTCCTCATGACATGGTCAAGTGTCGGATGGACTTGCCTGACAAGACTTTCTAAGTCACCCCAGACCTCTAATAGGTTCGGGAGGAGAGGAGCTTTTGGGGTTTCGAACCAGAACAACTCTATTAAATTCGCCATTTCCTACAACACAGGAAAACTTAGCCTAGACATATGTATAACATAGTTTGCATGCATTAGGCATACCAAGTAATGTCAAATAATAATATAAGGTTAAAATTATTATTTTATTTTATTTTTTTTGAAATAATTTTCAATTCAAATAATGTGAATTGCAAATAATGTGAAATTATACAGAAAAATTCAAAAATTTATACATTTTTTGTTTTTGTTTTTTTTTTATAAAAAAAACCATTGTTCTGATACCAATTTTGTTACAACCCAAACCCGGTATCCAAAGGCTCGGCGTCGTAACAAGATAAAAATAAAATAATTCAAATAATTTTCTAGTCGTAGCGTAAGCGGATAAGTTAAATAAATTAAAATAAAATAATTGGGTACCAAATATTTATTAAAAGGAAACAAAATATAGTTATTTGAGCTTTATTGTATTATAAGAGTCTGATAAAAAAACAGATAGAAATCTTAAAAAAAGAAATAAAAAAAAATAACACAGCGATTCATTTTCCATCTTGATCCCGCTAAACCTCGTCACTTGAAAGGGGTAACGGCTATAAGTATATAGCAGAGTGAGAAATATTATACTGTGAGTATAGGGGTACTAAATAGCCATGGACAGTTATTTAAGCTAAAACATTTAAGTTGCATAAATGAATTATTTAAGTAGCAGAAACTGAAATAAAAATTATGTAAATAACTATAACCACGGTATAAAATAAAGGTCACTGGAGTGACAATCAGAACAGGGGTCAATGAATCTATGACAAACAGGGGATCACGAAGTGGTCAAATAGGGGCCAATGGTTATTTAAGTCCCCCAAGGCATAAGACTCCGTAGTGATATTGACAGAAAATAATTAGTTACAAGATCATTGTCAAATAATTTTTAAAATTTAAATAAACATATCCATAGATTTTAATCTAAGCAATTGGAGTTCAGAAAATAATCCACGTAATTGAAACATTAACATAACCATAACACATAAATTATATAAAATAAATTATGATAACTCAAAATATATTTAAAATATGTTATAATAACTCAAGATATATAACTCATCTTAATATTAACCTTTAGCCTTTACTTTCCTACTATAAACTCCTGGCTAATAGCACGCTGCTTCTCCCTATATTTTCAAAGCTCTCCCAACCGTGCACTATTTATAGGTGGTAATTGCGTGTTTCCTCACATGTGATTTGCCTAATTTTAGCCACCTGTCTAACAAGTGGCAATTCCCTCCTTATCAAACTTGGTGATTCACTAAGGCTATATGGCTTGGTCACCATCCTATTTATTAGGATGGTGATAAGTTATCCTTTTTATTTTATTTTATATATTATTATTATTATTTTTAAATTTAAATTGTATTTTATTTTTATTATTTGGACCAAGATTTGTTTTAAATGTATTATTACCATTATTATTATTATTATGATTAATTATGATATTAATTAAATATTTAGGGTGCCACAGTATTGAGAAAAAATAAGAAGATGGAGCATTTCTCTTAATTAAAATCACACCAAAACCTAATAAACACTACTACAAAAATAGTTAAAAATCACACTTTGACAAAAAAAAATATCTCACTTTTATTGGAAGTGTGATAAAAAAAAATCAGATTGATATTTTAATCACACTTAATTTGATTGAGTGTGATAATATTCATTTTTTATGTCACTTTTCAATTAAGTATGATTATATATATATTTTTTTAATCACACATTCTAACTAAAGTGTGATTATATATATACACTACTACTTTTTAATCACACTTTTTAAATAAGTATGATTAGATATATATTTTTTAATCACATATTTTAATTAAAGTGTGATTATTTATATATTTTTTAATCACACATTCTAATTAAAGTGTGATTATATATACACTACTACTTTTTAATCACACTTTTTAAATAAGCGTGATTATATATATATTTTAATCACACATTCTAATTAAAGTGCGATTATTTATATATTTTTTAATCACACCTTCTAATTAAAGTGTGATTATATATACATTACTACTTTTTAATCACACTTTTTAAATAAGTGTAATTATATATATATATATATATTTAATCACACTCCACTACAAGAAAAAACATCTTTGGCGACTAAAAAAGCACATTTGGTCGCTGAAAGTATAAGTTTTGGCGACTAATAAAGTATTAGTAGCCAAAAGTAAAGACTTTTGGTGACTAAAAAAATTTAGTAGCCAAAAGTATAGGTTTTGGCAATTAAAAATCTGTTTGGTTGCCCATATATGGCTTTTACCGACTAAAAAAATTTTAGTAACCAAAAGTAAAGCTTTTTGGCGACTAAAAAAAAATTAGTAGCCAAAAGTGAGGTATTAGGTGACTAAAAAGATGTTTGGTCGCCAAAAGTGAGGCTTTTACCGATTAAAAAAATTTTAGTAGCCAAAAGTGAGATTTTGTGGCAACTAAAAAAAATTTAGTAGCCAAAACTGAGACATTGGGCGACTAAAAAGATGTTTAATAGCCAAAAGTGAGACTTTTTGGCTACTAAAAAGAAGTTTAGTCACCAAAAGTAGTAATTTTAGCCCGGGAATTAAATTTTTTAACGATTAAAAAATAATTAGTAGCCAAAAGTATAGAATTGGCGACTAAAATTATGTTTAGTCGCCAAAAGTGGCCTCTTTTTTTTTTTCTAGTAAATAATTTATTTTTACATAAATTATGTTCAATAAAAAATAATTATCTTTATATATATACTTTTATATTAATACGAGTCTATGTACTATATAAATAATATATATTGCATATATAATCATATGGTGTTATAGAGGTGTAGTGGAAAGAGTGTGTTGTATAAGGTTTATGGTGTGAGAGGGTTGATGGTTCGAATCTCCACAAGAGCAAATGAGAAGTTAGTGAGTGTAATATATATATATATATTTTTTCACGAATGAGCTTTTGGTGACTAAAATGTTTGATGTAAATGTTATTAATTACACTTAAAAGGTGTGATTAAAAATGACCCCTTTTAATCACACTCCCAAAGATCACACTTTAATAAAACTTAAAATGTGTGATTAAATAACATACATCACACAAAAAAAATGTGATCTTTATCTGTTTTTGTAGTAGTGAAAAGATTTGTTTGTTATATAGAAACTAGCAACAAATCCGTTCTACGCACGAAATGAGTGCTTTAAAAAGTGGCAGAATGATAGAATTGAGGAAAACCTTAAGAGCTATAGATTGACTAATAAGAAAGTCAAGAAAGTAGTGAGAGAGGCTAAGTTGAAAGCTTATGATGACCTATACATTAGACTAGATAGTAAGTAGGAAGAGAAGAGGATATACAAATTTGCTAAGATACGGGAGAGGAAAACAAGAGATTTTAATCAAGTTAAGTGCATCAAGAGTGAGGATTTTAAAGTATTGGTAAAAGATGAAGAGATTAAGGAAAGATGGAAGAATTATATTGAAAACTATTAAATGAGAAACATGGATGTACGGCAATAGGGGAAGAAATAACCAGTAATACGATAAATCAAGACTATAGGTTCAATCGTAGGATTAGGAACTTTGAAGTGGAGATTGCACTTAAGAAGATGAAATCAAATAAGGCTTTAGGACCCGATGATATCCCTATTGAAGCTTGGAAGTGTTTGGGTAAAAAGGGGGTTGCTTGGTTGACTAGGTTGTTTAGCAAAATTTTGTTGATTAAGAACATGCCAGATGAGTGGAGGAAGAGTATTTTAGTGCCAATCTATAAGAATAAAGGAGATGTCTAGAATTGCAATAACTATAAAGGAATCAAGCTAATGTGTCATATAATGAAAGTTTAGGAGAGAGAGAGATAGAACGCCGATTGCAAGATATAACAGAGGTGTCAGAGAATTTATTTGGGTTTATACCTGGTATGTCAATAATGGAAACGATCTATCTTTTGAGGAGAGTAATAGAAAAGTATAGAGAAAATAAAAGAAAAATTCATATGGTATTTATTGACCTTGAGAAAGCATATGATAGAGTGGTCCAAGATATAATATGGTAGATGTTAGAGAAGAAATGGATGACAAAAGGTTACATTGATGTGATTAGGGACATGTATAAAGGGGTGGTGACTACTATTAGATCGTTTGCTGGAGAGACAAATGAATTTCCTATCATTGTAGGGTTATACTAAGGATCTACCTCTAGTCCTTATCTTTTTACTTTAGTTATGGATGAGTTGACGAGAAATATTCAGGATGACATGCCATGGTGTATGCTTTTTGTAGACGATATTGTGCTAGTGGATGAGACTAGAGAAGAAGTTAACACAAAGTTGGAGATTTGGAGAAAAGCTCTTGAATCTAAAGGATTCTGGATAAGCAGAACTAAGACAGAGTACATGGAATGTAAATTTAGTAACAGTAACAATGAAAGCAGAGAAGAAGTGAAGATTGAGAACCAAGAACTGCCTAAGAGTGAACATTTTCATTATTTAGGGTTGATTATCACAATAGCGGGGGAGATTGATGTGGATGTCGCCCATAGGATTAAGGTGAGATGGTGCAAGTGGAGAAGTGCGTCTGGGGTACTGTGCAATAAACGAATACCCATTAGACTAAAAGGTCAGTTCTATAGAACGACTATTAGACCAGCGATGTTGTATGGGACAAGTTATTGGGTAACCAAGAAATAACATGCAGATAGGATGAATGTGCTTGAGATGAGGATGCTAAGGTAGATGTGTGGCAAGACTAGATAAGACAGAATTAAGAATGAGTGTATTCGAGAATGGATATGAGTAGCACCGATAGAAGATAAGTTGAGAGAGAATCGATTGAGATGGTTTGGTCATATTCAACAGAAACCAACAGAGGCAGTAGTGAAGAGATGCGATACTGTAACGGTAGATGGAAGTGTTAGGGGACGGAGTAGGCCTAGATTAACGTTGGCTAACATTGTAAATAGAGATATGGATTTACTTAATTTGACTAATGATATGGCCTTTGATAGGGTCGCTTGAAGAAGAAGGATTTATGTTACCGATCCCACTTGATGGGTGTAAAGGCTTAGTTTGGTTTGGTTTGGTTTGGTTATTTAAACTCTATGAAGTAATTTCTTTTAAAACAATAATAGTTCAATAATTTTAAACTAACTATTAAAATTTAATTGTTAAAAGAATGTCAAGTTTTGTTAAGAACTATTATATTCTATATTTGTTAGGTGAATTGTCTACGAAATATATTTGGTATAGGGGTATCAACCAGATTAGAGTGAGATTGAACTGAACTACACAGAAAGATTATGTGTCAACTCAATCCCAACACAATATCAGGATTAATACAGTTGTCCTAAACCCGACCATAAAAAGATTTCTAAAGTTCAATTCCACTCCATTAATCCATTATACATGGACTATTATTATTATTATTATTATTATTGTTATTATTTTATTTTTGGGGGTTGTCTTGGAGTACTTTTAAATGAATTTGTCATTTTTAATAATAATTTCAATTTAGAAATTAGCAAAATTCAATTTGAAAATGATTTTTGGCTTTTTAACAAATGTGTGAGTCTAATCTCTAAACACACACACAGGCATATATATATTCTTATTGTTCATTTTTTTTATAAATGTTTTCAAAAAAATGTAAATAGTGTTAAAAATAAGTTATTTCAAAAACTATTGTTTAGTTAAAAGTACAAAATTTTTAAAAAACATTGATTAGAGAAATCTAAAACGAACCAAAATAATAATTTTGTTACATTTGCACTTAAAAGAATTAATGTTAAGATAATCAGTAATCCCATTAGATATGGATTTGCTAAATTCATAGATGTGATTTACTTATTTATTTATTTATTTTATAAAGAAACTATAACTAGTTCATTAATAAGTATAATTTAATTTGGCTATAGAAAGGAAGAAAAAGAAGAAGAAAAAAAAAAATGGATGGCAAAGTCATAATATTTCATACCCAAATATATTTTTTGAGTATTTATTTATTTATTTTTCATGTTCTTTTTTTCATATTTCAATAATTTTATTTTTATTTTTAGATGCACCTAATCTAAAGGGTTATTTACACAAAGACCCCATAAACTATTAAGAAATATCACTTCGACCCTTTAAATTATAAAAATGTACAAATTAACTCCCTAAATTATTGAAAAGTATTACTTTGCCTCTTAAACTATAAAACCGTACAAATAGATTTCCTAAACTATAAAAGAGTATTAGGGAGTTCAACTGATACGCTTTTATAGTTTAGATGGTCAATTTGTATGGTTTTATAGTTCAGGGAGAAAAGTGATACTTCTTAATAGTTTAAGGAAAAAATTGATAATTTTCAAAAGTTTAAGGGGTCTTTGTGTAAATAACCCTAATCATAAATGCACCTAAAAAATAAAATTTGTGAAGAAAACTGAGGGAAAAAAAAATCACTAAAAATGAAATGGTCAAAAATAAAATCACTAAAAATGAAATGGTCAAAAATAAAAACAAAAAAAGACACATTTTTCATGGTGTTTTGTTTTTAGTTACCCCCCCCCCCCCCCCTCTATATCTTAGTTTAGTATATTTGATTGAAATATGGAAAAAATAAAAAAAAACTTTACTGAAGATTAAGAAAATAAGAACTCAAAAATAATTTAAAAAAATTAAACCAAACAAATCTGATAAGTGTATTTTTAATAAAAATAAATAAATAAGTAATTATTAATTTTTGTTAGATATGTACTTTCTGTGTAAGAATTTAAAATATGATTTTGAAAATCTTTCCATATTGTTTTTCTTAAATTATGTTATCATAATTGCAATGCAATATTATTTGAAATTAATTATTTTTGGGAAATTTTTTTTAGGGTCTCTGGTATTAAAATTTTATAGCATAAATGACATTTAATATTTTCATAATGTCTAAGGTCCCTTAACATTGATTCAGAGAAAATTCAATTTAGAGAATTTTTTTGAACTTCCCAAAGAATTTCTCTTCCCATTCTCTAGAGAAATTCTAGATTTCCCAAAGAATTTCTCTCCGAATTTTTCTGGACTTCCCATTCTCTAAAGAAATTCTGGGGCTGTGTTTGATTGAGTTTTCAAAAATTAATTCCACTCTTACATTCTAATACTATGTTTGGTTTGAGTTTTCAAATCATGATTCCAAATCAATTTCAAAATATATTTTGAAAACATGTTTGGTAAAGCAGACAATTTTTGAATTTTTGGTCTACTCGGTCGTCTGCCCGAACATCCTCTTGGATGTTCAGTCGGTTGACCGGAACAATATATATTTTTTTTGCCAATCGCCACTTGTTATTTGGAAAAAAAAATATTTATATTTTTTTTGATATTTTTTAAATATAGAAATTATTTTTTTAGATCAAAATGACAAATTATTTTTTTGAATTAAATTTTAAAAAGAATTTGGTTATGAGTTTTGAATAAAATTTTCAATAAAGTTTTGAGTTGTGTGTCTGGTTATGAGTTATAAGTTTTTCAATTAATTTTTGAAATTTTTTTCAAAACTCATAACGAAACAATTTTTGTCATTTCACATGTCACATCAAAAATTCAAAACTCTTTCAAAATTCATAACCAAACAAATTTTTTCTTTTCAAATTATAATTTCAAAACTAACAAACTCAAAATACAACTCTATTATCAAATCATAATTTTAAAACTCTACCAAATACTACCTGGATTTCTCAGAGAACCAATACCTTATCATCACCAGCCGAAGAAAATTACTCCCTTTAGTACTCAAATGAGGCGAAATTCACTTGTATAAACAATCCAAATCAAAATTCAGTTTCATTCTAATACTTGTTTATCATTCCATATAGATCACCAAGCAGATTACTATTCCATAAGATCATTTACAAACAAAAAAGAGCTACTTTAAAATCAATGAAAACAATACTAACTAAACAGAAAAGTAAACATTTATACAAATACATAATGTGCATATATATCAAGATACATTAGATTACCAGAGAAAATTGTTTTAACCAAGTCAAAGAAATTTTAGCACAATGATTTTAAATCAAAGAAAATTATTTTAACCAAACTAGAGAAATTTTAGCATAAATTTCTCTGTATTTGTTCACAATTTTAAACCAGAGAAAATTATTTTAATCAAACTAGAGAAATTTTCCCTGATAAGAGAGAGAGAGAGGAGAAGAGGAGAGAGAATGAGAAAATAGGTATTCTTAGAATTGACCACAACTTGTCTCTTAGCAATCTGAACTACAAAATTAATTAAAACTATCAACAATTACAAACAAGCACACAAACTAAACTTGCATCAAATTTCCTAATTCCAACAAATTCAACACACAATGCACACAAAAAAGCAAAACTTAACCTTTTTAGAGAATTTCTTTGGACTTCTTAGAGAAATTCACCATATTCCAATATAGAGATTTTCTCTGGATTTCAAGTGAACCATAAAGCATAAAGTTCGTTTAGTTGGCAAGAGAAATAGGGCATACCCCAACAAAAGAAAATAACTATCCAAATCATGAAGAGCAATTACGTCAAAAAATAATCATCATGTTTGTTTCCAATTTTTTAAAAATACTTTTCAGAAAATTTTACTTTCTTGTGTTTTCGTATGTTGTTGTTTTTACTGATTTTTAAAAATATTTTAAGCAATTTTTCTAATTTTTAGACACACCTAACATAAATACACTTAAAAAGTATAATTTTTTGTGAAAACAATCTTTAAAAAGTTCACTAAACACTAAAAATACAAAAAAATACGAAACTTCAGTATATTCTTTGTATTTTTGTGTATTTATTAATTTTTTAAAATATTTTTTCACAAATATTTTACTTTTTAGATACATCTAAGTAAGGTACATATAAAAAAATAAAAAAATGCTTGAAATTTTAAAAATATTCACTAAAAATAAAAAAATACAAAAAATAAAACACTCAATTTTCAGAAAATTGAATTCAGAAAACTGAAATCAAATACATTGAACAATTTTTTTGAAGCCCAATTTCTGTTTTGAAAATTTTCATTTATCCATACTTGCATATTTTTCCCAAGAACCAAACAAAATGCCAAATCATTTTAGTTGAATTGTGAGATAAATTATGAAATAATATCAAAAGTGCAGTCATCACTCATCCAAACTGTAAATTTTAACATACGAATTCATATGACAAAAACCAAACCCATTACCAATGGTTTCATTCTTCATTAAACTCAGTAGCCAAAAGTAACTGCAAATATCTAATATGCATTGTCATTGCACTCCATCCAACTCAAATTTTGCGAATACACTGCATAAAATCCCAATTTCTGATTTGCCCACAAAGTAAGTTATCGCAAACAATTCATGGGCATAGTTTCAAAGACATTGCCATTTCACTTCATCTAACTCAAATTTAGCAAATGCACTGTACAAAAACCCAGTTTCTGACTTATCACAAACACTTGGGCATTGTTCTAAACACATAGAATTCAATTTCTGAATGACCCAGAACAACCAAATCACAATCATCTAGAAGAAGAGCGTACCAATCCATACGTATCTGGATCCACATACCCGGGAGCATCCGTTTCGTTTATCTCTCTCTCTCTCTCTCTCTATAGTTTTGGGGACACTGGTACTGTGATGGCTTTGGGGTTAGTTGTGTGCGAATTTGTAGAGAGATAGCGCGGGCGAAGAGAGAGAGAGAATTGAGTTTGCGAAACGAGAGATTGGTTCAGTGGAGGTGGAGAGAAGAGCAGAGAGAGAGAGAGAGAGAGAGAGAGAGAGGGTGGTTTGATTTGAGAGAATTAAATTTACGGTAGTGCTACGTAGCTCGAGAGGCGAGGCTCGAAACGCGGCTCGACACCAAAACGACGTCGTTTTGGTGTCGAGTTTTTTTTTTTTTTTTTTTTTTCTTTTCTTTGTTGCAGATCGGAAGCAGCGAAGGAGAAGAGAAGAGAAGAGAAGGAAGGAAGGAAGGAAGGAGGAGGGGGAGGGAGGGGGAGGAGGAGGGAGGGGAGGGGGCCATAAAAATCGGTTGGAGGAGGAGGGGAGGCTGGGCAGACGAGGCTGGGCAGACGAGGTGACGAGCATCGGCGGGGAGGAGGAGGAGGAGGAGGAGGGAGGAGGAGGAGGAGGAGAGGAGGGGAGGGGAGGGGAGGGGAGGAGGAGGGAGGGGAGGGGGCCATAAATCGGCTGGAGGAGGAGGCGGGGCGAGGCGGTGGCGGTGGTGAGGCGACGAACGACGGAGGAGGAAGCAGACCCACGGCGGGGAGGCAGACGACCCACGGCGGCTGGGCGGCGAGGCAGACGACCCTCTCCCTCCCTTCTCTTCTCTCCCTCCTTTCTCTTTCTCCTCTTTCCTCTCCCTCCCTTCCTCCTCTGTTTTTTCGAGCCGTTTTCGAGCTCCTATTGTCGAGCTCTCAACCATTATCGTTAAATTTATCTGTAATACATGGATGTCAAGGTTAAAGGACCTTAAATATCATAAAATAATATTGTGAATCTTATCCATTACTAAAAATGAAATAAGAATTTTAGATTAATTTTCTCTTATTTTTGTATTATTTGTAAATAATTCTTAATTAAGAAAAAGAAACCCTACACCTAAATCTTTTCAAAATTTAAAATATAATTTTAAAAATATTTTCATATTTGCAAAATTTTCCTTTTGAAAAACATAAATCATAAAATAATTAGTATTTTTTAATTATTACATTAATGTGCTAGCCAATATCCTTTTTTTAAAAAAAATTATTTTTAATTATAAAATTCAAAAAATTAGGTAGAAGTTTTAGAACTCCCACATGGCTCATTCGAAGAGTCCATTTGCTATAGAGCAATGCTACATATTACTAATTTATCACCATTAACTCCATCACTAGTGAGGTGGCAACTCAAAAAAAAGAAAAAAAGAAAAAAACAAGGCACAAAACACATGTGGCAGTGGGTGGGACCCACTGCCACATCATTAGAGCCACCACTAATTAGTGGTTTAGAGCATTTTTGTTTGCTATAATATTATTGAGAAGGGTATAAAAGTAATTTTCCGAATTCCCCATCTTTGACGTCGGTGATGACAGGCAGTGGCATAGCAGGATTACAAGAAACCCTAACCAGAATAAAAACATCCTGTCGTCATATCGTCATGGCATGCATGTATATAACATATACATGATAGGCATCATTACATAACATGTCATGATATGTAAATATCTAATTCTATTATGGTTTCGTTTGAGAAGTGGATTGAGTTTTTGACTTTTTGACTTTTTTGATTATTTTAGTTTGGTACTAAAAAGTCATCATTACATAACATGTCATGATATGTAAATATCTAATTCTATTATGGTTTCGTTTGAGAAGTGGATTGATTTTTTTACTTTTTGACTTTTTTAATTATTTTAGTTTGGTACTAAAAAGTCTAATTTGGGAAGGACTTTTGACTTTTGACTTTTTATTTTTTTTATGAGAGAAAGAATGTAATGATTATGAATTAGATGTGATATTTTATCTTATTAAATTAAAAAATCTATTTTATTTTTTGTGACTATTTTAACCAAAAAATTCTCAAATCCAACTTCCCCAACATAGGTGATATAAGGTGAGTTTTTACAAAATATTTACAAATTAATGGAAAAATTTATGAATTTAATTATTAATATTTATAAATTTTTTTTATTGATCTAAATTTTATTTTGAAAAGAGATACTGATATGTAATTTTTTCATTATATAAAATACACAAATCTTGCAGTAAATGACTAATGAACTAACCTTGATCAAATAGTTAAGGAATAAATGCGTTAAAAACAAAAAAAAAATAATAATAAAAAATAGTTAAGGAATAAAAAAGGGGAATTTATAGACCAGTGGGCCTTTTAAAAAAATAAAATAAAATTCAAATACATGAAAAAATTTATAATATTAATTATTAATATTTATAAAGTCTATCAATATGTAATTAATTTTGAACAATAACACTGACATGTATTTTTTCTGATAAAAAATAGAGAAAATTGTTGAAATGTCTAATCTAAAGAGGATATAAGGCGTTAGATCTAGTGGATATTTTTTTATTGATGAGAGGATCACCATTTGTGAAATAGTATGGTGAGAAATCTTTTTGTTAATTTTTAAGAATATTTTATTTCTAATTTTATTCCTTAATTTATCTGTTGACTTTTTTGACTATCAGTTTAAATTTTAATCTATCTGTTTAAATTTATATTTATCCGTTCAATTTTTTTGACTATCTGTTGAATTTTTTCCTTATATGTTCAAAATCTGTGGGTTTCTCTCTCTATTTGTTTATTCTCTCTCTCTCTTGTTGAACTTTTATTTATCTGTTGAATTTTTTTTTCTTTCTATTTGTACAATTTGATTTCACACACAGATTTGCACAAATTGATTTCAAAATTTTATTTTATCTATTAAAACTAACAATATAACCAAGCATATTTGTTGAAACAACTATTCATCATCCATAGCCCAATCCAACAATCTCATCCAAGCATTATCTATTGAAACCAGCATCCCTCCTATCTCTGTCTCTGTCTCTTTCTACTTTGATTTTTCAAATTCGAATGCAGTTTTTCGATCTCATCAACTCTCATTAGTTATTCTTTTTCGCTTTTTGCTCAACTATCTCTTAGAGCTTCATCAAATCTACTTTCTCAATCATCGTTAGTTTGTTCGACTTACAGTCTTCTTTCACGGATTTAACACATTTTCTCAAATCACAAACATCAAAAACATATTAGATCCAGAGCATGTCAAGATTTTTATGGTATTGATTTAATGAATAATCTACTTTGGTCTTCAATCACATACAAAGCCTGTTTAGGAATAACGAAGAGTTTTAGTGTCATTAGTAATAGTAAAATTATATATATATATATAGAGAAAGAGAGGGATTAGGACAGTGACCAAGGGCTCAGAAGAGAGAGATAAGGTCTTGGAATCGAAGGAGAAGATCTTGATCAACGAAGGCTGATCACGGTGCCCTAATCGGAGAAACCTTAGTGGTGACGAACATATCTAGATCAACTCTATCGCTTCATCTTCAATTCCCACCGTTGTTGATCGGAGCACCACAATAGCAAGATTATTGTTCTATCTGTCTCAGATTGTTGTTTTCTCTCTCTCTTCCCTAGAGTACCTCTGTCGTCGCCGATCGCAGACCTCCGTTGCCGTCCTTCTTCAACGTGCTTATTTTTTCTTCCTCTCTTGATACCTTAACCCTAGATCTAAGGTTTTCAAGATCTAGATGAAGATCTAGGGTGAGAGATCGACGTCCATTGTTGGAGAGTTTTGCGGATCTAAAAATGGTTGAAGAAGAGAGTGATGGCGACTATACGGTGAATATCGATTTTGGACAAATTATTTTAGAGAGAGAGAGAGAGAGAGAGAGAGAGAGAAGAGAAGAGAAGAAGAAAGCGAGAACGAGAGTGAGGTTGTCTGAGGCGGCGAAAATTGTCGTTAAGTTGGCGATGGTTGTATCGATAGTTGGAGTAGAAATAGAGATGAAGTTCGTAGTGGATATGAGATCTAGAGAGAGGGGGATTTTGATTTTTGTGGACCGTGTATATCATATATATAGGGTATTTTGGTCATTTAACTTAGGCATGTCTTTATGGACAAACTGTTTTAGCACCTGGACATTTGGCCAAACAAAATTCAAATTTGGATTTATGGACCAAGTATCCTAAAAAATAACGTTGTTATAAATTTTTATTGATCCACAATATCAAGAAAATAATACCAGAATACTTAGTATTTAATAATTTTCAAAAATGGACATATCACTTGGTTGAAACTTTACGGTATTTTGATTTTTAAAAAAATAAATAGTTATACCTTAAAATTTTCAAAATTTATAATGGTAAAAAACAAAATAAAATCAACAAATAAAAAATTATACAATAACCACACATCAAGTAAACCCATATACTAATGGAATTTCATAAAATAAAAATTACTAGGGAAGACATGAATTGATGTTGATGTTTCATGTTTTAGATTTTTTCAAAATATTTCTATAGCAATTACATGAGCATTAATGTCATATATTCAAGATTTTTCCCCCTCCCCTCCCAATTCTCTCAACTTATGTTTCCAAATTCATTTAAATATTTGAATTTTGAATTCAATTATATAGTTTACCATCTTATTTTTCTGAAACAAAATAATGATACACCAAGATTGTTAAAATCGAGATCTTAAGTAGGATCGTTGGGGGGGACTTGTAGATCGGATCATAAAATCGGATCAAGAATCGTAAGATTCTACTTTTAATGTAAAATAAAATCATAAATTATCTATAATGATAATGCATGTTAAATAATTGTAAAATCACTTAAGAAAAATGATTAATTTGATATAATGCGTACTTTATGTCATCATAAATTAGAAGAGATGTTTGTAGAATGAATTTACAGTCAAATTTCTTATATAGATAGACATATATACATATATATAAGAAATAAGTAATAAGATTTTTTTTTGGTAGGATCGAGATCGTAATAGAATCGGAATCGTAGTGCGATTCTACAAAATTTTATAAATAAGATTATAGTCACTTTAAGATCCTAGTGCAATCCGGATCGTTTAGCCCAGCTAGAGTCTACGATTTGGATTGGGATTTTGATAACTATGTGATACATGTTGTAGAAATTGTGGGATCACATAGAACAAATAAATTCATATTTCATATTTGCAATTATAGGCTACAACCTCATGCTAGAAATTACAAGTAGAAGAACAGAAATATATAAAATAAAATTATCGAAGAAAGCAAACCGAAGCCTGCACTTGACAGTGTCCTTAAAACAGATTCGCCGCCTCACCGGTTGGGTGCTGGAAGTTGTTCGACGTGTGTCTCACATGATACGACGGTTAGACCAGCTATGTAATGCGCCAACTGAATAGTTTCGGTGAACAGAACTTTGCAGCATTCTCTCACAAGAAGAATATAAAATAAACTGGAAAACTTAAGAAGACAAGAATCACAACAATTTTTGGTGTAGAAAGCTGAAGGAGAAAGCCTCCTTTTATACACATGGAGGGAGAAAGGAAGAGGCTCCCCTGCAATAAATGCAGAAATTAATTCTGCATTAATCTAAATTAATTATGCAAAATTGATGGTTTTAATTCCATCATTAATAAATGAGACTATATTTGACTTGGCCCAAAAAGATTAAGATGGATGGGCCAAGCCCAACCACCATACTCAATCCATTCAAACAAGTCCAAGTCCAAGTCCAAGTCCAAGTCCAAGCCCAAGCCCAAGCCCAAGCCCAAGTCCCAAGTCCCAAGACCCACAATCCACGGATCACCGACCACGGACCTGGACCCGGTCCGGATGGGAGGCGGCTCGCGTGCGCTCCTGTGGCAATTTTTGCATAACCAACTTGGACCATAGTCTTGGCTCAAGTCCATCCTTGAAGCATATATAACTCCTTTTCTTCGGAAAATTTGGATGCCGAAAAGGGCTTACACCTTTATGCAAAAAATGGGTTTTAAATACCCATCAATGTTCTCCTCTACAATCAATGTGGGATACAAGTTTTTACACCTTTCCTAACACCTCTTTCATGAGGCCAACTCAATGAGTCAATTTCTTATTTAAGCCTTAATGGTTTTCGGTCATTCTTTTTGTGGTGTAAAGATCTCACTACAAAGAATCTAAACCTACTTTACTCCACTTCAATTAAGGATTGACACCCACTTTAATTTTGCATTAAAGTCACCAAAAAATCATTATTTTTCTAACAATCCCCCACATGAATAAAAATTGACAGAATAACAATAAACAGACAACGCTTAACAACAAAGACTCAAAGAGAGTGCAATGGAATAACCTTGGCATCGGAAAACGTAGCTTTTGGCTTTGAACCCCTCCTAGTGAAGTCTATCGGATTCACTGGTTGTCCAGTGAACACGAAGTCTTGGACTGTCCTGTCGTTTATGTAAATCAAGACAACAGATCTCACACAAGAATTACTCCAATCATCGTTTTGTTGTGTTCGGTTTGGCCCTAGAACACTAGCTTGGTTCAGTGAGTGGTTTAAAGAATTAGGCACTGTTAATTCTCATAGAAGCGGTCCCATTCCACACTCGCATAGATGACTCTACTTGAGTATCCTGTTATACCCAGCTCACCAGCTTAACACACTAGAGTCATTAAAAGCTCAGCTTAACCTCTACACTTGCAGGTATCACTGATAAAAGGAATGGCTGGAGGTTTAACCTCCTCAGTGACATACCACCGTTACACGCAATTAGGTTGTCTCATTGAACCTAGATCTTGGGATCTCCAGTCAACTAACTTGGGTTTCCATTCTGATAACATCTTACACTAAAGGCCTTAACCCCATTCCTTCTAACGACTTCTCTACTAACACTCAATTTAACCTTTTGGTTAGCGAATCTACAATGTTGTTCTGAGACTTTACATAGTCTAAAGTGACAACTCCGTTCGAGAGTAGTTGCCATATGGAATTATGTCTATGATGAATATATATAGACTTTGCATTATATCTATTACTCTGTGTCCGTCCAATTGTCGATTGGCTGTCACAATGAATACAGATTGCTAGCACAGGTCTCAACCAACGTGGAATATCCTCAACGAACTGGCAAAGTCATTCATCTTCTTTAGTTTATTTATCCAAAGCAATAAACCCAGATTCCATTGTTGATCTCGATATAAACGTTTGCTTGGAAGATTTCCAAGACACGGCTGCCCCTCCGAGGGTAAATACATAACCACTAGTGGATTTGGAGTCTTTTATATCAGATATCCAATTAGCGTCACTATACCCTTCTAGTATCGCTGGATATCTAGCATAATGCAGCCTATAACCCTGGGTGTAACGTAGATAACCTAACATCCGCATAATGCCCCTCTAATGAGTAGCATTCAAATGACTCGTGTATCTGCTAAACCTGCTAACAGAGTAGGCTATATCTGGCCTTGTGTAGCTCATCAGATACATTAAACTTCCAATGACTCGAGAATATTCTAACTGAGAAAGACTCTCACCCTTATTCTTGGTCAAATGTAGACTCATGTCTACTGGTGTCCTAAACACACTTGTATCTAATTTGCCAAATTTCTCAAGTATCTTCTCAATATAGTGAGATTGAGAAAGTACAATACCATTAGATGTTCTGGTAATCTTAACACTCAGAATTACATCTACAAGGCCCATATCTTTCATGTCAAACTTAGAGTTTAACAATCTTTTGGTAGGTCGAATCATCTCATCATTACTACCAACAATGAGTATGTTATCTAAGTATAGACACAAAATGACATAACCTCTGTCAGTGTCTTTGACATATACGCATTTGTCACACTCATTGATTCTGAACCCGTTTGACAACATAACGTTATCAAACTTTTCATGCCATTGCTTGGGAGCTTGCTTCAAACTATATAATGATTTGACAAACTTACAGACTTTCTTATTTTGTCCTGGAGCTGAGAACCCCTCGGGTTGCTCCATGTAGATTTCTTCATCTAAATCTCCATTTAAGAAAGCTGTCTTTACATCCATGTGATGTATCTTCAAACCATATAAAATTGTTATCGCAATCACCATGCGAATGGATGTAATCCTTGTCACAAGTGAATACGTATCAAAATAATCCAGGCCTTCGTGCTGCCTGTATCATTTGATAACTAGTCTAGCTTTATACTTATCAATTGACCCATCAGTTTTCATATTTCTTCTAAAGATCCATTTACTCCCTAAGGCCTTACTACCTGGGGGTAAATCAACCAATTCCTAAGTATGGCTCTATAAGATGGAGTCAATCTCACTTTTGATTGCTTCTTTCCACGAAGGACTTTCAGGTAAAGTCATAGCTTCATGGAAAGTTCGAGGTTCTCCCTCTAACATATAAGTCAAGAAGTCCGGACCAAAAGACTTTGCAGTCCTAGCCCTCATACTGCTTCTTGGCTCATCTACATCTTCAGCTTGAGCATCAACTTGATCATCTAAGTGATCATCTGTTTGATCAGCTATGTGATCATTGTCATATTTAACGTCTTCCATGGAACTCTGAATCCCTTCTTGGAGACAACACGAAAATACATTTTCAAAGATAGACGCATTTCTTGATTCCATGATAGTATTCTTGTGTATATCTAGATTAACAGATCTATACACAAGAAATCGATATGCATTGCTATATGTGCATATCCAATGAATACACAATCCACTGACTTTGGTCCTGTCTGAACCTGCTTGGGTATAGGTACTGCCACTTTTGCAAGACACCCCCACATTCGTCAGAATTTATAAGAAGGCTTGATGCCTTTTCATAACTCATACGTGGTCTTGTTCACTTTCTTCCGGGGTACTTTATTCAGAATATAATTCACGGAGAGAATTACTTTCCCCCCCACATGTTTTGTGGCAATCCAGAATTTATTAACATTACATTCATCATCTCCTTTAGCGTTCTATTCTTCTGCTCAGCAATCCTATTTGACTGAGGACATTAAGGTGCCGTGGTTTGGTGGATAATCTCGGATTGAGCACAAATCTCAATAAACGGTGATTCATACTCACCACCACGATCACTTCTTAAAGCCTTACTCTTGCGGCCTAATTGATTCTCAACTTCATTTTTATAAAGAACAAACTTGTCAATAGTCTCATCTTTGCTTTTGAGCAAATACACATAACAATACTTAGTGCAATCATCAACAAAAGTGATGAAGTACTTATTGCCACCACGTGATTGTATAAACTTTAAGTCACACGTGCATCACTATGCACTAAGTCCAACGACTTTGAACTTCTTTCAATAGAATGAAACGAAGATCTTGTCAACTTCGCTTCAACACAAGTTTCACACTTGTGTTTCGAATTAATCTTAAAAGATGGTATGTGATCTAACTTGATTAATCTATGTAAATGTAGATACCCCATTTTTGACCACTCTTAAAACTTGGAAGCCTTCGATTGATCACCCAATGATGAATGTATACGTTGGACAAATGCTCGATTTCCTCAGCAGGAAGCCTCAGTTTTGAGTCTCAGAAGCCTACAAACCTTGCACCACTTTTGGACCAAAACAGTATTTTTTCAAGCCTGACCACTTAGAGGCCTGCAAGCCAACTAGTGGCCGGCAGGCCAAAAATGAGGTACAATCGTCCCCTTTAGTGGCCGGTCGGCCAGTAATGCCGGCAGAACATATAGTTTCTACTAGCTGTGCTAACTGTTCCCACAGGTGCATGCGCTGCATCAGTTGTCTCTATATTGATATTTTCGAGATAGTAACATATTTTTCTATATATACTTGACCCCCCTCCAGAATTTATGTTAGAAAAATTTTGGTAAAGAAAATTCTTGGAAAATATTTCTCTCTCTACCTTGCAACCTATACACACCTTACCTAGACCTTTTAAACTAAATTTTTAGGGTTCTTTGCTGAGGTTCTTGAGCTTGAATTTCAGCTCTTGAGGGTGGGAAATTGTTGGTTTATAACTCAAAGGCATACGCCTCTTCAAGAGGTATAATTCCTAATTCTTTTACACTATTTCTTTTTTATCTTTTCCTACTATTTTTAGACTATTTTTAAACTGTTTTTATGGGTTGAAACTTGTGGTTTAAAGCTATTAAAGCTAGAGGGGTTAACTACATTTCTTTGAATTTTGTCTCCTAAGCCTTTATACTTGTGTTTCCCATCTCTTCCTCAACTTTTTTCTAACTTTTTACCACTGATATTCAGGGGTTTTTAGAGGCTAAAAATTTAGTTTTGAGGTCCCAAAAATGGAGGGGTTAGCCACCACTTCTTATGCTTGTTTACTAGCTTAATTTCTCCTTTATTTTAGCTAACTTTTTCATATAATTTCCAGCACTGTTTTGAGCTATTTTAGGACTGTTTTAGGTTGTTTATTTCATTTGTGCTTTATATAGCATGCTTGTAGTGTAATGGCCCTCATAGGTTTGGTGTTTTAGGCATTAGACACTAACCCATTTGAGTTGATAGCATTTATTTCACGCCTTCCATACTTATGTTCACATATGATCATCTCTGTACTCTCCCTCTTTTCTTGGCTTTTTATTTCTTTAAGAATTGTTTTAACTGAGTGTTGCTTAAGCTTGAGAAAGGAACCATACAATGCTAAATGGTTTAATCTCTTCGGAGGTTCATTATCAGGGCATTACCTCTCTCTCATACCCAAAACAACTTTTTGTTTGATACTCTTCTCCATTTAGTGGACTTAATTATTATTTTTGGACTAAAATGACTAAGGAATGGAAACGTAATTGAAAGAGGCAATAAAATTGGACTAAAAGAGATGCAAGAATAAAATTGATTTGGGTTCATCGAACGTTAATTGAACCCATTGAGCCTTAGGCCATTTCGTACTTGTTAATGATGATAATGGTTTAAGAATCAATGTTAACCATTTCGCTTGATCAATTCCATGATAGGGTCGACACCCCTGATCCAAAATAACTTCACCCCCAACTGGTGACTCTACCCTGAGTGGAGATGCTAACTGAGCCACTTTTAACCCCAATGCCGATGCAAATGCAGATGAGATAAAAGAATGGGATGTACCCATATCAATCAACACATTGGCAATAGAATTATATAACAAGAAATTGCATCTCACAATTGAAGATGCTTGCAATATATCTGGTGTGGTAACAACATACACATGTCTTGTGGGTCTTTGCTCTATTTGCTCACCTCTCGGAGTGTAAGCCTGATGTATCAATTGAGTCGAAGAGATTGCCCGATTGGCCCTTGAGGCCTGTACTGACTGGGTAGGCTAATGGCTCTGAGTCTGTCTCGAACTAGACGCACTAGGTGTGCCATCCAACTGAGGGCAAAACCTCATCAGGTGCCTCGCCTGCCTACACTGATAATAGGTAAGTTGCTGACCTTTCCCCTGATTCTAGCTTTGAGGACGAGCCGAATACGGTGTAGATTGTTGCCTTCCTCTCCTTTGCGGGCAAGCTGGAGACTTGTGGCCCAACTGGCCACACTTAAAACAAGTGAAATTTCCTTAATTACCTCTTCCAAAACTCGAACTTGATACAGGAAAGGTGGATCTAGACTGTGCTCCTTGGGACTATTGTGGGGTCGAATCTCTCTGTCTCTTGTTATCTCTAGTGTCCCCCTTAACATCCTGGGACCTCTGCCTAGAGCCCCTTATTTGCTTTTTCTCCGTTTGAATCATGGTCTCTAAGTGGGTCGCCGCCTCCACAAGATGACTGTAATCTTGAATTATAGACGCAGCCACCTTAAAAAAGAGTCCTATCCTCAGCTTCTTATCAAACTCCAAGCAACGGCGTTCCTCTATCGCTACCAATGTCGGTGCAAATCTCGACAATCTAGTAAAAGTAGTCTCAAACTCCGCCATCGGTGTGTTAAGTTGCTTGAGCTTTAAGAACTGCTCTCTCAACTTCTCCCTAATAGTGGAAGCTAAAAACTTGTCTTGGAAGGCGTTGACAAAAGCCTCCCAAGTCACTCTAATACGCCAAAGCACATACTTCCACCACTGACCTACATCTTCCTTCAGTTGGAAGGATGCTAAGGTCACTCTTAGCTCGTCATCTTCAATGCCAAGCATCTCGAACGTCTTCACAATTTGTTCGAGCCATTCATCTGCCTTTAAAGGCTCTTTCGAATTCCCTAAAAACTTATCCAGATTAGACCGGAAGAACTTTGTCTTCAGAAAAGATGGGTCTATCTCAGTAACATGAGCTTGGACTTGATTCTCAGTTCTGAGAATGTCCATAGATTCCCGCAAAGCTCTGGCCCTTGTATGGGCCAAAGCGCCCATGGCCTGTTGACCAACTAGTTCGGCCACATTGGCCTGACCAACTCTTTTCTCTTGCGCTGGAATTTCATCTGGTAATGACACCTCATGCCGTCTAGGCCTGCCACGCCTACCACCACCACGCACACGCCCTAACATCCTAATAAAGGTAACACCAAAGATTAGCACATTTACAAATGTGCCGAAGCTAACTCACTCGTGTCCTAATGCGATGGACAATAGATAATTCACTCCACATAAGCACATAATCACATAAACACATACGAACTTCCTTTCTTGATAATGATTGTCACACGGCGCTGTCAGAGTTCTAATTAGAAATAGTAGTGATCAAGTGCTCTTCTAATAGGATTTCTATAAACCCGTAGACCCAATCAACATCTTAGAAATTAAATTTTATACCCACTTAGTCACATAAGCATGTTATTACGTAGCACACCATCTATATAACTATCTTTATCAAGCGAGATAAACCCATTATAGTAAAAACCACTTCCTACGTACTCAAAGTATTCAAACCCGGTACGCTTTAATACCAAGTTGTAACACCCTGAAATAAATACAATAACCCATCCTCAATATTAGTAAATAACGACAATGATAAAGTAATTATCTTCCATTAGCTTCCAATTAAGTTTACAAAAGGGTAACATATGCAGATATACATTCACAAGTCTAACCCTGAATCTATAGCATATGGTACATAACATAATGAACATTGAGCAAATAAGAAATGCCCTAAGGACTTATAATTTTCCAAGACAATGCTTAGTTACAACAAAAGGGATTTAAATCCAATACAGTTGAAGTCCTAGGCTTGTACAAGTAGATACCACAAAATAACCAAGATGAAGCCCTTGCTTTCAAGTCTTTCCAAGCTATTGTCTTGGTAGAGGCATATCATCAGCACCTGAAAATGATTTTCCTACATAGGGTGAGCCATAGCCCAGTAAAAATAATCCAACACAACATATGAATCTTAACAAAGATATAAGGGTGAGATGCATATGCAATGCTAATGACAAGACATTTTATATCTCTTTCAAACCATGCAATGACTGGTTTCTATCACAGTTCATAAAACCTTCTCTTTTCAATGGAAAACAGGACAGTGAATCATATCTCTAGGAATCTCTCAAACAAGTATCACATTTCAAGAAAATTTCATCCGCAGGAAACCGTAAACCGGCACCCATGTAAACTTAGGCTATACAAACACTATTACTGCTATTTTATGGATATTTTGTCTGCGGGATTGGCACCCATATATACGTAGGCTATACAAGCATTACTATTGGCATTTTATGGATATTTCGTCAGTGGGATCAGCACCTATGTATACGCGTTATTTTCGGGACTTTTACCCTAGACACACATGCCAACTTATTTGATGTAACAACTCCTTCCCAGATTCATCCATTTTCTTAAAACAATAAATATTTCCAAGAAATAAATACACAACAATGCTCAATGCAAATGGATAAAAAAATTAGTTTTCAATTCTCCTAATTCTCATGCAATTTTTACAATAATTATAGCTATCCTCCACCGATAGCCCAAAACATATATCTCTATATAAATAGATGATTTAAATAAAAATAAAATTTTCAAATTTCAATATGTGAGTGATAATACCTATTCAACTCCATCATCCTCGTCCATAACAACTCAATGTCGCCATTTCAATATCAATTCCATTTATCAATACAAATCAACATTTCAGATTTTTAGGGCAAAAACCCTCTTTCCTTTATAAAACCATTTCCCAAGGTAAAAGTCCTTCATTTCATCATGCCTCAACAATACATATCTATCACACAATCATTTTCGATAAACCATTTGAAAATCCCTCTTTTGTTTTCGAACCAAAACCCGAGATTGTTCAAAAATCCATTTCTTTCACAAAGTGGTTTTATAAAAACAAACAACTAAGTTAAAAATCATAAGGAAGTGTGGAGAATCTCTACCTCAAGCTTAGAAGGGTGGAAGAGAAGAACTCAGAAAAATCCAACGTTGGTGAAACCACAAACCTCTTGGATCAAAAGGAAACTCTTGACACGATCTACAATCTATCTCCAAAGAACAAGGTGAAAAGATACCTCTAGGTAAGTAGATTTGAAGATTTAAGTGGGAAAAGTAGAGTTTAGAGAGAGAGAAGAGGAACCCACGGTGTACAGAGGAAAATAGAAAGAAAATAATGAATTGAAAGTGTTTTAGAACCTATTTATAGTGGCTAGGTATATTAGAATAATAGCCCCAAGGTCAAATGAAAAGAACAAGTAAAAAATTCCCAAAAAGTAGGGCCTAAATCGAACAAAATCTGGAAAAAGACTCACAGGGGTCGACCCTCGCGACAGTGGTGTCGACCCTCAGGAAGAAAAGCTGAGACACTAATGTTTTGCAGCAGACGAGGGTCGACCCTAGGAGACAGAGGTGTCGACCCTATTTTTCAGAATGCAACCCAGAACCAAATAGCAAGGGGAAGTTCGACCCTAGGAACTTAGGGTGTCGACCTTAAAAACCAGTAGTAACACTAAGAGCAAAGCAGTAGACAAGGGTTGACCCTAAGAAGATTGATGTCGACCCCAGTAGCTGAACAAAACAAAAGAAAGAAGACAGTGTCGACACCACCATGGCTGGTGTCGACCCCTGAAGCCAAAACCCAACATAATAGGAAGAAAAACAACCACTACAAACATGGTTTCCCAGATTCAGAAGTAATAAATGGGTCGGGTCAAATCATGATCGCTATAAGGATGATCTATAGAGGATTATTGAGATGGAAAATTTGTGGTTTCTTTTTGTGATGAAGCTGGAGATGGTTGTTTTTACACCAAATAAAGTCTTTCATCTTCTTTTTGCTAGCCTCTTCTTTGGTTCTTGTTAGTGAATAAGTTTTCCATGTCCATTGCATTGTACAATTGCAATAGAATCCAGAAAAATACAATAACCAAGAATGAAAATTTCTAGCTACACAAGCAAGATTGCTTCAAAGACAACTTTTTAAAAAAAATTTATTTATAAATAACCAAACTTTATTGAAAAAGTATCAAGATGATGCAAATAATATAAAAAACTCAAAGGCAACTCTTTTTTGGCATATGTAGCAATTGGTTTGCAATTTGTAAATCATCACTATCTTTCTCCTTCTCTTGATTCATTTTTTTCAAATTTTCCATCTTTCTTTGCATCAAAGTGATCATTCTCTGCATTTCATCACCTCTTTGCATGTCACTACTTGTTTATAAACCATCATTTTCAATAGCCCTTCTCAACTCCATGTTTTTCCTTAGCAACATAGCGCCAAACTCCTTCCCTCTTTTACAGGGGGGGGGATCATACACCAACAAAAAAATTTACAAGATAGGTTTGCCTGCAAAAAAAAAAAAAAAAAAAAAAAAAAAATCACATACAAAAATTAAATTAACAACAAAATCTAGAGTGGTAATTTTTGGGTGTGCAAGGGCAGCGAAGTAATTTTGGCATTGCCATTAGAGACGTGAAGTGAATTTCAAATTCAAATAGTTTGAGGGGGTAATTGTTGAGTTTAAAACATTAGAGAGGTAAAGTGTAAATGGTCGATAGTTAAGGGGGTTTAATGTAATTTATCCTATAATTTTTCTTAATTTTAATGTCCCTCATACGCGGCACTCTATATAATTTCATATTTTTAAAATACCTCGTCATTGTGGTAATTATTGGCCCACTCTGCTAAATACTTTGATACATAAGTTTCCAATTTATTATATATTCCTATATTAAAATTTAATTACATTTTAGAGGGAAGTTTGGATTGGGGGAGATAATTAATTGAAGGCTTATAGTATATTTAACAATCTACTAATTAAAAAGAGAAAGTTTTAATTTTTTATAGGGTAAATTACATTGACACCCCCTCTATTCTTTTGAAATCACACTGACACCCTCTTTATTATTTGAAATATCATTAACCTCTCTTACTTTTAAAATATGTGTAATAGTTAAGTCCATCCGTTAATAAACCATCCATAAACTAAACAAAAAATGATGACATCAGCATAAGAAATATTTAAAATGTCAAAATTACCCTCTCCCTTTCTCCATCCCCACTTATTCTTTTCCACAGTTACATAACCTGTATGTATATATATATCACCACTGTTGGCATCACATTTAAACCATCCAATTCAAAAGTGACACATGGCAACAAAAGGTATTCTATGGCATTCGATGAGATAGTGAAGAGTCTTACATTCGAAGGGGCTCACGTGAGTTGTGAATGCAAATTCAACCAGTAGAGAGCAACATATGAAAGGCACGTGAATAAGGAATTTACAAGGAGCAGTTGGTGACAGTTACACATGCACGAAGGGAAGATGATGGCCCTAAGAAGTAGGGAGAATAAAGGAGATGATGGTGGAATATAGCAGTCTAACTGCTTTGAAAGCACCAAGAGAAGGCAATAAATAGATGAAAACAAAGACTGGAGAGGCCCCCGACCAAAATCCAGACTCTACATCTTTGTCAATTTTATTTATCTTTAAATTTCTACACTTTATTTTTATGCACTATACTTACATTTCATAGAAGTAAATTAGCCTTGTAATTCCAAAATTCGGTCGGTTTAAAAGTTTCAAAATTGCCCTTACTAAAGGTAACATTTCTTTGTAATTGTTTATTTAGTTAATCAATTACAATTTCTGCTCAGTCTCTCCCTTCTCTTTTGTTATGAATTTGAGTTAAACCTTTGGTTCATCTCTTTAACACAACACAGTAAAGTCCTCTTCATTGAGGTTAAGAGAACCTTAACACAATCGTTTGATAAAAATTGACATTTAATATCTGTAAGGACTTTTCAGATTCTTGCCCGCTCGCATACTTCTAACCTTCGAAGTATCAAAAATAGCTAACATATATTTTTTGGAATTCCTAGTGGGACCAATTTTGTGTTGAAAATATGGTTCGAACATGGCGCCAAGGCGAAGAATATCTAGATAATGAAGATGTTGAAATACAAGGAGAGGGTTTTTTGCTTCCAATAGAAGCCATAACTGACCCTCATTTTACGTCTGACCTACTTTTAAATGGCCATCAATAGGTAGAAAAAGGTCCACACCTAAGGATGGATGCACCTACTCAACATATTGGATATTTACAAGGCCAAACTTATAAACATGCACCCTCTCAAGGGCAAACACTTGGTCAAAGTAGTCAAAGCAGGAGTAAACCACTAATATTCACTCTTAGTATGTCAAATGAACAATGGAGTGGAATGATGTCCATAATGAGCCAAACAAGGAATACAAACCTAAAAAATTTGTTTGATTCATTTGGTGCTTCACTTGTTCAAAGAATTGATAATAGGTTGGAAAATATAAGTCAAAGTATAGGTCCTATTTTAAGTAATAAGAGCCCTGTTCAAACATTAACCAAGCCTAGGGCAGTTCCTAGTAGCAGTCAAAATGGTGGTGAAAGCAGAACAAGAAACGCACAATTATTCTATGAACCGGTTAGACCTACACCTCCAATTGGTCCAGGGCCTTATCGAAGAGTGTCTAATGCTCAAGAATAACATGTTGTGGATGTAGAGCCTCAGGTATTACCTTCGAGTACATTTGGTAATACTACACATGGTCAGGCTTAAACACAGAGTACTACATGAATAGTGACGAATTCAGTCTTCGAACCTATACTTGGGGGGTTTGCGGAACCTTTTAGGCCACAACTTGTTCCACTTAGGGAAGAAGACATCATAAGATATGAGCAGGCACCAAATCCTATAGTATATTCTTTGGACTGAGTGGTTGCACCCTTTGTGCAAGACATACCAAATGTGCAGCCTCAAGCCCCTAGGCAACAAATCCATCAAGAATATGTGCCACATCAAGTCCCAAAATGTGTCCCTAATGTTATTCCTAAGGACCAATTGCTTAACATGGTGCAAGAAGTGTGTGGTCTTGTGGCTCGAGGAGTGTAAACACTAGTTTATAAATAGCCATACCCTGATTAGGTAGATAGGCTACATGAGTTTTCAAAGGGATATAAGGTCCCAGATTTTACCTTGTTTAGGGAGGATGGAAACCAATCAACTGTAGAACACATTGCTAGATTCATAGGACAATGTGGAGAATACACGAATCGTGACTATTTAAAGCTTCGATTGTTTCCTAGTTCATTGATTGGCTCAGCATTTGCTTGGTATTAGGGGTGGGCGCGGATCGGTTGTGGCCATGAAACCTCCAATCCGCCATCCGTCCGCCAAATTGGCGGATTGGTGAAAATCAATCCGCATCCGTCCGCCAATCCAGCGGATGCGGATTTGGCGGATTGGCGGATTGGCGGATGGATGCGAATCGGTTTGGCGGTTTGAAAATTTACAAATTTTCAACATACAAAAAAAAAAAAATCCAATTCCTTAAGATAAAGATAAATGGCATATGAAGATAAAGATAGCTCGCAGCAGTTACAAGAAAACATATGAGATAATTAGAGAAACATGGAGAATCCAAAAAACCTCTTTGTTACTTTGGGTTTGAAGCATGTACAAAATATCACATAATTACAGAGAGAAATACAATTAATTTAAATATAATTAAAAACTAACCTGGAGGAAGGGATTGCTTCAACTTGTCAGCCTTTTCTGAGTCAAACACACACAGTGTGTAGAGGTACCTGGAAACAACAAATGTAATATCTGAGCTTCCAAATATTGATTGAAATTAGGATATACAATGATAAACAAACTACAAACCAGCTGCTCCTAAAAGCAGCAAGGATTTGATTTGATGTAAAAGCTATTTTAAGATTTAATATAATCTCTTCCAGTCAAAACACAAAAGAACTTCTATAAAATTTAAAAACTTAGTAATGTTAGCCTTACTACAAAACTCTTCACATTGATAGTGAATATATATATATATATATGAACTACCAGCCATGAGCAAGTTATGACTTGTTGGAAAAATTCAAGAACTTTATGCAAAGAAGAATGGGTCAAGATTTAATTCATGAACAATGATAGTCATCAGGAAACTTCAAAATGGGCAATACAGAATGTGGCAGTTGCATAATAATGACCCTAGCAGAAGTTGCATTATAAACACATTGCAGTGACACTCCCTCCAACTACTCTGCACAAGCACTCAAAACCAAGGAACAAGAATCTAAAAGATGTTTTATTTCTAAAAATTGGAAATACAAGAAGCAACAGATCCATAAATCTCATTATCTTCAATAATTCTGTGGCAGATAATTGAAATCCTAAAATTTAAGCCAAAAGAAAGTCAATGGAATAAGAGACGAGTTACACATTACCTCCACTTCTTCCTGGTTCAAGTTACCCACTGCAACATAGTAAGTAGAAGACTGGAAAATATCCTGCTGGATTATACCACTTCCTGTAAATATGCAGTAACCTAGTTAGCACACAGTTCTACATAGTTAGGCATTTTTTTTTTCACTTTTCCAACTTACCATGAATGACATTCCATGACAAGGTGGTATTAGGATATGATATGTCTTCAAGCCATTGAGCAAATCCTTCATTCCCTGCAATGTTTCAGTTTTAAAATTATGTTAAAACAGTAATTCCATATAAAATCAGCCCCCAATAACATCTCTGTGCAAATAGAAGATACTAGGGAGATAACAAACAATTATATCTGTAACATACAAAAAAAAGTAGCAGCATGCTGCAAGTAAAGCTAAGTACATTGTGAGACCAGTCGACTGTATAATTTACATAACTACATGAATTATCAAAACCATGATGCGGACATATGAAAGCACCATAGCAATAGGATGAAATGTATGGAACAATTTGTCTAGCATTACTCTTTTAGGATAAATTTGAAGTTCTCTCATTCAAACATCTACATTTAAGAGCATTTCCAATCCTTCATCAAATTTTTCATCGAATTCAAATTTGATGAAAAAATTGCTAAATTGTGATCGACCTATTTCATCAAATCTGTACCAAATAAAGGGAGAGACAAATTTTTCACCAAATTCTTCAAAGTCATATTTTTAGGATAAGTTTGGAATTTTTTAAAAAGATTTGATGGGAAAAAAAAATTAGAGCAAGATTTTGTGTGTTTCGTGTCAGATAATCAAAATTTCAAGCAAATTTGATGGAAAAAAATAAATAAATAAAAATTAAAAAAAAAAGAGTAAGAATGGAAAATGTATAGAAATTGAGGACGAACCAAAGAACCAAAAGGTGAGGACAACAATGATGCAAGACCAAGTATCGTCTCTGATCAATCTCGATATCTCTTCATCTTCAGTTGTTGTTGGGTAGTGGACATGGTAACCAACCCCAGTCTGTTTCTGAACGAGCAACGACGGTCGATCGTTGTTGTCCTCCGCCTCTTTCGCCGCCACCTCCTCCTCCTCTCTGACCGGAAAGAATGAATACGATGTGGTTGGGGCGCCGGAAAACTCCCAAATGGTTGAGGAAGAGGAAGATGCAGATGCCGAAGAAGACGGAGAAGCTGATTTGGGTTGAGAAGAATCCATGGAAGAGAGAAGCAAAAAGAGTTGAGAGAGACAGAGACAGAGACATGTTGAAGAACCTAGGGCTACAAAACGTGAAATGAAAAAAAAGGAGGCAACACAGGGGAGGAAAAGGGGGAAAATAAGTGAGGGCGGGCGGGTCGGGTGAACTGCTAGAATTGGCGGATTATCCGTGACCCGACCCGAAATCGAGAAAATGAAAAAAATGGATCCGCATCCGTCCGCCGCAGGTCACGCATCCAACCAAAGCTCGGCGGGTCGGGTCGGGTCGGGCGGGTGTAGCGGGTCGGGCCATTCGCTGCACACCCCTACTTGGCATATCAGTTTGTTGCCTGGTACGGTTCAAACTTGGCCACAAATTGAGGCAATGTTTTATGCACAATTCTTTCAAACTAAACCAGAGGTCACAATGGCTGACTTAGCAAGGTTAAGCCAAATGATAGCGGAAAAGGCTACTTAATTTATAGTAAGATTTAAGAGGTCTAGAAGTAAGTGTAGAGTAGTCCTCCCAGAGCTTAAATTTGTCAAATTGGCTCAAAATGGTTTAGAGTTTAGGTTTCGAAAGAAGTTTGATGCAATAGATTTTAGAGACTTAGTCGATTTGACTTATAAAGTGTCTAGGTACGAATCGTTGTTAGAGAAAGAACAAAATAGGAACAATTCCTCATATAAAACCTATTATAGGGACCTTAGCATGGAAATAGATGCTGCTAAAATTGTAGGCAAAGAACCATACGTATGTGATGTCTTAGTTAAAAAAGAAACTACAATAAATCATCAGTTTAAAAAGAAGGAATTTTATATTAAAAAAAAAAAATAATCTTTTGATATTTCTAAAGCTGATGAAATATTTGATCATTTATTAGCAATATAGTTTCTAAAGATCCCTAAAGAAGTGGTTATGCCAATTTCGAACGAGTTAAAAGGTAAAATGTATTGTACATGGCGTAATACTTGGTCTCATTCTACTAAAAACTGCATTGTTTTTCGAGATAGGATTGGGAAGCAGGTCAAGAACGGTAGGCTTCAGTTTCTAGCCAAGACTGAGAAGGCAATGGGAATTGACAAAGACCTTTTTCCAGAAGTAAATGAGGTGGAAGCCAATATTGGAGTTCTAGACTCAATTATTTAGGCTTTGGAATGAGGGTGAGAGAATTAGATGTTTTGGACGTCCAGATGAATTAAATGAGGCAATAATTTGCTTCGAAAGAAAGAAAGTCATCCCAAAAGATTGAAGAAATTGGCTCTTCACATGGCCAACAACAATCTGATCACTTAGTAAATGCATGTACTTTGGATATTTCAATTGTCCAGAGGGTTTGTCCTAGGTATGAGAAAGGTTATAAATGAGTGAAAGAAATACTTGAAAAGGTCAGTCCCAGAGACAACATTCCAAGCTTTGTAACTAAAAGGCTTAGAAGCAAGCTCTGCCAAACTTATGGCCCATATTAACTAGTGGCTCCTTCTCAAAAGACAACTGGAGGCAAATTGTAACAACCCTCGTACTGATTATTGATAACCCACTGAATTACGTACTGATTACTGTTAAACTGAACTGATAATGACTGATAATTGGATTAACTGAAGTACTGAATGAACCGATTGAAATTGAAACTGAAATTGAATAAGTTTATCTATTGAGTTGCATGTTGCATTTATTCGATCGATTGATTATCTGTTTGAATTCATATGTTTAAACTGCTAATTGAAGGCCTTATCGGCGGCCGAATTAGGAACCGTTTGGAGTTTTGGAATCAGTAGAATATTTGTGATTTTATGGTATATTTATTTGAAAATTGATTAGGAATGATTAAATTAGATTAAATTAAGCCAATTAAAGAGTTTGTCGTAATTACCATTTTGCCATTGTGAGTGGGGCCTTTGTTTATTCATCTTTGAGCCTTATACACTTAATCAAAACATTTCTTCTCCTATTTCTTGCATACAACCGAATTTAGAGAGAGAGGGAGAGAATTGAGGGAGATTTTGAGCTCATCTTGTATATTGCTAGAAGAACTTGAAGAAATTGGTAGAGAATTGGCAAATTGGACTCTTAAATCTTGAATACAAGACTAAGGTAGGACATTCATCTTCTTGTTGTTGAATTAGAGCTAATTCTTGCATAATTCATGTTTCATTTTTGAGTTGAGGCATGTTGTAGCTCATACATGGTGAATTATGTTTGAATTCATGCATGCATGGCCATCTTGGTGCATTTTGAAGTTGAATTCATGGTAGATTGTGCATGCATGTCCATGTTTTTATCATAGTCCATGTTTTCAAAATGTCTCCCAACTATTGAGCTCTTTAGAGCAAGGATTGAAGCTTGAATTTGGTTTAAAACTCATGCATTGCATGTTTACATATTGTTCTTGAAAAATAGTTTGAAATTGGGTTTGAATTAAACACCCTTGGGCTTTGATTTCTTAAATTGAGTTTTGAAACATGTTATTCTATGTGTTTAAAAGAGTTTTCCAGAAAATAGCCCAAGAGGATCGAAAATATTGCTTTTGAACTTGGTTTTGAGCTTGGGACTCAAATCTGGGATTTCCAGATTTCTGTTGTCCGCTCGAGCGGAGGAAGTGGCGCTCGAGCGGAGAAAACGAGCTCCCAGCATCTTGCTCTGTGCATCAGTCCGCTCGAGCGGAGTATTGGGCGCTCGAGCGGAGGACTGGGTGATGCGCTCGAGCGGGCGTCGAGCGGAGATTTCACCTATCCAGTACTTTTTGGTCCGCTCGAGCGGGGATGTTGCGCTCGAGCGGGGACCTTTGTTTGCCTGTCCGCTCGAGCGGGGAAACCTGCGCTCGAGCGGGACTCTGTTTCACTGAAAATTCTGGAATTGTTTTCTAAGTGTATTTTCACATCCTCATTTCATCCTAGGCATTCTTAGGCCTAGTTTAAGACATTTTAATGAGGCTATAGATGTAGAACACACCGAGGCATAATAGGAAGTTAATTATTGTACTTCCCCAACTGTTAAACTTAGTGTGTGTTCTCTATTTGTTAACTGTTTAGGGTTGGCACTTGGGGACGCGCTCTAGCATACTGTAGCCCAATCTCTGTGAGTAACAGATTGTGTAAAGATATGTTCAAAATGGTTATCTTTTGAATACTGAACAGAACTGTTTACTGAACGGATATTGTTTATTGAATGAATGTATGTCCTGTATTGTGAACTGTACTGTGGCATCCTTAGCACTTATTGATTACTGTTATTGTTACAGAGCTCTGTCGGTTTCCTTGTGGAACCATACTGTTTACTGATTGATGGCCATCATTATTGTTGGGTCTGTTAAGGCCCGGTCCTTCTGGACCTACTGTTCATAGGCTAATGGGTGTACCACATATGACTGATTGACTGAACTACTGAAAGACTGAATACTGTTTAATGAACTGTTTTCATTACTGTAAGGACATTCATTCATAACCTCTTTACACTTATTGTTATTCACTGGGCTTTAGCTCACTGTTTATATATATATGTAGGTTCTTAGCAGCCAGACCGGAGCTAGGAGCGTGGGTTAGTCCCCAGTTTTGTCAAGCCAGCCTATGTGCCTCACTGCGAGGTTCCGAGACGCCATGCTGTGGCTTGGGGTGTTTTTGTGTCCCCTATCGGTCTCCCTACTGTTTTGTACTGTTGTCTAGACTGTTTACTGTTCTACTGCACTGTTATCGAGGGATTAAGTCCCCGTACTGAATGGTTGAATGTGATTGTATAGACTGTACTGTTTTGAGTTGAATGAATGCATGAAAAATGTTTTTGGCATACAGATTTTCACAGCTCAATGGACACTAGTTATTTACTGTATTGGCTTCCGCCAGGCCCTGTACTCTGTTTTACTGTATTACTGTTCAGCAGGCCTTCGGTAATCTCGGATTACTGGCCAGTTACGGTGCTAAACCCATCGGGCTGGGTTTGGGTCGTGACAGAGTGGTATCAGAGCGATACTTAACCACGAGTTATACCGCACACACGTGTCCAAATGAGCTATAGGGTGTCCTAGAAAAGTGATTAGGGCATCTCATGAACTTGAAAAGTGTGTGCTTATGACTGACTGATTATATGTTAAAGTGTTGAACTGTTTAAGTGTACAACTGCTTATAATGATAACTGGTATAACTGCTTATAGTGGAATGGATAATGCAAATGAACCTGAATCATCATCCTCTGAGGCCAGAATGGCCAGACTTGAACAAATGATGGGACTGGTAATTGAAAGACTAGATCAACAACAGAACCAACAGCCCCCACCTCCTCCTCCTCCGGTGCAACCGGAACAGAATGTACAGAATGTGAATGCCAATGAGGTGGACATTATTGCACTGACCCATAAGTTCAGCAAGATGAAACCGCCGTCCTTTCAGGGAGGCTTAGAACCGTTAAAGGCTGAAGCTTGGGTTCTTGAGACTGAGAAATTGTTTGAAATGTTTCCGTGCTCCGAAGCCAACAAAGTACTGTTAGCAACCTTCACCCTTCAGGAAGAAGCAAGAAGGTGGTGGATGTTGACCCGTGATGCGAATACTATTGTGACTTGGACTCAGTTCAAGGAGTCCTTCTTTGAAAAGTATTTTCCCCAGTGCATCAGGGACAGAAAAGTGACTGAGTTTGAACAGCTGAGACAGGGCAATATGTCTGTTGCCGAGTACGAGAAGAAATTCACCGAATTTGCCAGGTATGCACCACATATGGTGGATACCGAATATAAGAAGGCCAGAAGGTTTGAAGGAGGCCTTAGTGTTGCTATACAGGACCGAATAAATGTTTTGAAAATGCCAACTTTTGTGGGTGTTCTCGACCAGGCATTGATGGCCGAGACAAATATTGCAGCAGTGAAACAATCTGAAACACCAACAACGGAATGGCATGGTAAAAGACAGGGTTTCAAATTCAAGAAAGGCAAACATAACTCTGCAAACAAGAAACAGAATACGGGGTCAACGACTAGCCCCAGCCAAGGGAGTGGATTCATTCCACCCTGCTCCGTATGTGGCAATAAGCACAAAGGGGTTTGCTACCAGATTTCAGGAGCTTGCTTCAGATGTGGCAAGGTGGGCCACAGAATTAAAGACTGCCCTTCTGCTCCACCAGCTAGTGGTAAAGCTGCACCAAGTGCAGCAGCATCAAATGTAGCACTAAAGCCTAACCCCAAAGCTACCGGGAAAGAGCCTGTGAGGCAGGGCCGAGTATTTGCCCTAGTACCGGGAGACGTTCAGAATACTGAGACCGTTGTGTCAGGTATCCTCTCTATTTGCACTCAGAATGCATATGTATTGATTGATTCGGGGTCTACACATTCTTATGTGTCGCATGCCTTCTCACGAAAATTGAATAGACCCTTAGAACCTATGAATTACTTGTTAGCTGTATCATCACCTGTGGGGGGATCCATGACATGTGCATATATGTATCCTGCTTGTGAAATTATTGTTGGGGATATGCATCTGTTTATTGACTTACTGCCATTGAACATAGATCATTTTGATGTGATATTGGGGATGGATTGGCTACAAAAATATCATGCTACTATCGATTGTGTAACAAAACAAGTTGTTTTCCGTCCACCTGGTTTGCCTGAATTTGTGCTTAATGGGAGTGGAGTAGTACCTCCTCCGTATTTGATTTCTTCGGTAAAAGCCGTTAAATTAATTAGAAAGGGGTGTAAAGGATATCTGTGTTCTGTACTGACTGTATCTGCTAATGATAATATTAAAACTGATGTGAATTGTATTCCTATAGTCAGAGAATTCCCAGATGTATTTCCAGATGATTTGCCAGGGATTTGATTGATAGGGAAGTTGAATTTACTGTTGATGTGATTCCGGGTACACAGCCAATGTCTAAAGCTCCCTACAGAATGGCTCCAACTGAACTGAAAGAATTGAAAGTACAATTGCAGGAGCTGCTAGACAAGAAGTTTATCCGACCCAGTACTTCACCGTGGGGTGCACCTGTTTTGTTTGTAAAGAAGAAAGATGGCTCACTGAGACTGTGCATTGATTACCGTGAATTGAACAAGGTAACTGTGAAAAATAAATACCCATTGCCACGTATTGATGATTTATTTGATCAGTTACAGGGTGCACAAGTGTTCTCCAAGATTGATCTTAGATCGGGGTATCATCAACTGAAAGTTAAACCAGAAGACATTGATAAAACTGCTTTTAGAACGAGGTATGGCCACTATGAATTTTTAGTTATGCCGTTCGGAGTTACTAATGCCCCAGCTGCATTTATGGACCTCATGAACAGAATTTTTAAACCATACCTTGATGATTTTATTGTGGTATTCATTGATGACATATTGATTTATTCTAAGACTGTAGAGGAACATGAACATCATCTGAGACTTGCCCTACAAACCTTAAGAGAACAGAAACTGTATGCTAAACTGTCTAAATGTGAATTTTGGCTAGATCATGTTATGTTTTTGGGGCATGTTGTTAGCAAAGATGGAATTTCTGTTGATCCGCAGAAAATTGAAGCTGTAGTAAACTGGCCTAGACCAACAAATGTGACTGAAGTCCGAAGCTTTTTGGGACTAGCCGGGTATTACAGAAGATTTGTCAAAGATTTCTCCAAAATTGCCTTACCACTGACTCAGTTGACACAGAAGGGGATATCATTTGACTGGACTGACCAGAGAGAATCCGCATTTCAGGAGTTGAAAACTAGACTCGTGACTGCACCAATTCTTACCTTGCCTACAGGTACGGATGGTTATACTATTTTTAGTGATGCTTCTCATAAGGGTTTGGGATGTGTTTTAATGCAGAATGGGAGAGTATTGCTTATGCTTCCCGACAGTTGAGACCACATGAAAAGAATTACCCAACCCATGACCTGGAACTTGCTGCAGTGGTGTTTGCACTGAAAATTTGGCGTCACTATTTGTATGGAACAACATGCGAAGTGTATACTGACCACAAGAGCCTGAAATACTTTTTCACTCAGAAAGAACTGAATATGAGACAGCGGAGATGGCTAGAACTGATTAAAGATTATGACCTACAGATTTTGTACCATCCGGGAAAAGCCAACACCGTTGCCGATGCTTTGAGCCGAAAATCGATTGGGAACTTAGCTTGTTTGCTCACCGGGCAGAAAGAATTGCTTTGTGATCTTGAAAAGTCTGAAATTGAAATTGTTTTGAAGGAACAAGGTGGAACCTTAGCTGCTATTTCTGCTCAACCAGCCTTGATTGAAGAGATTAAAGAGAAACAGCAACTGGATGATTACTTAAAGAAGATTATTGAAGAAAGAGATTCAAAACCGAAACCGGGGTTCAAATTTGAGAACAATGTACTGAAATTTCAAGAAAGACTGTGTGTGCCGAATGACACTGAACTGAAAAGAAGAATTCTGCAAGAGGGCCACAATTCAAAATTTTCTATCCACCCAGGGAATACGAAAATGTATCAAGATTTGAAATTTAATTTCTGGTGGCCGGGAATGAAGAAAGAAATTGCCGACTTTGTGTCCAAATGTCTTCATTGCCAACAAGTCAAAGCTGAACATCAACGACCTGCTGGATTATTGCAACCCTTACCCATACCAGAATGGAAATGGGAGCATATCACGATGGATTTTATCGTTGGATTACCTCGCTCCAGAAAAGGCATGGACTCTATTTGGGTTATTGTTGATAGATTGACTAAATCTGCACACTTCCTACCTGTCAAGACAATTTATAATGCAGACAAATTGGCTGTTATCTATATTGATGAAATTGTGAGATTGCATGGAGTGCCTGTATCTATTGTTTCTGACAGGGATTCGAAGTTTACATCGAGGTTCTGGCAAAGCCTACAGACTGCATTGGGTACTGAATTGAGGCTGAGTAGTGCCTATCATCCTCAGACAGATGGACAGTCAGAAAGGACCATCCAGACTCTAGAGGATCTACTGAGAATGTGTGTCCTTGACTTCCAAGGAAACTGGGAAAGTCATTTGCCGTTGGCTGAATTCGCCTACAACAACAGCTACCATTCGAGTATTGGTATGGCGCCTTTCGAGGCATTGTATGGCAGAAAGTGTAGATCTCCAATCTGCTGGGCAGAAGTTGGAGACGGGCCGTTGCTTGGGCCCGAGATTGTGTATGAAACAACCGAAAAGATAAAACTGATACAGCAAAGACTGAAAACTGCACAAAGTAGACAGAAGAGTTATGCAGATGTTAGAAGACGAGACCGAGAGTATGAAGTGGGTGATCACGTGTTTGTGAAAGTGACACCAATGAAAGGCCAGACTCGTTTTGGAGTCAAAGGCAAGTTAGCGCCACGATACGTTGGACCTTATGAGATCGTTGAGAAAATCAATCCGGTGGCGTATCAAGTTGCACTTCCTCCTGAAATGGAGCATATGCATAACGTCTTCCACATCTCTATGTTGAGAGATTATCTTCGGGATCCATTCCATGTGATTGAGCCTACTCGGATAGTGTTGAGTGATGACTACACTTACGAGGAGAGGCCTATACAGATTGTAAATAGACGGATCAAGAAACTGAGAAACAAAGAGATCCCGCTGGTGAAAGTAGATTGGCAGAACCATGGTGGTGTGTATGCCACTTGGGAAAGGGAAGATGACATGGCTAAAAGATACCAGAACTGTTTCCACTGAATCCTGTTTTCTTCCAAACTGAAGGTAACTCGAGTTTAGAGGACTAAACTCCTTATAAGGAGGGGAGACTGTAACAACCCTCGTACTGATTATCGATAACCCACTGAATTACGTACTGATTACTGTTAAACTGAACTGATAATGACTGATAATTGGATTAACTGAAGTACTGAATGAACCGATTGAAATTGAAACTGAAATTGAATAAGTTTATCTATTGAGTTGCATGTTGCATTTATTCGATCGATTGATTATCTGTTTGAATTCATATGTTTAAACTGCTAATTGAAGGCCTTATCGGCGGCCGAATTAGGAACCGTTTGGAGTTTTGGAATCAGTAGAATATTTGTGATTTTATGGTATATTTATTTGAAAATTGATTAGGAATGATTAAATTAGATTAAATTAAGCCAATTAAAGAGTTTGTCGTAATTACCATTTTGCCATTGTGAGTGGGGCCTTTGTTTATTCATCTTTGAGCCTTATACACTTAATCAAAACATTTCTTCTCCCATTTCTTGCATACAACCGAATTTAGAGAGAGAGGGAGAGAATTGAGGGAGATTTTGAGCTCATCTTGTATATTGCTAGAAGAACTTGAAGAAATTGGTAGAGAATTGGCAAATTGGACTCTTAAATCTTGAATACAAGACTAAGGTAGGACATTCATCTTCTTGTTGTTGAATTAGAGCTAATTCTTGCATAATTCATGTTTCATTTTTGAGTTGAGGCATGTTGTAGCTCATACATGGTAAATTATGTTTGAATTCATGCATGCATGGCCATCTTGGTGCATTTTGAAGTTGAATTCATGGTAGATTGTGCATGCATGTCCATGTTTTTATCATAGTCCATGTTTTCAAAATGTCTCCCAACTATTGAGCTCTTTAGAGCAAGGATTGAAGCTTGAATTTGGTTTAAAACTCATGCATTGCATGTTTACATATTGTTCTTGAAAAATAGTTTGAAATTGGGTTTGAATTAAACACCCTTGGGCTTTGATTTCTTAAATTGAGTTTTGAAACATGTTATTCTATGTGTTTAAAAGAGTTTTCCAGAAAATAGCCCAAGAGGATCGAAAATATTGCTTTTGAACTTGGTTTTGAGCTTGGGACTCAAATCTGGGATTTCCAGATTTCTGTTGTCCGCTCGAGCGGAGGAAGTGGCGCTCGAGCGGAGAAAACGAGCTCCCAGCATCTTGCTCTGTGCATCAGTCCGCTCGAGCGGAGTATTGGGCGCTCGAGCGGAGGACTGGGTGATGCGCTCGAGCGGGCGTCGAGCGGAGATTTCACCTATCCAGTACTTTTTGGTCCGCTCGAGCGGGGACCTTTGTTTGCCTGTCCGCTCGAGCGGGGAAACCTGCGCTCGAGCGGGACTCTGTTTCACTGAAAATTCTGGAATTGTTTTCTAAGTGTATTTTCACATCCTCATTTCATCCTAGGCATTCTTAGGCCTAGTTTAAGACATTTTAATGAGGCTATAGATGTAGAACACACCGAGGCATAATAGGAAGTTAATTATTGTACTTCCCCAATTGTTAAACTTAGTGTGTGTTCTCTATTTGTTAACTGTTTAGGGTTGGCACTTGGGGACGCGCTCTAGCATACTGTAGCCCAATCTCTGTGAGTAACAGATTGTGTAAAGATATGTTCAAAATGGTTATCTTTTGAATACTGAACAGAACTGTTTACTGAACGGATATTGTTTATTGAATGAATGTATGTCCTGTATTGTGAACTGTACTGTGGCATCCTTAGCACTTATTGATTACTGTTATTGTTACAGAGCTCTGTCGGTTTCCTTGTGGAACCATACTGTTTACTGATTGATGGCCATCATCATTGTTGGGTCTGTTAAGGCCCGGTCCTTCTGGACCTACTGTTCATAGGCTAATGGGTGTACCACATATGACTGATTGACTGAACTACTGAAAGACTGAATACTGTTTAATGAACTGTTTTCATTACTGTAAGGACATTCATTCATAACCTCTTTACACTTATTGTTATTCACTGGGCTTTAGCTCACTGTTTATATATATATGTAGGTTCTCAGCAGCCAGACCGGAGCTAGGAGCGTGGGTTAGTCCCCAGTTTTGTCAAGCCAGCCTATGTGCCTCACTGCGAGGTTCCGAGACGCCATGCTGTGGCTTGGGGTGTTTTTGTGTCCCCTATCGGTCTCCCTACTGTTTTGTACTGTTGTCTAGACTGTTTACTGTTCTACTGCACTGTTATCGAGGGATTAAGTCCCCGTACTGAATGGTTGAATGTGATTGTATAGACTGTACTGTTTTGAGTTGAATGAATGCATGAAAAATGTTTTTGGCATACAGATTTTCACAGCTCAATGGACACTAGTTATTTACTGTATTGGCTTCCGCCATGCCCTGTACTCTGTTTTACTGTATTACTGTTCAGCAGGCCTTCGGTAATCTCGAATTACTGGCCAGTTACGGTGCTAAACCCATAGGGCCGGGTTTGGGTCGTGACACAAATGAAAGGGAACAAGAGGATCATTCAGAGGTAGAACCCATGGGGATTCATGAATAGACTCCCTCAATCAATCCTTTAGGGAGAGAAGACTTGAGAGAAGTCTAGAAGTTGGAACTTAGATGCCAAAAACTTCTTACATAAGCAAAAGGCAAGTGTATTCTAGGGTGCCAAAAGTCCCTAATTGGTTTGTCTTGCAGACCAGGCCTAAGGAAAGTTAGACTGAACCTTAATAGATCAGAAATTGTAAATGGTTAAGCCACCTCCTATAATGCCTAATTAGTGGTTCATGCTAAAGGATCCAAAGAAAGGCAGTCAGATTTGGTGTCCATTCTCTCCAAATCGCAAAGAAGAAAGATCCAAAAGAAATTCACCAAGTACCAAAAAGGAATTCGAAGACCCTATCAAAATAATTCCCAGAGAGGGGAAGTGTAGAGACAAAGGGGTTGAGAAAGAGCATGTGAGATATAATCATGCTCAGTAAAAAAGAGAACAATTGGCTCGAATTCATACTGAATTAACAACTGAAAAAAAAATACTAGTCTAATAGGCTTGTCTAAGGCCTTGATGAAAATGATATTTTTATTTATCCTCGAGTGGGGAAATGATATTTTTATATTTTAATATTAATTATAAAAGTGATATTGACTGAAAAGTCAACATGTACCACTTTATCCCAATTGGAAGCAGAAGCAGATTTCATGATTTATGGATCCAACTAATGAGGATGGTTAAAAATCACAAAAATAAAAAACAGAAGGAAATTTTAATTTAAAAAAACAAAATTACAAATAAGTTACCAACTTTATACATATTAACAATTAAAATTATAAATTTTTTCATAATTCTATAATACTTTTTTGATAGTACAATTGATAGGTAATTTTCCCAAAAAAGAAAAAAAAAAAGAAATTACAAATTTTTTCAGCATTTGACCTTTTTAATAAAATAAATCCTGATGTTTTAATTTTATTAATTTAAACTATAATAGTTTGATGGGGCATTTACATACAAGTCCCATTTTGTAAGCTTATACTCCATTAGGTCCTAGATAAAATTATTTACTCTTTCAAGTCCCATTAATTTTTAATAGACCAATTTACCCATCCAAACCCCCTCATCTTCTTCCCATGTTTCTTCGTCTTCACTCGAACTTGCCCAATCCAGGTGACTTTGGGAGAAGAAGGCTCTGGGGTTTCGAAAGCGCAGCCTCGTTTCTTGGCTCCGGTGGGGAACATAGGAGATTGCCCGCCTTTGAGGCTGCCGTTTGTTTTGAGTCGGCAGCTGAGAGAGGTGGAGAGAGAGACGGGTGCGTCGCGCTGCCCTTCAAGGTCAGGATCAAGCATGAGTAGAGCACAAACATCTGCTGGTACTGAACCAATGGGAAGATCTTTCAGGAATTTTGAGAGTCACTCAAAGAAGATGACTACTGACAATTTTCAGGAACCTCATCAAACTTTTTTTGACATGCCAAGTTTTCCAACAGATTCTCACAAGTCCGTCGGTCAAACTACTTCCCCCTCTTATGTAAATGCTAATTCTGGTGAGATAAATTCCCAGGTAGATGTTTCTCCAGGATCAGAGAAACGTCCGGAACCATCTGATGATGTATGGCTCATTGTATCAGAGATTCCTCTTTCTATACAACTCACAAGTGCTCTGCTACAAGTAAAGAAGCTGTGCAACTGGAAAATGACGAACAGTCTATGCAAGATGATCAGGAGAAGGAATACCGGGAAAACCAGGAGAGACTAGATCGTGAACGGCGACAAAGGGAGGAGGAAGAGAGAGAGCGGAGGAGACTTGAGAGGGAGAGGGGAGAGTAAGGGAGAATGAAAGGGAAAGGAAAAGGGAAAGGGAGAGAGCAATGGAGATTGAGAGAGAGACAGAGAGTTTTTTAAAATTGGAAACCTTCCCAATTTATAATATTCTCAATTTTAATCATGAAAAAATTGAGAAATTTCTCAAAATTGATAATTATAAATTTCTTAGATATTCGCAGAATTATCTTTCTTTTCAATCCCATACTTTTCTCAGAAGCCAAACAAAATTTTTTGAATTTTGATAATTATATATTGAAATCATTCTCTGTTTGAAAATTGAGAACATTCTCACTTTGAAATTGAGAACATTCTCAGTTTTGGAATTAAAGGGCAAAACGTCTTTTTACCTATAAATGAGACTTATTGGTTCAAAAACTTTTTGACAGGACCTAAGTTACCACCAAATATGTAAACAGGACTTTTTGGTAATTAACTCTATTTTGATTTATTTTCTATCTAAACTATTTACGTATTTTTGCTAAGTAAGAATGATGAAAAAAATTATGTTTTAGCCATTAATTCAATATAAGTGTACACAAAATATTTAAAATACATTTTTGTTGAATATAATGACTAAAATATTATTATTTTTAGTTGGTTTTACTTAAAAAAAATAAATTAAAAGATTAGGATTGAAAATAAATTAAAAGATTAGGATTTAAATTGGTAAAATAAAAATCATAGAGTTCATTTTGTGTCAAACCCGGAGTTTTTTTTTTTTATTATAATTTTTCAAAAAAAAACTTACAATTTCCATTCACATTCTACATATTATTATACACTTTTATATTTTATACATTTTTTTTATAAATATATTTTAACATATTTTTTTACGCATATCAAATATATATATATTTTTTACAGATATAGAGCCCTTTTGGTAACTTGCTTAAAAGTCACCTCTTTTCGAATTTTTGTTTTTAGTGACTTTTTTTTTTTTTATCAAATTATGTCAATTTTTTTTTTTTTTTTATAACTTTTTCGGTCCGTCTTGTTGACACGAATCGAAAAAGGATATATATTTTTAAAAAATTTCAAATTTCAAATAAAAAAATCAAAATAAGCCAAAAAAATCTACTATTTTTTACTTATTTTTCATCTTTTTTTTGGAATTTTTTAAAAAAATTATAATTTTCTGGTTCATCTTATAAAACTGAATTTAGAAGCTTAAAGTTTTTTTTATTTTTTTTAAATAGTTCACTAAGAACAAAAAAAAAAAAAAAAAAAAGTAACCCAAAGCAACTCATACCCACGATGGGGGAGAGGGAGGGATAGAAAAACCAAGTAGTTTATTACTTAAAAATAACTTAAATTAAGCTTAAAAAATTAATTATTTAAAAACTAAAATCGAGGTGATGCTAATTTTTACTTTTTAATTATTAACTTATTTTAAGAGCAATAATTATGAATTTTTAACTTTCAATAATCTATACCAAACAAATCTAATGAGTGACCGAGCCCAAGAGAGAAAAAAAGAGAGACAGTTAAAAAGCTTGAAATATCACAACTTATGCAGTATGAATATTTCGAAAAATATATCGTACTCGTACTAGGTACTTACCGGCATATGGTACCTCGTATGGTATTTCTGCATACGTACTGATAGGGACGAAACTAGGATTTTATCACCGGAGGGCCTAAAAGACAAATAAAAAAATTTCAACATATACATATACACGCATGTATGTACAATATGATATATAAATTATGTATATACATAAAAAAATTCAAATACCATAGAAGTAATTTCTAGTAGGATGAACTTTTTTTTGGTGCAAAATAAAAAGAAAGTGCAGGATATGAGAAAAATTAGATATGTATTTTTTTATATTGAGGGCCATTTTATGTATAAAATGAGATATATTTTTAAAATGTTATGACAAATCATATTTTTCACAGAAACAAGGGGGCCATGGCCTCCTATAGTCTTCTCCTAATTCTGTCCCTGCGTACCGGGTACATGAAACACGTATCTAAATTTTTTTTTCTCTTAATTTTTGGCATACACAGATATATCTAGTATATACCCAAGCCGTACCGTAACTTAATTGAAACAATATTTTCTACAGAAATAAAACTCCTTTCACTAGATTTCTTTTATAGTTTTTGTTTTATGCTGAGTATGATTTTAAATTTAAACAATAGTTTGCAAGTTATTTAATATATTGATATTTAATTTTGATTTATGATAAGCAACCTGATAAGCCACCAGCCACTCAGTCCATTCAAGCCAAGGCAGCAGCCAAGGCTTCAGCCAAGACATCTTCAGTCGTGTAGCAAGCTCCACATGCTGCAGTGTACCAGAGTATTCTAGCACATGTGTAAATAAAGTAGAGGTAGTTAGTTTGTTAGGAATTAACCACAAGTAGTTAAGTGTTGGTTAGGCAGTTATGGTCAGGTTACCCATTACCTACTGTTGTATATAAATATATCTTCTCTGTATGTGATTCGTTAATAAGAATAATATCAAGAACTCAACTTCTCTTTATGGTATCAGAGCCCTAGGCTCCTACGAGCACTGCTCTTCAAGAAGCTCATCAATGGATTCTTCCATCACCATAGGTGTACCAGAAGGTGTACTAGAGTCGTCTTTTGCAATTCCTTCAAACCTCACATTGTTGATCTCAAATCTTAATGCATTTGTTACTATCAAACTTGATTCATCCAATTACATAGTTTGGAAGAATCAATTTTACAACATCTTAAGAGCAACCAAGCTTTTTGGCTATGTGGCTGGATTTGAGGTATGTCCTTCACCAGTTATCTTAGATTCAAAAAATCTCGAAATTCTGAATCCCAAGCATACTTTGTGGACTACAATTGATGCACATCTCTTGAGTTGCATAACAACAACTCTATCACTTTCACTCTTCACATCTGTGATTCACTGTCAAACTAGTCATGATGTTTGGCATACTTTTGCCAAAAGGTTTATTTCTCTTTCTCGATCTCACATCCAGCAACTGAAGAACAAATTGAGTCATATTGTTAAGAAATGATCCACTATGGTAGAATATCTGAACAAATTCAAAGTCCTTACAGATCAGCCTGCTTTGGCTTCATCATCTGTTGATGATGATGATTTAGTTCTTTTAATTCTGAATGGATTACCTAAGGAATATAATGCTTTGAAAACTACTATAAGAGCTAGATCAGATCCTATTGCTGTGGATCAACTCTGCTCTTTTCTGTGTTTTGAATCTATTCATATAGAGTCTTCTCTTAAGCATTAACAAGCTTCAGAAATACCAGGATCTGCTGCCTATATTGCTCATCGAGGACATTATTCTAATAAAGGTAGTCAGAAAAGCTATTATAGGGGCAGAGGCACTTTCAGAGGAAGGGATGGAGGTAGGTTTTGAGGTCAAGTGTCTAGTCACTATCAGAGAGGAGGATCAAGTCAATTTCAGAAAAGCAGATATAGCTCTGCACACAACACAGGACCTAGCTCTAGCTCTGCAAATAGCACAGTCAATGCTTTTTTAATCTATCAAATCTATGGAAAAGCAAACCACATTGCTCTAGACTGTTGGCACAGGTTGGATGCCGCTTTTTAGAGCTCTCAGGCTTCCTCTTCATCATTCAATTCCTCTCCAGGTCAAAGCCAAGCTTATGTAGCCTCTGTTTATGCACCTTCAATCTCTTCACCCTCTTCACCTGAAACCAACTGGTTTCTTGACTCTGGAGCCACTAACCACATGATAAATGATTTACGTAATCTCTCTTTTTATCAACCGTATCAAGGTCATGATCAAGTGGCTATTGGTGATGGTTCTACTCTTCCCATTGCTCATATCGGTAAAGGACTCTTTCCTACTCCTTCTTTTCCTTTTCATCTTACCAAACTGTTGCATGTGCCTACTCTTTCTTCAAATTTACTCTCAGTACATCAGTTAACCAAGGATAATGATTGTACTATTACTTTTGATAAAGATTTCTTTCTTGTTCAGGACAAGAATACTCAGAATATTCTGTATAAAGGTTGCTACTCCAATGGCCTTTATCCACTCATCTCTTTATCCTCTGCTGGTTCCTCTGTTTCTTTATCAGTCTGTCTTTTTTGTTCTACTACTTCAGCTGCCTTCTCTTCACCTGATTGGCATTCTCGACTTGGTTATCCATCTTCCAAGAAGCTTCATCACATTATGGCTCATCACCACTTAGGTTCTAAGTCTTCAGCTTTGTTTAACAAGAACATCAGTCTGTGTGAACACTGTTGTGTTAGTAAAAGTCATAGGTTGCCTTTTACTCTGTCCAATTCCACTGTTAATAAACCTTTGGCCCTTATCCACACAGATGTTTGGGGCCCATTTTCTACTTCTATTTCTAGTTTTAAATACTATGTGTTGTTCATTGATGATTTTAGCAAATTTACTTGGATTTTTCCTCTTCATTACAAAAGTGAGGTGTTTGACAAATTTCTTGAATTTAAAAGTTTTGTTGAAACTCAGTTTCATACTTACCTTCAAGTTTTAAGGAGTGACAATGGGGAAGAGTATTTGAGTAAGCCATTTCAACTTTTCTTAAAACAAAAAGGGATTGAGCACCAACTTACTTGTCCTCATACACCATCTCAAAATGGTGTTGCTGAAAGAAAACACAGGTATCTCATAGAGACTACTGTGACTCTTATGCATCAATCTTCTCTTCCCTTGGCTTACTGGTTTGATGCACTTGCCACTGCTATCTTTCTTGTTAACGTCTCCCATACTCAAACTTCAAAATCTCACTCCTTATGAAGTCTTGTTCAAACGAAAACTTGATTACACTTTCTTGAGATCCTTTGGTTGTAGATGCTATCCATGGCTTAAACCTTATACCTCTCATAAACTTCAAACCAAATCTGTTTCTTGTGTATTTCTTGGTTATCAACCTTCTATTAAAGGTTATAGGTGCCTTGATCCTGCCACAGGAAGAGTCTATATCTCTAGACATGTGGTCTTTGATGAATCCTTTTTTCCTTTTCAGTCTTCTTATTCTTCTATTTCTGCATTATCTTCAGTACCACAGTTGCTGAATTTCTTTTGGTCTCCCTCAGACCAGTCCAGTTCTTCTTGTCAAACATATGTTTCTTCTTCAGCTTCACCTTTCCTATTTGCCCCTACAGCAACTCAGACTGCCCCTGCAGCACCTCAACATACACATTCTTCTCAAGCTTCCCCAGCTGATTTCCCTCAGTCAGCAGCTCAGCCATCAATTTTCTCTCCTACTACTGCCCTTCCTTCAGCCCAGGCAGCTTCTTCTTCTGCTCCTGAAACTCACTCAGAAGCTCAATTAGTCTCTTCCATTTCTATTCCTCTTCTATCCACAGTTCCATCTGATCAGATTGTTATCTCCAAAATTTCTATTGATCTGCTCTGTATTTCTTCCAATACTCATCCCATGATTACCAGATCCAAATCAACTTTTCTTCATTCTTCTCTCACTGCTTGTCTTTCTTCTTCCTCTCCTCAGTCTGAACCACAAACTTATCAACAAGCAGCTTCTTCCTCTGTTTGCCAGACTGCTATGCCTGAAGAATTTCAAGCATTACAAAAACAAGGCACTTGGTCTTTAGTTGATCTTCCACCTTGGAAACAAGCAATAGGCTGCAAATGGGTTTATAGAATCAAGAAAAATTCAGATGGTTCTATAGCCAGATATAAGGCAAGGTTAGTTGCCAAGGGTTTTCTTCAAACTGAAGGGGTAGACTATCATGAGACTTTTAGTCCTGTGGCTAAACAACCAACTATTAGAATTCTGTTATGTCTTGCTTTACATTTTGATTGGCCCATTAAGCAGCTTGACATATCTAATGCATTTCTCCATGGTGTTCTTGAAGAAGAAGTTTATATGGTCCAACCTCAAGGTTTTGTTCAACCTAATCAATCTCAGCTTGTTTGCAAGTTACACAAGGCCCTCTATGGTTTAAAGCAAGCTCCTAGAGCTTGGTTCTCTACATTCTCCAACTTGCTTCTCATCTATGTTGATGACATTCTTGCCACAGGAAGTGATTCTCTCTATGTTAACTCTCTCATTACTCATATGCATACAACCTTTTCCATGAAGGAGCTTGGATTTGTCAATTATTTCTTGGGTATATCTGTCACCAAAACTGCTTCTGGTTATGTTCTTTCTTAGCAAAAATATGCCTCAGATTTGTTGGCCAAGGCTGGTATGAGTGACTGCAAATCTTACTCTTTTCCCATGGCTACTAAGTCCACTTCTAGTTCTCTTACTGCAGCAGATGATTCTCCTCTTTCTCAGCCAACTTTGTACAGAAGTTTGGTCGGAGCACTTCAATATCTTACCCTTACCAGACCAGATTTAGCCTTTGTGGTTAATCATCTTTGTTAGTTCATGCACTCACCTATGACTAGTCATTTTACCTCAGTCAAAAGATTACTAAGATATCTTAAAGGCACCATATCTTATGGCCTTTATTTCACTTCTGGCCCTCTTCTTCTCAATGCATATTTAGACTTAGATTGGGCAGGTAATGTCCTTGATCGAAGGTCTACCACTGGTTACTGTGTCTATCTTGGTCCTAACCTTATCTCTTGGTCTGCCAAGAAACAACCAACTGTGTCTAGATCTTCTTTTGAGGCTGAATATAGGGCTTTAGCACAAACTTCAGCTGAACTTAGTTAGATTGGGATGTTGCTTGTTGAACTTCATATCTTTGTTCCTGTACCCTATGGTGTGACAACTTATCTGCCATAGCTATGAGTAACAACCCTGTGTTTCATGCCCGTACCAAACACATTGAGGTCGATTGTCATTTTCTTCGCGAAAGAGTTGCCTCCAAGAAGCTTCATATCTGTCATATCCCCACTTCATATCAAGTTGCTGATGTCTTTACTAAACCATTATCTGTTGCTCGTTTTCAATATCTTCAGCACCAGCTCAATGTCCTTCCCAGTCCACTGAGCTTGAGGGGGAATGATAAGCAACCTGATAAGTGTAGACGTCCCCGAACGTCCCGGGAGGGAATCCCATCTTGTTCGTCTGTGGGTCTACTACAGTTCAAGACACAAATTGTCATGGTTCTTAATTTGAACCAAAAGAGTCCAAATCCGGCAAATCATTTTTGAAAACAGACTTTTTGTAAAGAAGTGCCAAACATGGACTGCTTTTCCAAATACAGAGTTGCCACCTAAATATTTATTTTGGGGGAATTTAGGAAACCCTGACTCGTTTGCCTAAGGCCACGTATTCGTCATCACCAAAGTTACCTCGGTTCGGGAACTTGGGTACGATTAGGGAAGGTGACTTCGTGAGCACCCCCGCTCGCCCGATCAAAGATCGGCCTCTATTAACCATGATATCTAGTTTTAAAAACATTATGCGTTCTTATTCCGGTTATTAGCCTAGATTTACTATGTGATGCGCACAGCATACAAGTATAGACTGGATCGCCTGAATTGGAACGAAACACCTCATGTTTGTTTTGAAAAGGGTTTGCTACTCTCAAGTAGGCTAAAATGTGGATTTGCCACCCTCGGGTGGGCTTAGAAAATGAGACGATTTGCCACTCTCAAGTGGGCTTAAAACTCACAGTCGAGGTTTTGTTCCATTTCGGGTAATTCAACCTCCATCCACAGGCATTCAAGCAGTTATATCACATAAGCACATAGCCTCATGGTAAGCATACTATCATTGCAACATTCACACACATGTGGCGTGCTAAAGCATAAAAGCTTACCTAGTACTCCGAGCCAAAACAGAAACTAGTTAGTAATCATATGCATGATCCTAGTTCATGTTAAAATGGCTAATGCAACACATGCAAAGATGCTGTCTAGACAGGCTCGACTATTCTAAACATGGCATGTGAAATGCAGCAGATAACATGTATTCAATTTGGAATTGAAATACAATGCAGTTAGCATGATGTGCCGAGCCCGGTGCATACAAGACAAATGTATGTATGCAAACATGCTATTATAAGTATGCTAATTGAAACATGCCCTGAACTAACCATTGAAAGCTAGTAAATAAAAGGGAAGAAAGACGTGGGGTTGAAAGACATACACACACTCACGCACACTTATTACACAATTGCCCTCGCTCGGAGGGTCCGAATAAATATTACAGTCCGAATAAATAGTACTAAATTAATTATTACAGAACTTCTAATTTAAATAACAAATTAAATGCAAAGGGAAGGTGGCCGCAGCCCTGCCTCGGAATGCGTGGATGATGCATGCTCGAATCCGTCTCGCCCGGAAACCCGCACCATGCCACTGTTGCCTCTGTTTACACTGCCTTGCTCCTCTGAAAATTACGAAAGTCTCCAGACCTGTTTTTAACCTCCTTCTGAGTGCTGTGAAGTGCCACCGGCCAGAACAAAGGGTCACCGGCCATGGAAATGGGCTTATCGGCCAAATGTTGGACCATCGGCCAGACACTGATGGCCGGTTGGCCCTATAAGTGGCTGGCCGGCCATTGCTTCCTGCAGAATCCTGCAGTTGACAGCAGCAGAAGGCAAGCAGTGTATGGCATGGAATTTTCAAGCAAATGTGAGCATGGACACACTCCCTATCATGCAATGGACTCAAGGGAGCATGACCCCTCGACCCTCGAGCCATCAATTATGCATTTTGATGCATGATGGCCTAAGAGGCCAAGTTTGCCATTCAATGTAAAAATGCATGCGACAAAAGAGATGAGTGCCTTTTGCCCCATCATGTTTGAGGTCAAGGGGCATTGGCGACCGAGGATTGAGGCGCGTTACGTCACTTTGAGTATGAACGCCCCTCATCCCCATGCTTGGTTTGACACCCCAAACCAAGCAATGCAATGCATGTATACAAACACGGCTCAAGAATGCAATATGAGGCTAAGATGCAAAACATGCCAAATGCAATGCAATCTATCATGCAAGCATGCAATGTCCAGACATGCAATGCAACAAGCTAAACAACATGCAAACATGCAAGTGTAATGTAGTGTAAACATGCAACCAATATAATGTAACATGCCAAGCACGCAAAGTGTGCGAAGATGGACTTATACTGAAATGAGAAGGCCTCAGCCCTCTCCAAAACAGTGGCCAAAGATGATGCAAATTGTGGACCAATGTTCATGCAAACATGCATACCAACGAGCCTAAGACTAAGGCATAAAGAGGAGCATTTTACCACAACTACCCTAACCACACATGGCATGGACTATTCAACCAAGAATAGAATTTTAATGCAGCAAAATACACCCCAAAAACCCATATGAATGGCATTCCAAATGACTTAAACAAGAGGCATGCACCAAGGCCTAAACATGGAGTATAAGACCACATCTCATCAAGGTTTTAAAAGAGCAACAAACACCAATATGTAAGCACAAAAAATGGACTGAACTGACATCATAAGCTATTCCAAATCACTGAAATAGGCCAACTCAAGCATGCTCATGACTCACACACCTGATGCCAACATGCTAGAATGCAAAGGAGCTATACAAAGCATGAAATGCATGACCAAAATAATACCCAACAGACCTCAAGTATGGCAAAATATGACTAAAAACTTCACAAAGCTAGGCAACAATATGCAAGCATGATGGCCTAGTGGCAAGAGGCATTTCTTGAACAAAATGGGGGGGATACAAGGCAAGTGTATTATGCATGCAAGGGGTCAACAAACCAACATGGGACAGAGGTAAAACATGCCAAATAAACACCAAATAACCTCTGAAATGAAGCCAAACAAAGCTAGGCATACATGCTACTCTTATAAGCCAAAAATGCAAACAAAAGAGAGACAAAGGGAGAGGGGTGTCCCTCCCCTATGCAAGACTTCAAAACCCCTTCTTCACCACTGAAAATCCACTAGATTTCAGTGGTGAGAAGGTCAATACACAAAAGTCCCCAAAGCTTATAAAAACAAGCACAAAAAGGGGCCAAACAAGGCCTAAGAGGGGGAGGTCGACCCCTAACACCAAAACAACCTTAATGAAGTATCTTAAGCATGCAAATGCAAGACTTTTTTCAGTTATACATGAAGCTCAAATCAGTAAGCAAAGCAGGTCAAAAGCTAGTGCAAGTTTGGGGAATATAAAGCAACTAACTCACCCTTGAAGAACACTCCAAGAGTAGCAAGCTCAGCCCTCTTCCTTTGATCAAAATCGATCCAAAACTTCAAGAACAAACCCTCAAGGCCTCTCAAGTCGAAGTGTGGTGTAATAGTAGGTGTTCAAGTGCAAAACTAAGGGTAAAACACACTTTTAGGTTCTTAAACACACACAAATGAAGAGAGAGAGGGAGATATATAGAGAGAAAGTGTATATCAGATGTATATAGGTATTTTGCTCTGGTTTTTTGCTGAACCAAACAAAGGAGGAGGAAGAGGCTCTTATATAGACAAGGTAAAGGTCTAAGCTTCCAAGAGAAGCTATCCAAAAGGGCCAAGGCTTCTAAGGGAAGCTAGGCAAGGGGGTCAAGCTTCTTAAGGAAGCTAAGACAAAGGGTCAAGCTTCCTCAAGAAGCTTGTGCAAAGGGTGCAAGTGGTTGGGACCAAAAAGGGTCAAAGGCTTAAAACAACCATACCCGTGCATGGGGGGGGAGGGTCCGTGCATCCCAGTTGGCACAGCTGGCATGCATTATGCCTGCAAAAGGCAAAAAGGTGGTACCGGCCAGCAAAAGAGACCATCGGCCAAACAGATGGTCGGCCGACTACACAAAATGCCGACCGGCCAATGGTATATTTCACCAATGGCCAGTAGCAAGAATACACGGCCGGTGGGTGTTAGGGGTGGCTAACAAGCTACCCTCTACCCTCAGGTGCAAAAAACACACAAGTCCTTGATGCAAAACCAAGGACAGGACAGTCGAGTTAAGAGATCCTGAGGTAAGGCGCGTGATCGAGACCTCCGGAAACTCGAAACGAACACGAACATGGGTAATCACCGAGTGTTCAAGCGATGACGTCCAAGTCTTGAGGACGGTCAAAAATGGAGTGTCTACAATAAGCCACCAGCCACTCAGTCCATTCAAGCCAAGGCAGCAGCCAAGGCTTTAGCCAAGACATCTTTAGTCGTGCAGCAAGCTCCACATGCTGCAGTGTACTAGAGCATTCTAGCACATGTGTAAATAAAGTAGAGGTAGTTAGTTTGTTAGGAATTAACCACAGGTAGTTAAGTGTTGGTTAGGTAGTTATGGTCAGGTTACCCATTACCTACTGTTGTATATAAATAGATCTTCTCTGTATTTGATTCGTTAATAAGAATAATATCAAGAACTCAACTTCTCTTTAATTTATACCTTTACTTTTGATATTAAATATTAATTGTAAGTTAGACCTTAACAAATTAAAACATTTAATTAATTTTTATATTATTTTAAATTAAAAATAAATATTTTTTTATAAACATATTGAGCCATATATATATCCTTTTTTTTTATCATAAATTTTATCATATTAACATATTCATATCATATCAATATTAATATTCGTGCCTATACCCGTAATTCATAGCTCACAACAATGCTTTTGCTTGGTGTCTCTGTCCAGCGGGCGTTACAAACTCTTTTTCATTTCCCTTGCATGCTGCCTCTCTCTCTCCCTCTCTCTCTCTCTCATTATATACTAATACAGTGTCAACAACTTTTGTCTCAAATTTTTTTTCCTCTCTCTCTCTCTCTGATTATACTAATACAGTGTCAACAACTTTCGTCTAAAATTTTTTTTCCTCTAAACATTCACAATCACATCTCGGAATCAGAGCTCAAGTTGTGATATGCGTTGAATTTAACTCTCTGTGTTTGTGTTTGCCCCCTATTTGTAATATTTCTTCTCCGTATGAATGTATGCTTACATTTTTGTGTATAATATGAGGTTGCATAAAAAATGTGGTGGCTTGATATATATTATTGATTCAACTTTTCTAAAATTAAAATATTTTGAATAATTGATGATCTAACAAACATAATGTTGCACAAAGAGAAAAGTGATAATTTTTTAAATGGAATAATATGGTTAAATATGTTAAATATAGTATATATATATTATTTATATCATATTAATTACCATATTTAGAATTATCATATTTAGATTTCTTTTCTCATATATAAAGGAATTTGGTATTCATTGTTTATTCATTTAATATATTGCAGAGTTTCGTTCTCTCTCTCCCTCTCTCTTATACCATAACATAGTATCAGAGTTGGGTCTTGGTTAACCTCTCACCTCTCGTGGTATAAGTCTCTATCTGAGTCTATTTTTTTTTCATCCGGTCCATCTTTTAATCAGACCTCTCAATTAGCTCTACGAAGCTGCATGTAGAAAGAGTGTTAAACTTAATCCCATATTGCCAAGTCTCCCAAACTTGATTAATATAATTTAACAAAACAATTCAGTTTTTAAGATAATCTTAATTTATAAAATGTTATTGGTATATCATTCTATTTGAAGGGTTCATGGCAAATTTTTTTCTTCTATTTTCTCTTGAGGCATTCAAACTTTTAGCATTACATTTAATTTTATTTATAGATCCAGTAATTTCAATTTTAGTAACCTTTAGGCTTGAGATTTTAAATTTTGAGTTGAATATCCGGTTTGGTTTCATTTCTAAAATGCATTTTTTTAAAAATTTTTGTTAAAAAAATTAAAAATTAGTCCCGTGAATAAAATGAAAAATAAAATAAAAAGCATTCGTAATTTTTAATAGAGAACTTAATTTTGTTGTCATCAAACTAAATTCTATTTTTTGAAAAAAATAAAAATAAAAAATAAAACGGCTTTTGAAAATGTAACCAAACAGTGTTTCTTCTTGGTATTAATGTCAAAATAGAAACAATTTTTTTTGAGCCCTATAATTTTAGTTGACTCTATTTTAATATTGAATTTATAATTTTATCTCAATTTAATCAAATTAATTACAATATTTATTATTTTTTAATGAAAAATATGGACATAATTGATGTGTTATGTGTGTTGGAAAATTTATAAAGAGGTAGTTGTGAATTGAAATAGACTCCATTTTGAATGAAATGGTGTAGCCTTTCATGGTGTCTTTTTGTTTTAAAGGAAAGGGTCAAACTTCCATTAGAATGAAAGGGTGCAAACCTTTCATGGTGTCTCTTTATTTTAAAGGAAGGGTTATGTCCCCTCTTCATACCTTTTTTATTCAAATTGAATAGGTGCCAACAAAGCCTATATAAAGGCAGCCCCATTCCAATTTTGATTGATTCCGAAAATTCATTTTCTTTGCCTTCATTTTGCTCTCTTGCGTCCTTTATTCTTCATATTAGATTTAGAATAAATTTCAGAGAGTTATAGAACACAAGGTTCTAGTTCGCCGGACAAATTTGTTTGAAGTGCTACTACAAATTTGTGAAGATCATTGTATCCTGGGAGATAGACGCCACATAACCGTAAGTACCGTAGCGGGGCGAATCTGTCTTAAGGACAGAGTGTCACACACTCGACTTGGTCTTTAATTATTGATTCGGTTCAACAAAATAAATTCTGTAAGTTTTATTTTATTTTATTTGAATTATTTCAATTTATTTTATTTACACAAAAGATTGTTCCAACAATCTTAAGACAGATTCGAATTATTCTGTTTACAGAATTTTTCGTTTGTTTCCTTTTCTCTTTCTTCTTTTAAGAAAATTATTTTCTGTGGATTTTCAAAATAATATTCTGGTTGGAAAAACAAATAGTGATTATATGCTATTTGACAGATAGTAGTAATATACTGTCTATTTTCTTTGACAACTAGTAGTACGATACTGGGGTCATTAACAATTCAGAATATATTTTTGTGGAATTTTTTCAAAAATTAATTTTGGGTTTTAGAAATTATTTTCTGTGTTTTCATTACTTAAAATTCTGTTTTAGTATTTTAATTATTGAAGTGTTACAGAAATTAATTTTCTGTGTGGAATTAATTTGGTTAAATAAAATTTTATTTTATTTCCAAATTAATTGAAAAATAAAAGTTATTTTCTTATTTCTTTTATTTTACAGAAATTTAATTTTTCGTGTGGAATTAATTTGGTTAAATAACATTTTATTTTATTTCCAAAATAATTGAAAAATAAAAGTTACATTCTTGTTTCTTTTATTTTTACAGAATTTAATTCTGTGAATTTGGTTTAATTTTCTGTGTAGTGTAAATTCTAATTCTAATTTTGTTTTATAAATTAGAATTGATGGCTACTGAAACTAATGCCCAAACAAGTACTACTGTGGTGGCTGCAATGACGCCAACCCCCTCTCATGTTGTAACAGTACCGGTAAATCATGGTGAAAAGCTAGAGAAGTTCTGAGGAACTGACTTTAAAAGATGGCAACAGAAAATGTTGTTCTATCTTATAACTCTGAACTTGGCTCGTTTCCTTCGTGTGGATGCTCCTATTTTGAAAGAGGATGAAACCGACCGGCAAGTGGTTGCTGCGGTTGATGCTTGGAAACATCCTGATTTCCTTTGCCAAAACTACATCTTGAACGGACTTGACAACACATTGTACAACGTCTACAGTCCTATCAAGACAGCAAAGGAACTTTAGGAGTCTTTGGAGAAAAAATACAAAACGGAAGATGCCGGCTCAAAGAAATTTGTGGTTGGTAGATTCCTGGATTTTGTAATGGTTGATTCAAAAACTGTGATCAGCCAAGTTCAAGATTTCCAACTCATTCTGCATGACATTCACGCAGAAGGCATGTCTCTCAGTGAATCCTTCCAAGTTGCAGCCTTAATTGAAAAATTACCAAAAGGTGGAAGGAATTCAAGAACTACCTCAAACACAAGCGCAAAGAAATTTCTATGGAAGAATTAATTGTGCGTTTGAAGATTGAGGAGGACAACCGCAATTCTGAAAAGCGGGCTGGTAAGCATCCTATGGAGTCTAAAGCAAATGTGGTGGAACATGCTTCAAAAACCAAGAAACGAAAGTCTTCTGGAGAAAGTTCATCATAAGGCTTTAAAGGGGGGCAAAATAAAAAGTACAAGTTTAATGGCAAATGTTACATCTGTGACAAAGAGGGACATCGGGCGAAAGATTGCCGTAGCAAAGGCAAAAGCAAAAAAAAAAACGAGAAGCCCATATGACCGAAGTGGACAATATTTCCAATGGTATAGATGATATCAATCTTTCAGCAATTATTTCTGAGGCAAATCTTGTCGGAAATCCTAAAGAATGGTGGGTGGACACTGGTGCTACTCGTCATATTTGTGCCGACAAAAAGATGTTCACATCTTATTCTACAGTGGACAATGGTGAACAACTTTTTATGGACAACTCCTCAACTTCCAAAGTTGAAGAACAAGGAAAAATTGTACTCAAGATGACATCTGGAAAGGAACTCACTCTCAACAATGTACTGCATGTACCGAACATTTGCAAGAATCTTGTTTCCGGATTTTTGTTGAGTAAGAATGGGTTTAGGCTAGTATTTGAAAGTGATAAATTTGTACTTACTAAGAATGGGATGTATGTAGGAAAATGTTACATGTCTGATGGCCTTTTCAAGTTAAATGTAATGACCATTGTACCCTCAGTTATTAATAATAATACATCTTCTTCTTACTTGCTTGAGTCTTCAAATTTATGGCATGGTAGACTAGGACATGTTAATTATGGATCTTTGCGTAGATTAATTAATATGGAATGTTTGCCTAAATTTGACATTGATTCAAATCATAAATGTGAAATTTGTGTTGAGGCAAAATTATCTAAAACTCGTTTTCATTCAATTGAAAGAAGTACGGAGCCACTTGAATTAATTCATAGTGACATTTGTGATTTTAAATCAATTCAAAGTAGAGGTGGGAAAAAATATTTTATCACTTTTATAGATGACTATACTAGATATAGTTATATTTATTTAATTCGAACCAAGGATGAAGCTTTGAAAACTTTCATTCAATATAAGAATGAAGTTGAAAATCAACTTGGTAAGAAAATCAAAAAACTAAGAAGTGATAGAGGTGGTGAATTTGAATCACCTTTTGGTGAGTTTTGTAAAGAACATGGAATAATTCATCAAACCACCGCTCCTTACTCACCTTAGCAAAATGGAATTGCTGAAAGGAAAAATAGGACTTTAAAAGAAATGATGAATGCCATGTTAATAAGTTCTGGATTACCTCAGAACTTGTAGGGGGAAACAATACTTTCTGCTAATTATATTTTAAATAAAGTACCCCGAAAGAAAGTGAATCAAACACCTTATGAAATGTGGCATGGTAGAGTACCATCCTACAAATACTTAAAAGTGTGGGGGTGTTTGGCTAAAGTGGCTATTTCTAGTCCTAAAAAGACTAAGATAGGTCCTAAGACCGTTGATTGCATTTTCATTGGTTATGCTAAGAATAGTAGTGCATATCGGTTTTTGATTTATAAATCAGAACATACCGAAATGCATGTGAATACTATTATTGAGTCTCGGAATGCATCATTCTTTGAACATGTATTTCCAAATAAGACTAGATAAGAGACTAGTAACAATAAGAGATCTCATGATACTATTATTAGTTAGGATCAATAACATGATCAAGAACAAGAGTTAGATCAAAATGAGGAAGAGGAACCTAGGCGTAGTAAACGTGCTAGAACCTCAAAATCTTTTGGTCCAGATTTTCTAACATATTTGTTAGAAAATGAGCCTTTAACTTTTAAAGAGGCTATGTCCAGTCCTGAGACTCCTTTATGGAAAGAAGCTGTCAACAGTAAAGTTAAATCCATCTTGCAAAATCACACTTGGGAATTAGTGGATTTGCCACAAGGTTGTAAACCTCTTGGGTACAAGTGGATTTTCAAAAGGAAAATGAAAGCGGATGGATCAATCGACAAGTACAAGGCAAGACTTGTGGTCAAAGGATTTAGACAAAAAGAAGGTCTTGATTACTTTGACACATACTCACCGGTTACTAGAATAACATCCATTAGAATGCTAATTGCCATTGCATCTCTATACAATCTAGAAATGCATCAAATGGATGTGAAAACCGTTTTCTTAAATGGTGAGTTAAATGAAGAAATTTAAATGGAACAACTAGAAGGTTTTTCTGTTCCAGGAAAAGAAAAGAAAGTGTGTAAATTAGTTAAATCATTATATGGTTTAAAACAAGCGCCAAAGCAATGGCAGGAGAAATTTGACAAAGCAATGATGTCAAATGGATTTAAAATTAATGAGTGTGACAAATGTGTTTATATTAAAAACATAGACAAATGTTATGTCATTGTATGTCTTTATGTGGATGATATGCTCATCATAAGTAGTAATAATGATATGATTAAAACTACTAAGAAAATATTGAATAAACATTTTGACATGAAAGACATGGGCATTGCTGATGTAATTCTTGGTATGAAAATTACCAAAACATCAGAAGGATATGCTTTGTCATAATCTCATTACATTGAGAAAATACTTGACAAATTCAGCAAAGATGATGATCATCTTACTAAAACACCTGTAGATGTTAATTTGTTTCTATCTAAGAATGTACAGGAAAGTATTTCTCAATTAGAGTATGCCCAAATTATTAGAAACTTAATGTACTTGATGAACTGCACTCGCCCGGATATAACTTATGCAGTAAGTAAATTAAGTAGATATACGAGTAACCCGGGAGTAGAACACTGGAAAGCAATTATAAGGGTTCTAAGATATCTTCGATTTACTCGTAACATTGGGCTTAATTATACTAGATATCCAGCAGTACTTGAAGGATACTGTGATGCAAATTGGATATCGGATACTAGAGACACGAAGTCCACTAGTGGGTATGTCTTTACTCTTGGTGGTGCGACTGTATCTTGGAAATCTTCCAAACAGACTTGTATTGCTAGGTCTACTATGGAATCAGAATTCATAGCTTTGGACAAAGCAGGGGAAGAAGCAGAATGGCTTCGCCACTTCCTTGAAGATATTCCAATATGGCCAAAACCGGTGCCTGCTATATGCATACATTGCGATAGTCAATCTGCAATAGGTAGAGCACAGAGTCATATGTATAACGGTAAGTCTTGATATATTCGTCGTCGACATAATACCGTAAGACAACTACTCTCTAATGGAATTATTTCCATTGATTATGTGAAGTCTAAAGACAACATAGCGGATCCACTAACCAAAGGGTTAGCAAGAGAGTTAGTTGAGAATTCATCGAGGGGAATGGGACTAAAGCCTATTAAATAAGAGTTATCACAACGGCAACCCAACTTAGTTGACTAGAGATCACAAGATCTAGGTTCAAAGGGACAACCGAGTTGTGTATGACTCAGAAGGATCACTGGGGAGTTAAACTCCTACCCATTTCTATGATGGAATAGTGATGACTGCAGAGTTTTAGGTTAAGTAATACTTTTAATGATTCTTATATCTAGGTATACCTAGTGGAGTATGACAAGATACTCTTTATAAGAATCACCTATGTGAGTGTGAACTGGGCCGGTTCTATGAGATTTGTGAAGGGCTACAATTCTCTAGAGCACTCATGAAAGACTAGGTTGTTCAGGGCCAAAATGAACACAATAGTGAGAACTAAATTGTGTCTGGGGATATACTGTGTGAGTTCTATTGTCTTGGTTTACACAAACGGCTGAACAGTTCAAGACATCATGTTCACTGGTTAACTAGTAAATCCGATAGCGTCTCACAAGGGAAGGTTCAAAGCCAAAAGCTACCTATCCTTTGCAGAATATTTCCAATTTCTGTACTCTCTGTATTTACATCATGTTGTTGCATTTTCTCTCTGTCAATTTCATTCATGTGGGGGATTGTTGAAAAATTTATAAAGAGGTAGTTGTGAATTGAAATAGACTTCATTTTGAAAGAAATGGTGTAACCTTTCATGGTGTCTTTTTGTTTTAAAGGAAGGGTCAAACCTCTATTTGAATGAAATGGTGTAAACCTTTCATGGTGTCTCTTTATTTTAAAGGAAGGGTTATGTCCCTTCTGCATACCTTTTCTATACAAATTGAATAGGTGCCAACAAAGCCTATATAAAGGCAACCCCATTCCAATTTTGATTGATTCCGAAAATTCATTTTCCTTGCCTTCATTTTGCTCTCTTGCGTTCTTTATTCTTCATATTAGATTTAGAATAAATTTCAGAGAGTTATAGAACACAAGATTCTAGTTCGCCGGACAAATTTATTTGAAGTGCTACTACAAATTTGTGAAGATCATTGTATCTTGGGAGATAGACGTCACATGACCGTAAGCACCGTAGTGTGGCGAATTTGTCTTAAGGATAGAGTGTCACACACTCGACTTGGTCTTTAATGATTGATTCGGTTCAATAAAATAAATTCTGTAAGTTTTATTTTATTTTGTTTGAATTATTTCAATTTATTTTATTTACACAGAAGATTGTTCCAACAATGTGTTTATAGGTAAAACTATAAATTTGTTCAACTTAGTGAGTTGACATCAATTAACTCAGTTATTATTTTTTTTAAAACCCTAATTGACATTATTAATTCGATAAAATTGACATAAAATCTAAAATTAAAAATAAAAATCAAACTTATTAAAATGAAAGGGACTTAAAATGACATAAAAGTTAAAATACAGCAACTATCAATATAATTTACTATATTTTATTCTTATTATTTTAAGGGTCAAGATACAGGATTATATCTAACACATAAGCTCCCAAGTGGCGGAGGGGAGTGAACTTTCAGTGAGTGGTATGTGGCACAAACAGGAACTCAAGAGAGCTCTTAGGGTTGAGTTCCTAGGGGCGGAGGCAAGTGAACCTCCAAAAAGTGATATGTGGTATAAATAGGAATTCATGATACATGCCCTAATATTGCCTTTAACAAGGTTAGCCTATTTAAGAGCATATCTATTAAAGCTATGTTTGGTTCTAGTTTTTTGGTTAAAAAAATATAAAAGATAAATATAATTACATAAGTTAATAAGATAAAATGTCACATTCAAATCATAATTATTACACTTTTTCTCTCATAAAAATCAAAAAAATCAAAAATCAAAAACCAAAAGCCAAAAACCAAAAACCCAAAACAAAATCAAACGAGGCTGAAAAAGCCAGACTAAAATAGTCAAAAAACCAAAAAGCCAAACTATTTTAACTCTTCCCAAACAAAGACTAAGATTGTTAAATTTTTAGTTAAATTTTAATTAAAAGTCTATTTTTTTAATTTAGTCAACTATCTTTTTAAATATATTTTTCAACAAACTTTATATTTTTTATTTTATTTGTTCAGTCATCTTTTCCTAACTGCATGTTGCTACTGGTTCGATGTTTACCTAAAATAGCTAGTTAAGAATTGAGTTTGATGGAATGTGTTTTCATGACCTTGTTTGGCAAAGGCTTTTTTTGGTTTTTTAGGCTAAAATTCACAAAAAGACAAAATAGGTTAAAATAATCAATAAGACAAAATATCACATTAAACCTATAATTATTTCACATTTTTACTTACAAATATCACATCCAACTATAAAAAAAGCAACCATATTCCTAAACACAAATATTTTAGCCTACTAAAATAATCAAAAACTAAAATAACTTACTAAAATAGCTAACTGTCCAAACGAGACCTATGATTTTGTGCTATAAGATAACTAAGAGAAGGCTCTAATAAGCTTGATAATGATGCTCTAAAATAGGTCTTCATATTGCCTTTGAGGTTATCTTATTTAAAATAAAAAATTATATAAAGAGAGATTGAAATTTGAAATCAAAATCTTTGGTCAGATAGGCAAATTTTTATCATTTAAGTGACACACAGTATGGTGGTGTTCGACAAAATTGGAAATTAAAAACTACAAATTAAAAATTAAATGTTGAATATTTTAAATTAAGAAACCGTTTAATAAAAATTTAAGTGTTGAGCTAAAAATAAATTGTTTGATATATATAAAATCAAATTTAAAATTTATTATTTTTAAAAATTGTATATGTCGATTTTTATATTGTGATGGTGGTGGTAGTGGTGGTAGTGGTGGTATGATGGTGATGGTAGTGGCGGTACTGGTAGTGGTAGTACTGGTGATGATGGTAGTAGTGGTAGTGGTAGCATTGATAGTGGTTGTGTGGCGGCGGCGGTAGCGGTGGTGGTGGCGGCGGCGGCAACATGGTAGTGATGGTGATATTAAAATGATGGTGGTGCTTATGGCAACGATGCTAATAGTGATGAAGAAGATGGTAATGGTGGTGGTGGTGGTGATGGTGGTGGTGGTAGTAGAGGTAGTGATGGTGGTGGTGGTAGCAGTAGTAGTAGTTGTAATAGTGGCGATACTGATAGTAATGATAGTGATTGTGGTCGTGGTAGTGGTGGCGGTGACATAGCGATAGTGGTAGCGCACTACAATATTTTCTTAATTTAGTGACATTTGAAAGTGCCACAAAACTATTGGTTTAATAACATTTTTTAGTCTTGTGGCATTTTGAAGAAGTGTCATTTGTATTCGTGCCATGGCAGATACTAGTGCCACGGTAGATACTTGCAAGTGCCACTACACCATCATGGCTAAAAACTTTCAATGACATTTTGATGTCATGGTAGATATTATTTGTGGCACTATCAAGCGCCATTAAAAAAAGAGTTAGTGACACTTATAAGTGTCATTACACCATCAAAACTAAAACCTTTCAGTGACACTTTAATATCATGGTAGGCACTATTCGTGACGCTATCAAGTGTCATTCGTGATAATAATTCATTGTAGAACAATTTGATCCGCTCTTGCGGAGATTCGAACCGCCAACCTCCCACACCATAAACCTTATAAACCACACTCTTCCCACTACACCTCTATAGCACCACATGATTATATATGCAACATATATTATTTATATAGTACATACATCTATATTAATATAAAAGTATATGTATAAACATAATTATTTTATTGAACATAATTTATGTAAAATAAACTATTTATTAGCAAAATAAAAAAAAGACCAGTTTTGGCGACTAAAAATATTTTTTAGTTGCCGACCAAAATCGAATTTGATCGCCGAAGATGCACTTTCAGTTACCAAAATTTTAGTCACAAAAAAATTTAATTCCCGCCTTAGGATTTTAGTTCCCCTGCGCTAAAAATGACCACTTTTGGCGACTAAACTTATTTTTTAGTCGCCAATTGTTGACTTTTGGCTACTAAAATTTTTTTTGGCGGTAAAACCTGTCACGACCCGAACTCGCCCCTAGAAGGTTGGCATCGTAACCGGCCAGTAATCCTAGATTACCACAGGCCTTCCTGAACAAAACATAAATAAACGGGGCTCGCGGAAGCGAAATAAAGAAACTAATAGTCCAAAGAGCTGTGCATTTATATGAACATACATTACATGCCAAAAATGAGTTAATTTACCCACTATCTTTACATAACATATACCAAAAGAACATATACAACACATGCCACATGTACATAACAAAACAAAACTCGTACGGCCTTCTAGGCCTAGCCCCAGCTCGGAGGCACTCAAAACATCTGGTTAGGCTTCAAAACGGCGGCTCGACAAGACCCCGCCTAGGCTTGACTCCCTGAATGCTCACCTATAAATACATAAATACAAACAATGAGCTAAAGCTCAGCAAGTAACATTAACGTAAAGGGGTTAGTGAACGAACTCCAACATTTCATATAAATCCATAAAACATATCATTCATAGTCATAATCATAATCATAATCATCTCATAAGAACATACATAATGGCATACTCCATAGAACATAACATAGCATAACATTTGTCGACTAACGACTAGAGTAACCGGTCCCGGACACCGATTAAACACATACCGAGATCTCGTAAACTGGTCCACTTAGGACTATCTATGGATGCCATACTAGATTCGCAAATCAGGATATTCGTTCATAGTTTAAAATCTCATTTCAAAACATATCATATCATATAGCATTCCGTATAACATTTCAAATATATTGCTTATCAACATAACTTTACAGAAATGTCACTCACAGTGGGTTTCCAAAACCGGTTGCACGGTCTTCACCTCTTGCCCTGCAATTAACAACATTATAACACATTTCTTCAATACACATCATCAATACATCACATAATTCATGTCATTCTATTCTTCCCTTATTTAATTTCATGTTCATGAGATGCCAAATGATGCAAATAACATGTGACAATCATGTAAGTCATGCCATAAATGAACTGAAACAACTTTCCAAAATTCCTTAAAAATAGGTCCCCGCTCGAGCGGCCAAACCCTCGCTCGAGCGGACTGTAACTGTGCCCGAGATACTGGATGTGCGAAATCCCCGCTCGAGCTGCCAAACCCCCGCTCGAGCGGACTGCGAAAATCTGCATGAAAACCAGTCTGAAATTCTGCACTTTTCCAAAGCCTCATCTTTTCCTTTTTGCAAAACCACTTCAACATTTATGAAATCCAGGTCTCAAGACACTTGAAACACAACTTGAATCAAACATTATAGCTTCTAAACCAACCCAAATGCATTATATACAAAATCCAACCTTGATTGAAAATGAAAAATCATGAACATACACATTAAAGCTTCATTTCTTTACATCCATGGAGGTTCTTCTCAAATATGCCAAATAACCATGAATCATACTATTTAAGGTCAATATACTCAAATTAGACATAACTTCCCTTCAATTCCATTTATCAACCATGAGATTCTAGATGGTCCAACCTTAATACAAGAAATTAGGTGGAGATCCTTACCTTAAGTTCTTAATTGGAGAGAATTAAGCTTGATTTCCCCTTTTTCTATCTTCTTTCCCTTTCTTTCCTCTTTCTCCCGAACTCTCTCTTCTCTCTCTCTTTTTCCAGATTTTTCTTTTCTTTTGTTGAGTCAATGAGTCAAATAAGGGTCCACATCCTTATCTATAAACATATATATAATATTGTGCCATAATCTTGAGCCAAACAAGGCCTAACGAATCAGACAAAATTCAGTCCTCAATTTATTTTCTCAAATGGTTCTAAAAATTCCCGGTATCACATAGGCGTATTCAATTTTATTTTCTGAACCCACTACGGTCATCAATTTCAGTCCCGAAGTCGTAATTCCAACAGATGTTTTGCTAATTCAAACAGATAATCTTCAATTAAATCATATAAATGCATAATTAATTACTGATAATTGTGACACACGGTTCCGGGTCATTACAAAACCTATATAATTAGCGACCAAACTTATTTTTAGTCGCCAATTGTAGACTTTTGGCTACTAAATTTTTTTAGTCGCAAAAAAGTTTTACTTTGGGCTACCAAAAATTTTTTAGTCACTAAAACCCATATAATCAGCAACCAAACTTAGTTTTAGTCGCCAATTGTAGAGTTTTGGCTACTAAAATTGTTTAGTCGCCAAAAAGTTTTACTTTTGGCAACTAATGCTGTTTTGGTCGCTGAAAGCTATACTTTCAGGGATCAAATTTTTTTTGGTCAGGAAATTTAGTCACCGAATGTGCTTTTCCTTGTAATGTATATTGAGTTTAATTTATTTATTTTTAATCATTTACTACATTTCAAAAATTTAGAAAATATATTGGCATTTTTTGTTTTTTCAAAAATGCCATTATAAGCTTGGAAAGTTTTTGACTTAGTGGCATTTCTCAAAATGCTATAAAATATTTGTTTATGACACTTTTCAAGTGCCATAAAAAGTAATTTGCACCTACCTAGTGTCCTGACATTTTTAAAAAAATGCCATTGCGACTAAAGTTTAGTGGCATATGTTGGTAAATGTCACGAACATAATTTTTTGTGTCATTATTTTATAAAATGCCATAAAATTGATGTGACATTTCTTTATTGAAATGTCACTAGAACCTTATATGTTTGTGATTCTGTGGCATTTTTCTAAAACATTTAGTGCCAATTTTATTTTTGTGGCATTTTCTAAAAACATGCCACTAGTGCAGTGTCATCAAAGTGTAAATTTGTTATAGTGACATTTTTGTTGTAGTGAAGTGACACTTTTTTTAATTGAAATGCCACTAGAGCCTTATATGTTTGTGGCTCTATGACATTTTTCTAAAAAATGCAACAAAATATTCTTTTTGTGACATTTTTTAAGAACATGCCACTAGTATGGTGTCACTAAAATGTGTTTTTGTTGTAGTGGCGGTAGCGATGAAGATGGTGGTAATAGTGCTGGTGGTGAGTTTATAATCATGTATATCGATACTCACGTTTACTATTTATAAATACAGTTAGAATTAAAAAAGTTTCACATGACTTAAAATTTTGTTAAGTTTTAGCTTATATTTTAAGAGATATTTAAAATTTTAAGCGATATCAATTTTGGTTATCAAATAGGCTTAATTGATTCTCACTTATTGCATTCAATTTTAAGTGCTGAATCATGTTAGCAAACACCCCAAAAGTATACTTTGAAATCAAAATCAAAATTTATATATTTCAAATTTAACAATACACTCATCAGGTGGGTGGACACCTAGTTTTTTTTTTGATTGGCGAAAGTTAATGGTTATTTGTTAGATTAACACATCAGGAGAGTTAAAACACACACTTATACACCTTGCAAAAAAATATTGCCATCATATTCCACTCCCAATTGCCGTCCTATTCCAATCGCAGAGTGGAACCCAAGATCTGTCCCTTAAGAGAGACTTGGTGGCCAAAGGACCTATCACGAGTTTCGTTTCGATGATCTGAACCGTTATTTTGTAGAGATTTCAATTTATAATATTCATGAAAAAAAATTGTTCGATTCAATAATTGTAATTTTTCATTTTATTGCATTTATATTTAAAAAAATAGATGACAAATATATTTTAAAATAAACCATTGATTTTTTTTGGACAAATGCTATAAAATAAAATGTTATGATTATTGAATTGATCTAATTTTTTTTTATGAATATTATATATTAATCATCTTACAAAATGAACGATTCAGATAATTAAAATGAGACTCGTGGTGGGCTATAAATTTATGAAATTCTCCCCTCTTGAAATCTCATATGAGATAAGCCTAAGCCTTAATTTAGGAAAATGCTACACATCGTAAAAAATTTATTAAATTTTTTTTATCAAATATCTTATATGGATGTGAGGTTCACACCATATTTGAGTCTCATACAGATCCCACACCTATATAAAATATTTAATAAAATTTTTAATAAATCTTTTAACATACCTAACATCACTTAATATAGAAGTGATTGATGGTAAAGGCATTGAAGAGCCTTAAATGTTACTAGATTCAACGGAAAGTGAATGATGTTGTAATCCATTGAAGCATTTAATTCTAACTATCTTATTAGTTGTTCCTGAAAAATGTTTGAGGGTCCGAAATCAGTGGCTCGAATTCGGCTCAAAACCCAAAACGACGTCGTTTTGGGTTTCGATTTTTTTTTTTTCTTCCTTTTCTTTCTTTTCTTTCTTCTTCTTCGTTGAGTTGAACAGAGGCGAGAGAGAGAACGCAGGTCGTCGTCGTCGCAGGTCATCGTCGTCGTAGCTCGTCGGCCGATCGTCGCAGCTCGTCGCTCGTCGGCCAATCGCCGCATCGCCGCCTCCGCCTCCGCCCGCTTCCGCCTCCGCCTCTGCCTCCACCCGCCTCCGCTCTGCCTCCGCCTCCGCCTCCAGCCCCGATTTTGATGGCCCCTCCAGTTCCTCTTCTCCTCCTCCGTGTTCTTCCTCCTTCTCTTCTTCTTCTTCTTCTTCCTCATTCCTTCTCAAATTCGAGCCATTCGAGCCTTTGCCCTTTCGGGCCTTGTACCGCTTCTGGTTGTTCCTTAAGACCCAGAGGAGCATTAGAAAAGCTGCACTTACGGATGAGAACGGGTAGGATATCTGCCGAGTCTCCAACCCCCCACAAATGTATCCTCAACCCTATAGATGTGTAACATAATAAGAAATTTAACAATACTATTAATTTAACAATTAACATTAGAAAATATTATTCATAATTAAAAAAACATATTATATATTATACATATATTAAAATTATATTATATATATGTAACATAATAAAAGCTCAATAGATATTATATATATATTCTATAAAAATTTAACAATATATTATACATATATTACATATATATGTAATATTATTATTTATTTATTTGTATATTAGGGACTCAGAAAGAGTTTAGTTAAAAAAATACTCTCCTCTGTCTCCGACCAGAACTCAATCAGATTTTTTAAAAGCTTTTTTAAATTTGACTCTATCTTATTCAACACTCCCAAACTCATCTCATTAGGATCAAGAGGGTCGGGAGAGTCGGGAACTCGGCAGACCGGGACATTTTACCTTCCCTAGCTGCATTGTTTAGTTTTGCCAATTCAACTGTGTTTAATTTTTCCCACAATCCAAAAAAAAAAAAAAAAAAAGGTTTGGCAACAATAAATAGTTGAAAATAAGCATAAGAAAAAATTAAAGTCACTTTAATGAGTAAGCATAAGAAAAAATTAAAGTCACTTTAATGAGTAAGATTGTGACATTGTTATCAATTAAAATTTTTTACTCATGCCACCGATAAAATATTAATGGATTAATCATACTTTTTACCTTTATATTTTAACTTAAATTTTATTTTAATTTGAACAATTTGATTTCTATCTTTTAAGTTTAATTTAATTTGGTCTTTCCGTTTAAATTTTGCCTGCTTGTATGGTTTAGAAAATTGATAAGTGTCTAAAGATTGTTAATTTTAACTTCCAAATTGGACGAAAAGACCAAATTAAAACCATTTAACAGGTAGGGATGAAATTGTTCAATTTAAAACTATAGAGAATGAAATTTGAATCAAATTATAAGAATGAAAAGTGTAATTAATCCAATATTTATTTATGTATACATCTACTTTTTTCTATTTGTTTGCTTTGTTGATAGAGAAAATAAGGTAGAAGAAATAATTGCAAAAAAGTGATAAATATTATAAATATTACTCTCTCTATCTCATTTTGTTGGCCCACTATTTTATTTTGGGATGTCCCAAAATGATAGTCCTATTTAAAAAGTCAAAAAAAAAAAAAAAAGATTTTCCAAAACTAACCATTTTAAGTAATTATAAATATATCAAACATTTAAAAAGATAGAAATATTATTGTGGGGATATATTTTCTGAGCACCAACACGTGGCCAAGGTGACGCCGACGTGTCAGCCGAGGTGCCACATGTCCTGGTCATGATGCCGAGGTTATCTCGGCTATGCCGAGGTTATTTGCGAGGATACCAGAATCCGAGATAAGCGGATATGGGACAAGAGTCCTAGATTGGGAGAAGACTTCAGTTTGGGTAAAGATAAAACTCTTAGAGAGTTTATCCTAATGCTATTGGGAGTTCCAGATTAGCAGTAATCCTAAGTCTATTAGGGTTAGGCTCCTATTAGGACTAGGATTGTGTTGGCTATAAAAGAAAGGCATACTCATGGATCTAAGGTATGCTTTTGATATTCTGTCTAGTGAGTTAAGCACTATTGATTATATTTGAGAGATATGGAGTACTGACTTGATCGTCGGAGTACCCCCGGATGGACGAGCCACTGTCGGAGACTCTTCTTTCTGTTGCAGGTCAGACAGGTGCCATCTATTTTGACGGTGTTCTCCAGTTGAGTACTAAGTTGGCAGTGTGGTCAAAATTGACCCACACAATTTGGCGCCGTCTGTGGGAAAGAAAGGAGAATAGATGGCTATCACCGTACAAGATCAACGTGTTGAAAACGACGAGCTTAGCGAAGATGGAGAGTCTGTCGACATAAACAGAATGAAGACCCTTCCAGAAGGGACGCGAAGACAGGGGGCATGAGTGCTCCCAAGGAGATGACATTCAAGTATAGAAGAGCTCAGCCTAAGTGAGCAGATCCTGGATTTCAGGCCCCGGACCCCAGATCCCGAAAGACAAGATCTCGGCCTAAATAAGCAGGTTCGAGAAGAGAAGAGCTCAACCTGAGTGAGCAGATCCAAGATTCCAAAAGACAAGATCTCGGCACTTAAGTCCGAGAAGAAAAACGGCTCGCCGATGCGAGACCGAGGTAATGATGAATAACTTAGACTCATTATATGGCAGTGTCGAATCTTGCATATAATGGAGTTGAACTAAGTTAGAGTAACATAGGCTTGCCATGTCGGCAAAATCAAACTCAGGTTAAAACCAAGTAAGATCAACAGAGAAATCAATGCTAACAACTTCGGCTTGAAACCAAATTCGGCGAACAAGATCACATGCACAAGCTTAATGTGAACATAAGTCCACATTAGGGGGCAGAGAGTTATAAATGATGTTTAACACTTGTTGAAATTTGTAACAATTTACAAGTTGAAATTAAACCGATGTTATGTTTAACATTTGTTGAAATTTATAACAATTTACAAGTTGAAGTTAAACCGAGATGATGTTTAACACTTGTTGAAATTTGTAGCAATTTACAAGTTGAAGTTAAACCGAGATGATGTTTAACACTTGTTGAAATTTATAGCAATTTACAAGTTGAAATTAAACCGATATTATGTTTAACACTTGTTGAAATTTGTAGCAATTTACAAGTTGAAGTTAAACCGAGATGATATTTAACACTTGTTGAAATTTGTAGCAATTTACAAGTTAAAGTTAAATCGAGATGATGTTTAACACTTGTTGAAATTTGTAGCAATTTACAAGTTGAAGTTAAACCGATGTTATGTTTAACACTTGAAATTTGTAGCAATTTACAAGTTGAAGTTAAACCAAGATGATGTTTAACACTTGTTGAAATTTGTAGCAATTTACAAGTTGAAATTAAACCGAGATGATGTTTAACACTTGTTGAAATTTGTAACAATTTACAAGTTGAAGTTAAACCGAGATGTTATGTTTAACACTTGTTGAAATTTGTAGCAATTTACAAGTTGAAGTTAAACCGAGATGATATTTAACACTTGTTGAAATTTGTAACAATTTACAAGTTGAAGTTAAACCGAGATTATTATTTAACACTTGTTGAAACTTGAGAAAAGTTTACAAGTAAAAGTTAAATCGAGATTATGTATGACAGCTCATACGCGTGAACGGGTTCTTGGAATTCTTGTTCTTTAAAGAGACATGTCGGCCTTAACGATGATCTCGGCTACGATACTTTAAGCCGACATACTGGAAAGTACCGATATAGGTTCCATCACCTCAGAATGCCGAGGTAATAGAACCTAGGCCGAGGTTATCTGCGAGGATACCGGAATCCGAGATAAGCGAATATGGGACAAGAGTCCTAGATTGGGAGAAGACTTCAGTTTGGGTAAAGATAAGACTCTTAGAGAGTTTATCCTAATCCCATTGGGATTCCCAGATTAGCAGTAATCCTAAGTCCATTAAGGCTAGGCTCCTATTGGGACTAGGATTGTGTTGGCTATAAAAGAGAGGCGTCATCATGGGTCTAAGGTATGCTTTTGATATTCTGTCTAGTGAGTTAAGCACTATTGATTATCTTTGAGAGATATGGAGTACTGACTTGATCGTCGGAGTACCCTCGGGTGGACGAGCCACCGCCGGAGACTCTTCTTTCTGTTGCAGGTCAGACAGGTGCCATCTATTCTGACGGTGTTCTCCAGTTGAGTACTAAGTTAATAGTGTGGTCGGAAATTGACCCACACAATTATGAAAAAAATTTTAAAATTTAAATTTAAATATAATGATTACATGCCCCCTTAAAAAGTTGAAGCATGAAAAAAGACCAACAAATTGAGACTTTGGAAATAATAGCAATTATAAATGTTTTTCATTAATATGTAATACTTTTAGGCCAAGTTTGTTTGGCGGATTAGGTATGAATGAGATTATTAGTTAAATGATTGTTAGTGAAGAGATTGTTAATGTGAGGATTATTAGTGAGGGGATTAAGTAAAAGTGTGTTTGTTTTGATAATAGTATGAGAGATAATTAGTGATGAAATTGTTAAATTATTTTTATATAAAATAAATAAATAAATTATTTCTATATTAAAAAATTAGAACAAATATTAAAACAAACCAGTGTACTTAGTAAAAAATATAAAATATAAAAAATAAATTTTTTATATAAAATAAATTCAATCCCCTCACTATTTCTTAATCCCACCCAAAATCTAGCCAAACTAATCTCCCTATATGAGAGTATTCATACTCCTATGGGACTATTAGTCCCCTTCTGTTTTTATCAACAAAATATGGGCTATATAGGACCCACTGCCTATAGAGCGAAACAAACGTGACCTTAGAGCACTGAAGGTAATTTCCCCTCGTCTATATGGCTCTATTTACAAACCAAGCTCTCTGGCTTTTACTCTTTTCTCAGATCTATCCAAGCTTGGTCTCCAATGGTTGATTTCAGTTTCAAGTTTAAAGTAACCCTAGAGAGAGAGAGAGAGAGAGAGAGTTACAAATTACAAATGCATGAAATGGGGATTCCGGAGAATGACACAAAGCAAGACGGTTACAATCTCTATATCACTCCCTTCTCTTGCATTTGCATTTCGATCGCCATCTGTGTAAACTTTCTTTTCTTCTCTCTCCTCATGCTTGCCACGTCCATTAGCACCGAAGCTTAGCACAAAAAAACCAAAAAAACAAAAAACAAAAAAAAAAAAGTTTGATTTTCTCCTATATAAAGACAGACAATAATCCTCACTACCCTCAAAACCTAAGACACAAAATTTTCTTTTCCAATTTTTCTATGAGTGTTGTCTTGAAGAAGAGAATGGAGAAACTATCACCCTCTCCTTCTGTTGCCAAACCTGAGAGGCAGCCCTCACTTGAAGAGCCTTTAACTTTGTCCCATGAGCAAATCAATGCACTTAGGGTTTGTCAACCACCATATCTATATATATATATTCACTCTTTTGATTTTGAGATTTTCTTTAATCCTAAGTTTTGGGCTTTTTTTTTTTTTTTTTTTCTTTTATTGTTTTTATGTTACAGGAGGCTGCCATGAAAGTGATTAATTCCCATACCAGAGAGGAAGCTGAGAAAATTTTCATGGCGGTAATGCCCCTCTCTTTCTTGAACTGTTGATGTTGTTATTCATCGAAACAGTGTTCGATATGCCAACAGCTGTGCCTTCGGTTGTTAAAAAAAAAAAAAAAGAAGAGAAAAAGACAGTGACAGATATACTTGAGCATCTAAATACACATCTTGCGAAAGAACTATTGAAAAAAAATTGTGGGTAGCAAAGCTGCTGGTGGTGGTAGAAATATATATTAGCCACAATTAATAATGATTTCTAGAAAGCCAATTTGATTAACAAATATATATTGGCATTTTTTTAAGGGTGTTGTTAGAGATATCTAATTTTCTACCAAACAAATGATCAAATGTCTCACATGGGTGTGGGGTTTGCAATTTTAGAACTTCAAATTTTGCGGACCTCACACTCATTTATTTAGTAGAAAATTTGGGACCTATAATATTTTCTTTTTTTTTAAACCCAGTTAAAAGCTGTTAGATCCAGCAATGCATCTGTGTTAGAGTTAGAGGGGTTTGGCTGGATCTTAGCTGTGGAAAATAAAGGCTTACTCTTCTCCATCCAAGCCACCATTAATTAATATCATTAATGTGCCACTTAATTGGGTAATCATATCTCATATATATTGAAATCATTTCTAATTACTAAGAAGAGATTTACTATTTTTTAGCTTTTGGGGGGATTTCTGATCACATCTTTAGAAGGGCTATGCTCTTGTAATCTTGAGTTTTGGATTTTTTATTTTATTAATTTTATTTTCATAAGTTTTATTTAGTTGCCTTGTTTTGGAATAAAACTTTTAACTTACCCAAAAAAAATATAGGGATTTACTATTTTTTTGTTCTATGTTTTTGCGGGTAGTTTTGATAATTGCTTCTCAATTTTCCTCTCTAAATAGCCTTTTAGATTTGTGAGAGAATATATATAATCATTTTTAATATGTATTTAGTTAGGTTTTCTTCCCCTTTAAGTGGTACAAAACATTACATGATTACTTCTTGACAAAACTTTAACATGTTTCAATTTTTGGAATCAATTTATTTTTTATTTTTTATAATTTTTACAAGGTGGGTAAAGCAAGCCTTTTTATTGTGATTTAGATAAACTATTTGTTACTATTGTAATATGGTTTGGCCATTTATTTATTCTGTCGGGCTAACTTTAATTTATTTACAACTCTACTAATGTTGCCATTAATTATCTATACAAATTTTTATTCTGTCATATTTTTTTTGAAGATTCATCAATTTCTCAGTCTTATGCGATAATTTTAGCTTGAGCTGTGATAGGTTGTGACTAAATTTTAGTTAATAATGCAAATCATAGTTTTTGTCGAAATTGTCAGATACTTTACAATCAATGTTGTCAATAAAAATCTTTATCTTTGTCGTATTCTCAATTATTAATTTGTCGTACTCTGTCAGACCAATTTTGATTCCATCTAGGACTAACTAATTTAATGAAAATTGTCGTTAGCGATGCAAATCTTTATTTCTGCTTTAAATTTTCAAATATTTGTTGACTATTGCCAAAACTAAAATTACTCTTAAGAATTGTTAGTTGATTAAAATGTGTTAACTGAACTACAAAATACTTATTGGTGGGCACAAAAACAAAATAAAAGAATGAAACTATTTTTAAAAAAAAATTCTGAAAATGAAAATTGGAAATAAGGTGTAATGATTGGTTATGCTTCCTATTTCTTCTTTCAGTGTGAATACATATTTTTGTCACTTGGATCAAAATTTTAGTACAATACAACAAAACCACTCATCTGCTATGTGATTGCCTTTTTTGTTATCCAATTTTTATTCAATGTAAAACATTAGACATATATATCTACATGTCACTTTGTGTAGGGTATGGAACCTGTGATATTGACACCAAAAACGAGCCCAGCACCGAAGGTCCTTCAGAAGCGTGCGCGCCGTTAAATCAGTAGTACTCCAGTGGAATGTGGCATAGACTTTGCAGTTGCCATGGTTCTAGTAATTTTATGATATAATAGCTAAAGTTCTAGCTGGTGTAAAACTATGTAATCAATACTATATTTTTTTTATTCAAATAATAATTAAAGTACTTATTATTATCTATAGTTCTCCGTATGGTTCTATCTTGCAAACTATTTATGTTTTTAATTTGTGTAGTTATATGGTTGTGTTATGCATTGTAATATATAGTTCAATCCTTTGTACAGGGATGACATGGCAGCAATCAATAATAATTAAAGTACTTATTATATAAGAGTATTTTCTTCTTTCTTTTATTTATTTATTTATTTTTGTATTGACATGTTAGATAAGAGTATCTATGGTTAGCTTTGATGGTGGATCATATACTAAGAAGTACGAATACTTCTAAAAATGTGACGTATCTATATCGTATTCGTGTCAGACACCAACATTTGTTGGACACTTCTCGACACGTGTCCAACAATTGTCAAAACGTATTTAATTTTTTTAATTTTTTTTAAAGATCCGGACACTTTTCGGACGCTTGTGTCCTTTACTTAAACATACGTGTCCACTGATTAGGCACACATGAAACTAATTAAAAGATTGAACTAAATAACTTAGAATATAATATAAATTTATAAATAAGTGTTATATTATATTTTTTTTATTATATTTGAATGATATATTGATATATACGACATATAATAAATATATAAAATTATATATTTTGTGCGTGTCCTTCACGTATCGTGTCTTGGATGCTTGTTTATGAATGTCTTCCTTTAAGCATAATGCTATGCGAACATATTTTTTTTAACAAAAAATTCATATGAATTTTTGAGTTCTTGGTTATCATATGTCGGCTCCTCCCTTGGAATAAAACTAGGAGAAGACTATATGGGAACATGGCCTCTTTGATTCTATGAAATTTTTTGTTTGCCATAACACATCTAAATATGTATGTGTATATATATATATATCTTATTTTATAAATAAAATGACCTCAATATAAAAGATATATATCCTTATTATTCTCTCATCTTGCATTCTCTTTTTATTTTATATTAAAAATTTTCTTTATCTTATTAGAGATTTTTTATATGATATGTGAATTTTTTTTATGTGCATATATATAATATATATATTATATTGTACATACATGTGTGTTTATTTATATGATGAAATTTTTTTATTAATCTTTTGACTATTGCGGTGATGAAATTCAGGTTTTGTCCCTCCCTTCTTTCTCTCATGAGCTCATGAGAGCACACACATACGAATAGAAGATTGAAGAGAAGGAGTACGGGAGAGATATGGTGGAGTGAAATGTATTACAAATTTTAGATTAGTAGGTTATCATTTGTTTTCTAATTGAGTGATTTTGATTTGTTGAGAGAGATTGTGCAAATTTCTTATTTTTCCTTTGAAAAATAGTCACGTGAGGCGCATGTGAATATTTTTTATTAAAAATATTAATAATTATTGTCAATTGGAGTTGAAAACAAAATTTAGAATTAAAGAAAATGTATTATAATTGAAATTGGAGAAGCCAAATTATCATAAAAGGCAATTTTTTTTAAACCAAAGGTAAATTTCATTAGAGAAATATCAAATCAATAGAGTTTTGAAAAAATAATTACAAATCAGCGAATATTTTTTATAAATATTAATAATTAAAATTGTAAATTTTTTTTTTTTATCAATATGTAATTATTTTTTTAAAATAATTCTACTGGGATGTATTTACTCTATTTCATTATTATTCCTTATCATTTTAGTAGAGTTTAACTTTGATCTTCAATTTTAACAATTTAAATTACGCATTTTCAATTGTATTTCGATGGTACTTTTCTTTCAATTGCCTTTAACATTTTACAGAAATTAGAGAAATCAAAGTGAAATTTTAAAAAATTTATAAGAATCACTAACAAAATTTATTTGTTTATTTTTTGTGTATGCAATAACTGCTAATATTTTCATGTGAGCTGCACATGGTATTTTTGGGTCAAAAATGTTAATGACATGGCCTTGTTTGGCTAGAGGCCATTTGGCTAAGGGAAAAGTTAGGAATCATAAAAATTTTGTCATGAAAATGATCATGAAAAATTTATAATTTTTGGATTACCTTAATTAGTGTGTGGTGCTTTATTCTAAGTGTAATCCAAAGGTCACAAAGTTTTCATGATTATTTTCATGAAATTTTTTTCATGATACCTAGCATTGCTGTTTGGCTAAAATAGAAAATAAAGACAAAATATGTTAAAATAATTAATAAGACAAATTGTGTTAATTGAACTACAATATACTTATTGGTGGGGGAAAAAAAAATATAAGATCAAAATTAAAAAAAAAAAAAAAAAAATTCTGCCAATGCAAATTGAAAATAAGGTATAATATCGATTCAGTTTTGTTTTGTAGCTCGAATTTTTTTTAGCCTGAGTGGCTCGACTGCCCAAAACGACGTCGTTTTGGGCAGTTTTTCCCCCCCCCCCTTTTCTCTCTGCAGAAGAAGAAGAAGAAGCAAAAGAAGAATGAGGAGGAAGTGAGCTGTGTGTGAGAGAGAGATCATCATCATCAACATATCATCATCAACAACAACAACAAACAACACTACATCATCTTGGCATCAACAACATATCATCATCAACAACAAACAACACCACATCCTCTGGTTTTTTAAAGATAAAAAATCAAACCCAAAAATCTAAAAATTAAACCCAAAAATCAAAAATCAAAATCAACACATCATCATCATCAGCATCAACAACACTTCATCATCATCATCAACAACAACAATCATCATCATCATCATCATCATCATCAACACATCATCATCATCATCGCCGGTGATGGGTGCTCCTCTCTCTTCCCTCTCCCTCTTCTCTCTCTCTCTCTCTCTTTTTCTATTTCTCTTATTCTCTCTTCTCCCTCTTCCTTCCTCTGTTTTAACGATATAAGAGGGAAAGAAAGAACAAAAAAAAAAAAAAAACTCAAAACGACGTCGTTTTGAGTATTCGAGCCACTCGGGCCAATTTTTTTTTTTTTTGGGAGGGGGGGGTGGGGGTGAATGTTAATATATACCCTTTAAAGAGAGTGTATCATATGCACTTTAGTTATGTTATATTTTTCTTTAGTTATGACTATTTTTTTTTTAAATTATGACATTATTTTAGTTATAACTCATGAGTTCTTTAGTTATGTCTTATGTTGTATTTAGTTATAAATTTTTTTTTTTTAGTTATAGCTAAGAAAATTGAAGTTATCACATTTTTCTAATATACACCCCTTTTTAAGGGTGTGCCACACTCACCCCTAATTATATCATTTTTTTTCTTTAAAAAAATGAAGAGTGTGCACCATAGTGTCTCTCTTTGTTTCTTACCTAGTTTTTATTTAGGCTTCGTTTATTTTGACGTAAATATTTTACTCATTTTTTGTTGTTTGGTTAAACAAAAAGCAAGTAAAAATATTTTCTAAGGAAAATTTTTGCATCATTTTTTCAAAAATGACTTTTAAAAACTCCGTAAGTCAATTGCATTAAAATATTTTTCTTTCAAGTATCAACCAAATACCGAAAAACAAAAACAAAAACATATTTTCTATATAAAATCAATTTACAAGAAAAATAATTTTTTTTGTGTAAAATATTTTACATCGAAACAAACGAAATCTCAATGTAAAACACTAGCCATTATATATTTATAAATTGGGTTTGGTTATGGTGTGCAACTTACACCTTACACCTTACACCTTACACTTACACCTTTTGTGAAAAATTAAACCTTATACTTACACATTTTTTGAGGTTGCACACCATATGCAACCCACTTACACCTTACACCTTACACTTACACATTATACTTATACTTACACCTTACACTTACACTTTTTGTGTAAGTGGCACATGGCGTGCAATTGCACACTTAAGAAAACTCCTTATAAATTTGCACTTTGTTGATATATATATACATATATATATATATGTTGCTTGTAAGGTAAGGACCTGTTGCAATGACATCAAAAATGAGCTTGACACCTAAGGTCCTTGGGAAACGAGCACGCCGTTAAGTCAGTAGTACTCTAGTGGGATGTGGCATGGGCTTTGCATTGCCATAGTTCTAGTAATCTTATGATATAATAACCCAAGGGGTTGTGGCATTGTGGTAAGGCCTTGGGGTTTAAGCCCCAAGGTCACAAGTTCAACTCCCCACTCCCCCTTGGGCCAATCTCCTGGGTGGAAGCACTGTTGGTTAGGAGGTTGGACCTCAAGTTGTCTAGTCAGCACTTGGTGTGGGTTCAATGTTCCCCCGCTGTGCAAGTCCTGACTTAAGCGGAGCTTGTCTTGGGAGGTCGGGGCAAGTTCCCAGGTTATAGTCTCCTCGCTCGGAACGGCTAACAGGACACCTTGGTGATCTCTGCAAGGGGCGCTGCCTTGGACCTGCGGGAGGGTAGTGAGGATTTTCCTGTAACCAAAAAAAAAAAAAAAAAAAAATCTTATGATATAATAACTAAAGTTCTAGTTGATGTGTATGACTATCTATAGTTTTCCGTATGGTTCTATCATTCAAAACTATGTATGTTTTTTTTAATTTGTATGGTTATATAGTTGTGCTATGTTCTTTCATATATAGTTCGACCCTCGTATGGGGAATCAAATAATAAGCTTTGAGTAATAATTAAGGTACTTATTATGTATGAGCATCTTCTTTTTCTTCTTCTTATTTATTTATTCTTGAATCGACATATTATATAAGAGTATCTATGGTTAGCTTTCAAAGTGAATCATATACTAAGAAGTACAGACACTTTTAAAAATGTGACGTATCTATGTTGTATTCGTGTCAGACTTGTTGGACACTTCGCGATACGTGTCTGACACTCTTCAAAACATGTTCTATTTTTAAAATGTTTTTTAGATCTGAAGACTCTTCGGATACTCATGTCTTTTGCTTAAACACACGTGTACACACATAAAACTAATTATAGGATTGAACTAAATAACTTAGATTATAATAATAAAAAAAAATGTAAATTTATAAAATAAGTATTATACTATATTTGAATGATATATTCATATATATGACTTATAATAAATATAAGAAATTATATATTTTGTGCCTATACTTTTTTTTTTTAATTATTAGCAAAGTGAAATTTCATTAAAAACATGAAATTAAAGGTACAAGAAGATGCAATACATCGAGAGAGATTCGGACAATACAGAATACTACTACTGCTACTTGCACTCATACAGGCAACCCCTCGTTCTCATGATTTTTTTAAAATTTATTTTATTTATTTTTATAACAAAAAGAACCCAAAACAAGAATAAACAAAAAAATAATAGTTAAGAAGGATTTAACTAAAAAAAAAAAGAAGCATGAAACCCCAAAGCCAAACCACACACTAGACATTGTAACACCCAAACTCAAACTCCTCAACTCCCAAGGCACAGCTACACTACTCCCTAAGCACAGCTCTATAATGCCTCGAAATAATAACAACAACACATCTCATGATAATCAATCGAGAACATAGACATGAAATATTAGCCTTTCATTCATATTCCTTTACCATATAAAAGAGGACATATGCGAATATACATTCATAAATCCTAAATCTTGAATTTATAACATATGCCTTATAAGAGTGAATTGAAATAAAAGGTAATACAGATAAGTTTATGCCTTAATAGTTACATCTTTTTAAGACATTGCTTGGTTACAACAAATGGATCAAGTCCAAAATAATTAAAAAGCCCGAGGCTTGTACAAAAGATAATTATAACAAAAGAAACAAAAATGAGCCTTCAGCTCCACGGTCCTCTCAAGCTAAGTCTTTAGTGGAGGTATATCATCAGCACCTGAAAGTTATTTTCCACAAAGCACAGCAGAGATACTTTAACACTAAGTATGCAATTTAATGAAATCATAAGGTGAATGCATATGCATATAGTTTGCCAAACATTATACTTTTCTATCTCAAAACAGTGCAATGCCATCATTATTATATTTCAATTCATGAAAATACTCTTTTACATTAGAAAATAGGGTAGTGGATATAAAACAATAGGAATCTCTAGGTACATGTATGCCAGTAGGCTATAGAAGCACTACCAAACCCATTTTACTGGTATTAACCTGAAGGATCAACACCTAGCTGCGCGGGTTTCTGGACTTTCACCAATGACACACAAGTCAACAATATAAACCACAACCACACCCCCTAGCCAGATTCACCAAGATACAGACCCTTTTTTTTCAAAACAATACATTTTCAATAATTAAATATGAGAGAATGCTTAATGCAAGATGTATGAGTAATTAGTTTCAATTAACTTAATCGTTATGCAATTTCTACAACAATTAAATCTATCCTCCATCAATAGCCCAAAATAGATATTTCTACTCAATATATAACTTTTCAATAACAGGTATAATCTCATAATAATACATACCTAACTCCACTCTCATCATCAACAGATGCATTTTTCCATATCTTTTCAAAAACCCAACATCCTTCATTTTCCTTTCGTAAATCAAACATCAATAATTTTCAAACAAAACTTCATTTATTTCCAAGAATCACATTTAATGAAAGATCCTCTCATAATTCAACACAACCCATCAGTATACACACTTTCACAACCCTTCTCAAACATTTATTTGAAAAACCCCTCTTTTATATTTCACAACCAAATCTTAGGTTTAACCCAAAATTTCCAAATCACTAATCCTTTCTATGGAGCAGATAACTAAGCTAAAGATCACACTAAAGGTTGAAGAAATCCCTACCTTAAGAGTAGAAGAGGAAGAGAGTAAAAGTGAAACTTTGACGGAGCCAAAAACGAGATCTTCTTCGATTATAATGAAACTTTCAACGAGCTCTACCTTTTTCTCCAAGGAGAAATAGTAGAGAAATCAATGGATGATGGAGTATTTGAAGTTTTAAGCAAGAACTAGAGAAAGAAGGGGAAAAAATTAGGGTTTGGGAAGTTTTAGAGTGAGAAAGGAAATGAAAAAGTGATTTAAAAACTCATTTTCCCGAACTGATATACGTACAGACCGCTCGAGCGACCAACCCATCGCTCGAGCATCAAATACAATAAGTGACATCACTTGAGCAACAAAAACATCGCTCAAGCTCACAATGACCCCCTCCTAGAAGTTTTGCAGACTGTAGAGACCGCTTGAGCGCAAGAAATACCGCTCGAGGGAACAACACCCTACTCTCAGAAGTTTTGCAGACTCACAAAAATGCTAGGAGATCTCAAAGACAGCTCTAATGACCAAAACATTGCTCGAGCGAATAAGAAGAAAACTAGACAAATTCCAAATAAAAACTAGTTCCTAACCTGTTTTAAACACAACTAACAACTCAACTCAACTACTAACAAGATGACATAGTGCATAAACAACAATTAAAAGTATGGAATCCCAAATCTAAGAGCATAAAATAGGTTGGGACTAAATCGGAACCGTTATAATCTCCCCCTTAAGAAATTTTATCCTCGAAATTTAAATCAAGCAATAACCATCGGATCTTAATTCCATTGACCTTCCACAATAGTAGTAATGATAAAATTGAGTCCTCCAATACAAAACATTACAATTCAAATTCCCAAAACATTTACAATGTTTACATATTACAACATGAATAAAATTTTCAATATAAGTCTCAAATATCAACAAATAGGTCCGGATACTTCTTATGGACATCCGCCTCATGCTCCCAAGTCGCCTCCTCGACTCCATAGTGTCGCTATAACACCTTAACCAATGGGATAGTCTTGCCTCTCAAGACTTGATCCCAATTATCTAGCACTTGAATTTCCCTCTCTTCGTACGAGACATCCTCATCTACCTCTAACTCGGTCTAATCCGGCACGTGTGAAGGATTGGGGTCATATTTTCAGAGCATAAAAATATGAAACACATCATGAATTCTAGAAAGTTGGAGCGTCAACGCCAAACGATAAGTTACCACCCCAATTCACTCTAGAATCTTAAAAGGCCCAATAAATCTAGGAGACAACTTCCTGCTCTTCCCGAATCTCATCAAACCCCATCTCAGTGATATTTTTAGAAATACATTATCCCATACCTCAAAAGACAAAGGCCTCCTCCTACGGTCGGCATAGCTCTTCTGGTGACTTTGAGCCGAAACCAACCTCTTACGAATAAGCACAATCTTCTCCATCGTTTTCCAAAATAATTCTAGACCTAACATAAATGCATCACCCACCTCAGCTTAACACACAGGAGATCTACAAGGTCGGCCATAAAAGGCCTCAAAAAGTGCCATACCAATGCTCGCCTAAAAACTATTATTGTAGACAAATTCCACCAAAGACAAGTCCGTCTCCCACGACCACTTAAAATCAAGGATGCGAGCCCGAAACATGTCTTCTAAAATCTGAATGGTGCATTCGAATTGCCTATCAGTATGAGGATGATAGGCAGTACTAAAGGTCAATTTAGTACCCAAGGCACCCTGTTGGCTCTGTTACGACTGAGCCATAAAGCGTGGATTCTTATTTGAAATGACAGTCACTGGAACGTCGTGAAGTCGTACTATATCTCTAACACACAGTCTATCGAGCTACTTGTACGCATAGGTATAAAGTGTGCAGATTTGGTTAATCGATCAACTACCACCCATACGACATCATTACCCTATTGAGTCCTCGGAAGACCCATGACAAGGTCCATCATGACATGTTCATACTTCCACTCTGCTATGGGCAAATGTTGTAACAAACCTACTGGTCGTTGATGCTTGGCCTTTACTTACTAACAAGTAAGGCACCTCGAAACAAATAAGACTACATCTCTCTTCATTCCCTTTTACTAAAATTGGCGACTAAGGTCATGATACATTTTTGTGCCTATTGGAGTACCTCCTCTCTATAAGACTTTAGCACACGAAAAGTTAGTCTAGATACCTCACACTCGAATCGGAATAAACATTCAAGCCTTTCTCTACCTTCCCACTAGATATTTTTTTCTCGAATAGATTCCACTTTGCGATCACCCCATTATGTTTCTATAACTCGACTCACTAGAGTAGGTTGTGCAACTACTGTGAACAAAGTAGCCAACTCAACAGACTCACCAAGATATAAGTCAAACTCACCCATTATGCTCAACATCTCCCATTCTCAGATGACGATACTAGCTACACTTCTTACAAATTCCCTACTCAAAGCGTCGATGTAGACACCCTATTTTTAACCGCCATTAAGACTTGGGCGCCTCAGGTTGATCACTCGATGATGAAAGATACACTGTCCAATAGCTCAATTTTTTCAGCAAGAAGAGCTTCTAATTCCCAACCTTATACCCCATTTTTGACCAAAACTATTTTAGACCTTAAAACCCTTTCTTTCAAAATATTTTTGAAAATATTTCTACGATGTTCTGATCCTCGCATTTCATTAAAAATTACATTTTTCGGTAAACCAAGTAAGGACAAAGTGGAAATAAATGGAAGAGAGGTGACCCTTTTGAAAAATCTTTAAAACCTCTTATTTATAGGTTTGGAGTTGAAGAAAATTGGAGGAGAGGGAAGAAAACTAGTTGGGAAAGAAGTTGGGCATAAAATCGTTAAGAGAGAATTGAGTAGCCTTCACTAAATCAGGCCTATCTTTTTGTACACTTAGACTTTATTTGTGAGGCCACCAACATTGAAAATTGGACTTCTGGGGCTTCATTTTAGATTCAAGAATCTCCTAAAGTCAAGTCCGGATGAGGGAGATATGGCCATTTGAAGTTAGGCATCAATCCGATTAAGATAAAAATGAGCAACCTTCACTAAAATAGACATATCTCTTTGAACACTTAGAATTTAGATGTGAGACTACCACCATTGGAAAGTAGACTTCCAGGGCTTCAATTTAGACTTAAGAATGACCTACAATTGAGTCTGGATAAGGAGATATGCCTGTTTGAAGTCGGGCTTAGAAGCATATTTTTGGTGGCCGGCCGGCCACCATTGGTGGTCGGCAATTCACACTTCTGGCCTGCCGGCCGCTAGTAAAAAACACAGATATTTTTGACCAGCTATCCCCCAAAAGCTCCGGCTGTTCCAGGCTTGATATTTTCGACTTGAGGGGCTATTTTTCTATATATAGAAGGTCTTTCTTCATGATTTAAGATTACAAAAAATCCTTAAGAGCCAAAACTTGAAATTCTCTCTCTATCTCTATCTTCTTGCAACCTATACACCCTCTCTCTACACTTCCTAAACCAATATTGGAGCTCTCCTTGTTGAGATTATTGAGTCCAAATTTTAGCCCTTGAGAGTGAGAACTTATTGGTTTGTGAAAAAAAGAGTAACCTTGCTTCAAGAAGTATAATTTTGAGTATATCTACACTACTTCTCTCCCATCTTTTCTTGCTATTTTTGAACCATTTTTGGATTGTTTCTATGGGCTGAAGCTTGTGGTTTAAGGCTATTAAAGGTAGAGGGGTTAACCGCCCTTCTTTATACCTTGTTTCCTAAGCCTTTACACTTGTGTTTTCCATTCTTTCATCAAAATTTTTTGCGCTTTTTACTACTGATTTTTAGAAGTTTTCAAAGGCTAAAAAAGTGGTTTTTAAGTCCCAAAAATGGAGGGGTTAGCCACCCCTCATTTGGCTTGTTTACTAGCTTAAATTGCTCCATGTTTTAACTTATTATTTTAGCTACTTTTGTCTTCATTCCAGCACATTTTTGTACTGTTTTTGGGCTATTTTTGGACTGTCTAAACTCTGAAATTTTGGGCAGAAATTTGTGGTTTAAGGCCAATAAGGGTAGAGGGGTGGCTCACCATTCATTCTACCTAGCTTCCAAGGCCTTTACCCTTGTGTTTTTCACCTTTACACTCTCTTTTTTTGAGATTTTAAACACTGTTTTTCAGAGTCATTTCAGTGGCTAAAATCATGTTTTGAAGTCCAAAATTGGAGGGGTTAGTCTTTCATCCTTGTATCTTGTTTACTAGCCTAGCTTGTGCCATGTTTTAGCATATTAATCTAGCTATTTTTTTTCTTAATTCCAGCATGTTTTAGGACTATTTTTAGATTGTTTCAGCACTGTTTTTAAGTGTTTATTGCATTTGAGCTTTGTTTTGTATGCTTGTAGTGTAATTGTCCTCATGAGTTTGGTGTTTTAGGCCTTAGACGCTATCTTATTTGAGTTGATTGCATTTATTTATGGCTTTCCATACTTGTGATCACACTTAATCACCTCTGCAATCTACCTCATTTCTTAACTTTTGTTTTGCTTTGAAAGTGGTTTCAAACTACTTGTTTGTTTAAGCATGAGATTGAGATGTCATGCTTAATGGTTTAATCCATTTGGGGGTTCATTACCAACGGTATGATGTCTCTTTCATGTCCAAAGAAACTCTTGGTTTGAGCCCTCTTTCCATTAGAGGACTTAAATTCACCCATTGGACTCAATGAATTAAAGGATGGTTGGTAATTAAAAATGAAGTAATTAAAATGGGAATAAAATAGTGCAAGAGAAGAATTTGTTTTGTGTTCAATCGGACATTAATTGAACACATGGAAGCATGGGCCATTTCATACTCACTAGTGGTGAAATGATTCAAGTTTCCAAGGTCATTACTTCCTTTGATCAATTCATGAAAGGGGGGAGGTTAGAGTCTTATTTTGTTGCATTTATTGAAATTGCACACTTTGGTTCATAAGCCATCATGCAATGAAATTGCTTGAATTGGTGGTTTATGGACCAAGTTTTGTCCTTCCTTTGATCTGTTCATGATAAGGAGGGATAAATTGTGCAAACAAACCCTTGAGAATACCCTATGCATGCTCTGTTTGTTCTCTGTTGCAGCAAGATGAACTGTGCAGCAGTGGTCGGTAGGCCACTTTCTATGGCTGGCAAGCCCTCACTCTTGGCTGCCGGCCACCAATGCAAAATCTAGCAGTGTGTTTTTTGAGCAAAGCAGAGACATTTTGGAAGTGGACAAAGGTGTAAGTGTTCTACTGTGCAATAGAGGTTTTTTGGAAGCAAAACAGTGGCCTTTTCGAATGGAAACTGCATTCATGCATGAGCCTTCCATCGATCCTCCGGAACCGTGTTGTATATATTAGTGTTGTGCTTTAAATAGTGGCTTTGTACTTAATTAGTTAGAATAGCTAATTCGTTACGTGTTGCAATTATTTTAATTAGCTCGAATAGTTAATTACTTCAGTTTGTAATAATTAGTTAAGTAGTTTAGCTATTTATTCATTTGTTTTGTAATAATTAATTAGCTTAGCTTAGCTAGTTAGGTAGTTAGTTTATTCGGACTCTCCTTTGTGAGAGCACAATGTAATAATGTGTATGTCTTCCAACCCCACATCTTTCTCCCTTTTATTTAATTGCTTACGATGGTTAGTTTAGGAGCATCATGTTTTGTTTAACATACTCCATGTTTGCATCCACTTATATTGCATACACCGAGGCTCGGTTGATCATTCTAACTTGCATTATTAGTTTAAATACTTCTTTGAATACGTGCTTAGATCACATGTTATCAAATCAAATCATATGCCATATTAGTAGCCGAGTCTATTAGTTGCATATCGCATGCGTTACATTAGTCATATTGCATAGTTAGGAAACATACATTTTCTAACTCATTTCTCTTTTGGCTTGGAGTACTAGGTGAGCCTTTACTCGCTTTAACATATTGCATGTATGTGATTGTTGCCATGTCTAGCATGGTTGCCATGAGGCGAAATGCTTAAATGATAAACTGTTTTGAATGCCTGTGGATGAAGGCTGGTTGCTTCGATTGGAATAATTTGAGTAATGTTCCTATATGATCACTTTTTCAAGTGGTACATATTCGAAACAATTTTCAAAATGAACATGAATCAAGCGTTCCAATTCTTGCAAATTAGTCTATACTTGTGTGTGAGTGCATCACATAGTAATGATGGTCTAATAAATCGAAACAAGAGCATATAATGTAAAATAAGATTCATATCATGATTAATAGAGGTTGATCTTTGATCGGGCGAGCGGGGGTGCTCAATTCATGACATTCGCCTCTCGTACCTAAATTCTTGAGCTGAGACAATCTTAGTGATGACGGACATGTGGCCTTTGGCATGAGTCATGGGTTTCCTAAATTTTCTCAAAAAATATTTAGGTGGCGACTCTGTATTTGGCAAAACAGTCTATTTTTGGCAATTTGATTCAAAATCGATTTTCAAAAGATTTGCTGGATTGGAACTCTTTGGTGTTTATCTATTTTACATTGTACTTGTGAGATTAGATTCAGAACTGCGGGAGTCCGATACTGTAGGGCTTATTCGTCTTCCGAGAGGGGGCACGAAAAGTTGAGCTACAGTCGGCCACTACGTTGGCCTTCCCCGGATGATAGTGTAACTCAAAATCATAATCCTCCATAAACTCCATCCACATCCTCTACCTCAAATTCAAGTCTTTCTGTGAAAATAGGTATTTTAGACTCTTGTGATCAGAAAGCACTACAAATCCCTCCCTGTATAGGTAATGCCTCCAGATCTTTAAGGCAAAAATCACCACCGTTAACTTTAGGTCGTGAGTGGGATAGTTTCTCCTATGTGTTTTCAATTTCTATGAATCATACACTACCACCTCCCCCTCTTGCATCAATACACAACCCAAACCTTCCTGAGACGCGTCACAATAACCCGAATAACTTAACTCTCTCTCCAGAATAGTCAAAACTGGAGCAGTGGTGAGTCTAACTTTAAGCTCTTGAAACAACTTTCCACAAGTCTCACTCCACACAAATTTAATTCCCTTCCTTGTCAATCTAATCAATGGTGAGGTCAATCTATAGAAATCTTTCACAAAACGTCAGTAGTACCTGGCAAAGCCCAAAAAACTCTGTATCTCAAAGACATTCTTAGGTCATTCCCAATCTTGCACTACGTCTATCTTGGATGAATCTATAGTCACCTCTTCCCTAGACACTACATGGCCTAGAAATTTAACTTTACTAAGCCAAAACTCACATTTCCCAAACTTAGCATATAATCAGTGTGTTCTAAGCAACTCAAACACAATCCACAAGTGTTTCTCGTGTTCCTTCTCGAAGGGTGAGTAGACTAGGATGTCGTTGACAAAGACAACTATGAATTGGTCTAAAAACTCACAAAAGATTCGATTCATCAAATCCATAAATGAAGTCGGTGCATTGGTTAGCCCAGAAGGTATTACCAATAATACGTAATGGCCATAATGCGTACATAATGCCATTTTCTGAATATCCTCCTCATTCACCCTCAACTGGTGATATCTTGATCTCAAATCAAGCTTTGAAAAACAATGAGACCCCTTCAACTAGTCAAACAAATCATCTATTCGCGGCAATGGGTACTTGTTCTTAACAGTTACCCAATTTAACTTTCGGTAATCAATGCATAGTCGTAATGTGCCATCTTTCTTCTTAGTAAAGAGAGCCGGGGCTCCCCAAGGTGAAGTACTAGGGTGAATGAAGCCCTTATCTAACGAATCCTTATGCTGCACTTTCAACTCACATAACTCGGCGGGTGCGAACCTATATGGTGAACCTATATGGTGCCATGGAAATTGGAGCTGTGCCTAGTGCTAAGTCAATAGGGAACTCAATCTCTCTATGTGGTGGCAACTATGTGAGATCCTTTAGAAAAACATCCGGATACTCTCGAACTACCCTCGGTAATTCACTTTGGATGATACTACCCTTATTGGCTACCATGATGGTAAAAAAGAAACTCAACTCTCCTAGACCTTTAAGGTCATATAACAAAGGAGTAGGATTATTACTCCAGTCACACATGAAATAGAAGTACTCTCCTGATGGTGTATACACCAATACCCTTTTATGATGGCAACCTATCGAAGCTCGATAATGATTCAACTAATCTATATCCAGAATTAAGTTGAAAGCATTTATATCATGAATAATAAAATTGGAAGAGAGTCGGTGATCTGTGACCTTAATCTCATATGAGCGGTATATTCAACCCAATGCTACCCTATCCCCAATAGGTGTCTCAATCCACAGAGGAGACTCCAACAGTTCAAACTCTAAGCCCAAAGTGGATATAAAAAAAGACGATATGAATGAATGAGATATACCAGTATTAATTAACACATTGGCTGGCAATTATTCCGGCGTGATAACAGCATACATACGCCCTGAAGGCCTCTGATCTACCTGCTCACCCCTCGGAGCATAGGCCTGAAACACGCATTGAGTCGATGTGGCCCCCTGATTGGCCCTCGAGGCCTGTGTTGACTATACTGGCTGGTGGTTCTGTGTCTTTCTCGAACTAGACGCACCAGATGTGCCACCAAATTGAGGAAAAAAACTTCGCAAGTGTCTTGATTGCCCACACTAATAACAGATAGGCGATTAACCCCTTCCCTGACTCTGGCTCTGAGGATGAGCTGAAGGCAGTGCAGACCGTTGCCTTCCTCCTCTCTATGGGCGAACTGAAGACTTGTGGCCCAATTGACCACATTTAAAGCAAGTGAACCTACCTTGATTACCTCTCTTTAACCTCGAACCCATTATAGGAAAGGTGGATCTAAACTGTGTAGCCTACGACTGCTATGAGGGGGACCCCCTTTACCTTTTATTGTCCCTAATGTTCCCCTAAACATCACGACTCGTCTGTTTGGAGGCTCTCATCCATTCCTTCTTTGTTTGGATCACGGTCTCTAAGTGGGCTGCCTACTCCACAAGATGGCCATAATCCCTAATCATTGATCGAGCAACCTTGAAAAGGATCCCGGTCCTCAATCTCTTCTCAAACTTGATGCAACGACATTATTCCGGTGCCATAAGTTCTGGGCAAACCTTGATAAACTGGTAAAAGCTGCCTTAAACTCATCTACTAGTGTGTTCAACTGTTTGAGCTTCAAAAACTGCTCCCTCAACTTCTCTTTTGCTGTGGGTGGTAAAAACTTGTCTTAGAAGGTAGAGAAAAAAGCCTTTTAAGTCACCCCAATACGTCCTCGTGCATACTTCCACCATTGACCTGCATCTCGCTTCAGTTGGAAAGACACCAAGGTCACTCTCAATCTATTGTCCTCGATGCCAAGCTTCTCGAACGTCTTCACCATCTGTTTAAGCCACTCCTTAGCCTTCAATGGCTCTTTCGGATCCCTTAAAAACTCGTTCAGATTAGACCGGAAGAACTTCATCTTTAGAAAGAATGGCCTTGTTTCTACAACATGGGCCTAGACTTGATTCTTAGCCTTGAGAATGTCCATAGATTCCCTCAACGCTCCTGTCATTTTGCGAGCTAAGGCACCCATGGCTTGCTAACCGGCTGGTTCGGCCACATTGGCCTGACTAACTCCCTCTTCTTGTGTCAAAATTTCATTCGGTATCGACACCTCCTGTCGCCTAGGACTACCATGTTTACCACCACCATATCATCGTCCTGACATTCTAATAAAAGTACACAATAGTTTAGCACATTTGTAAATATACCAAAGCTAACTCACTCATATTCTAATACAGTGGATATCAATTAATTCATTCCATATAGGCTCCGAGTCACGTAATCACAAATGAATTCCCTTTTCAGATAATTAATTGTTTCGCGGCATTAAGTAATGATCAAGTGCTCTTTTAACAGGTTTTCTAAAAACTCATAGAAATAATCTGTATCTTAGAAAACAAATCCCACACTCATATAGTTACATAAACATGTTATCACATAACATACCAAGTCTACTTCTAACATTATCTAGTGAGTCAAACCCATTGTGGCAAAAACCACATCCCACGATCCCAAAGTATTCAAACCCGGTAGCTCTGATACCAAGTTGCAACACCTTGAAATAATAACGACAACCCATCTCATGATAATCAATCGAGAACATAGACATGCGAAATATTAGCCTTTCATTCATATACCTTTACCGTACAAAAGATGACATATTCGAATATACACTCATAAATCTTAGATCCTGAATCTATAGCATATACCTTAGGATTGAATTGAAATAAAAGGTAATATAGATAAGTTTATGTCCTAATGGCTACTCTTTCCAAGACATTGCTTGGTTACAACAAATGGATCAAGTCCAAAACAATTAAAAAGCCTGAGGCTTGTACAAAATATAATTACAACAAAAGAAACAAAATGAACCTTCAGCTCCACAATTCTCCCAAGCTAAGTCCTTGGTGTAAGCATATCATCAACATCTGAAAGTTGTTTTTCACATAGGGTGAGCTAAAGCCCAGCATAGATACTTTAACACTAAGTATGAAACTTAATGAAATCATAAGGTGAATGTATAACGATTTCGGTTTAGACCCGACCCATTTCTTGCTTTTGAATCCGAAAATCCACATCCTTAACTATTATTTATATCATTTTCATCTTGTTGCTAGTTGAGTTTGGCTATCCGAGAGTTATGGTTGTGTTTAAAATAGGTTAGGAGTTTGTTTTTCAAAAGAGTTGTTGCCTAGATTTTTGCCTGTTCACTTGAGCGGTCTTTCTTGTGCTTGAGTGGTCTTTTATAGTTTGCAAAACTACTGGAAGTGAGATATCTTCGCTTGAGCGGTCTTTCTCTCTTTTGCAGGTTCGAACTTCTGGGAGGGAGTTATTGTCCACTCGAGCGGTGTCACTTATTGTGTTTGACGCTTGAGCGGTCTGCACATATTTCAGTCCGAGAATGGGGCATTTTGTGTCTTTTACTTTGAGGTAGGGATTTCTTCAACATTTGGTATGATTTTTACCTTAATTATTTGACTATTGAAAGAACCTAGTGATTTTGGGATTTTAGGTTAAACCAGGGGTTTAGTTTTGAATTGAAAAATAGGGGTTTCCAAATGGGTTCTTGAGAAAGGTTGTGGGAATGCATTTATGATTGAGATATGTTAAAATGGTGGATTTCTTTACTTAAAGTTGATTTTCTAAGTAAATGGAGGTTTTTGTTCTAAAATTATGGATATTTGATTTGTGAAAAAAAAATGGAAAATGATGTTGGTTTGGTAAGAATGGAACAATGTATATGTTGATGATGATGGTGGAGTTGGATATGTAATATCACTCATATTTTGAGAATGAAGAGATTATATCTGTTGTATAGAAATATCTGTTTTGGGCAATCGGTAGAGGATAGCTTTGATTGTTGTAGAAATTGCATGAGGATTAAGTGAATTGAAACTGATCATTTATACATCTTACATTGAACATTATTGCATACTTAAACATTGTAAATATTTTATTTTGATAAAAAAGTGTTAATACCTTGGTGAATCTTGTTAGGAGGTGCGATTGTGGTTGTTATGTTGGCCTGTGTGTCCTTGGTGAAAGTCTAGAAACCCGCGTGGTTAAGTGCCGATCCTTTCGGTTAGTACCGGTAAAATGGCTTTGGTAGTGCTTGAATAGCTTACTAGTAGAATTTACCTAAAGATTCCTAGTGTTTTGTATCCACTAGCCTGTTTTCTATTATAAAAGGATTATTTTCATGAATTGATATATATAATCTGGCATTGCATGGTTTTAAGACGGAAAATGTGAAATGTTTAACAAATGGCATGTATATGCATTCACTTTATGACTTTGTTAAGATTTATATACTGCGTTAAAGTATCTCTATTGGGCTTTGGCTCACTCTATATAGAAAACAACTTTCAAGTGCTGATGAAATGCCTCCACCAAGGACAAAACTTAGGAGGACTTGAAGCCAAGAGTTTCTTTTGTTTATTTGATGTAATTATTTTTTTATAAGTCTCGGGCTTTAATTGTATTAGCCTCGGGCTTTAATTGTATTGAGTTGAACTCATTTTGATGTATCCAAGCATCGACTCAGAAAGATGTAACCATTAGAGCATATAATCACTTGATTTTACTTTTATTTTAATTCATGTATTCTTGTCATATGATATAGATTCAGAATCTAGGATTTATGAATGTATAACGCATATGTCATCATTTGTATGATTAAGTTTATAAATGAAATATAAGATGTGATGTTATTGATTGATTGTAAGTAATATTATGAGATGGGCAATTGTTATTGTTTCGGGGCGTCACAACTTGGTATCAGTGATATCAGGTTTGAATACTTTGGGATCGTGGGATGTGATTTTTACCACAATGGGTTATTTTGCTAAATGATATTAGAAGTAGACCTGGTATGTTATGAAATAACATGCTTATGTGACTAAATGAGTATGAGATTTAATTTATGAGATATTGATTGGATCTACAAGTTTCTAGAAGTCCTATTAGAAAAGCACTTGATCATTGCTATTTTTTATTAGAACTCTGGCGATATTACGGAACGGTCACTATCTAGAAAGGAAGTTTGTTTGTGTTTATGTGATTAGGTGCTTATGTGGAGTGAATTAATTGTTGGCCACCGTATTAGAACGTGAGTGAATTAGTTTCGGTACATTTGTAAATGTGTTAATCTATTGTGTTACCTTTATTAGGATGTCAGGATGCAAATGTGGTGGTGATAGGCGTGGTAGGCCTAGGCAGTAGGAGGTGCCGTTACCAAATGATATTCCGGTGCAAGAGAAATGAGTTGGTCAGGCCAACATGGCCGAGCCAACAAGTTAGCAAGCCATGGGTGCTTTGGCCCGTGAAATGGTTGTAGCTTTGTGGAAATCTATAGACATTCTTAGGGCTGAGAATCAAGTCCATACCCATGTTATTGAGATAGTGCCATCTTTTCTGAAAAGAGAGTTCTTCCGATCGAATCCGAATGAGTTTTTAGAAGATCCGAAAGAGCCATTGAAGGCGGATGAGTGGCTTGAGCAGATGTTGAAGATGTTCGAGATGCTTGGTATCGAGGATGATGGTTTGAGGGTGACCTTGGCATCCTTCTAGCTGAAGAGAGATACAGGTCAATGGTGGAAGTATGCACGATGGCGCATTGTGGTAACTTAGGAGGCCTTTGTCAACGCCTTTCAGGACAAGTTTTGCCTTCCATTGTTAGAGAGAAGTTGAGAGATCAATTTTTGAAGCTCAAGTAGGTAGGTGATGTTCATGTTCTTCCCTACTTTTGGAGTAAATTAAGATATCATCAATAAACACAACGATAAATTCATCGAGGAATTATTTAAACACCCTATTCATTAAGTCCATAAACGTTGCAGGTGCATTAGTTACTCCGAGGGGCATTACCAAAAACTCATAGTGTTCGTATCTAGTTTTGAATACAGTTTTCTCTACATCTTCTGTCTTGACCTTTAATTGGTGATACCCGGATGTAAGGTCTATCTTAGAGAACACTTGTGCTCCTTGGAGTTGGTTAAATAGATCATCTATTCGGGCTAACAGGTATTTATTTTTGATAGTTACTCTATTCAACTACCGGTAATCTATACATAATCTCAAGGATCCGTCTTTCTTCTTAACAAATAAAACTGAAGCACCCCAAGGTGAAGTGCTCAGTCGAATAAACTTGTTGTCTAACAATTCTTGAAGTTGGCTTTTCAATTCTTTTAGTTCAGAGGTTGACATTCGGTATAGGTTTTTGAAATTGGTTGTGTCCCGAGGATAACATAAATAGTAAATTTAATTTCTCTGTTAATCAAATCTCCAAGTAATTCATTGGGAAACACATTAGGAAACTTGTTAACTACAGGGATGTTCTCGACATTAGCATGATCAACGGTTAAAGTCAAAACACAACATAAATAGCCTTGACACTCCTTTCACAACAGTTTACTAGCTTTTATAAAAGAAATTAAATATGGTGGTGGAACTACCCCATTCCCAGCAAAAACAAATTCAAGTAATCCCGGAGGTCAGAACAAAACAGATTTGTTTACACAATCAATAGTAGCATAGTACTTTGTCAACCAATCCATGCCTAATATGCAATCAAAATGATCAATACCCAAAGGCAACAAATCAACGTACAATGTCATATTGCCAATCATTATATCACATGCCGGATAAATATAAGTGCATATCGTAGAACCCCCAGATGGTATAGATACAGATAGTAAACAGTTCATAGATTCTAAAGGCCTAGTTAATTTTTGAGAAAAAGCATGCGACACAAATGAATGCGTCACAAATGAATGCATGGAACTAGAATCTATTAACACATGGGCATTCTGAGCACATATAGAGATTGTACCTGATACCACTGTTTCAGTATTCTGTACATTGCCAGGCACAAGTGCGAAAACTCTATCTTGCCTCAAAGGTTTTCTCCCCGCATTAGTTCTCACATTTGTTCTTGATCCAGGAGCAGATCCTGCTGAACTTGCTGCAGGACTATTAGCATCGTTGAATCTCAGCGGACAATCTCTAACCATGTGGCCAGTCTTTCCACACCGGAAACAAGCACCTGATGCATGGTAACATGTGCCTTTATGCTTTCTTCCACATTCGGGACAATTTGGAATAGATCCACTACTCTGACTAGAGCTACTGGAGGATAGCGTGTTTTGCCTTTTTGAAAATGACCGACCTTTCTTGAAATTGAATCCAGATCTTTTACCTTTCCATTCAGTTATTGGAGTTGGAGCTTGTTTCTTTGCTGCTAGAATGGCCTCTGCCATTAATGCTCTATCAAGTACTTCTATATATGTGGGCAACTTCAGTACGCCCACTCGGTCATACACATCCAGATCTAATCCCCCTTCAAATTTTCGAGCTTTCTTGTAATATGTGTAAACCATATGAGGAGCAAATCTGGCCAACTCAGTAAACTTAGCTTCATACTCAGCTACGAACATCTTCCCTTGTTTAAGTTCTTGGAATTCAGAAACCTTTCGATCTCGGAAGTACTAAGGAAAATACTTGTCATAGAAGATCAAATTGAAACCATGTCATGTTCCCATTATTAGTTCGGATCAATAACCACTATCTTCGGGCTTCATCTTTTAGAGTATAGGTGGCCAATAGCACTTTTTGAGTCTCGGAGCAGGGAAACACTTCAAATAATTTCTCTATTTCAAGCAACCATGTCTCTGCCTTCAATGGTTCAATACCACCTAAGAAAGTTGGTAGTTTCATCTTCACAAACTTTTGAGTTACGTTTATGATGTCATTGTTATCTGGTTCAGCTTGAACTGGAGGGGGTGGTAGAGGCAGAGGCTGTTGTCTTTGTTGTTGTATCATTGCTTCAGTTAAGGCTGCAAGCATTTGTTCCATTCGGCTCATGCGAGCCTCTGAGGATTCAGCTGTACCGTTACTTCTTGTATTTTCCATTTGCTATAGATAATCAGAGCACTTATAAACATAGAAAAATAGTCCATTTCATAATGTTCAAATCATTCAATCTCAGTGCATTCATTTCAATTTCACGTGTTCATGGTCAGGTTCAGTTTCCACATTTACAGAAAATTAACTCACACACTCACACATGCAGATAAGATGTCCCTAAATCTTTTCTAGGACACTCTATAGCTTATATGGACTCGTGTGCTATATAACACGTGCTCTGATACCACTCTGTCACGATCCAAACCTGCCCCTATAAGTTTAGCGTCGTAACAGGCTAGTAATCCTTGAATTACCAAAGGCCTCTGAACAAAATAACATATAATTAGGGGTTGCGGAAGCAAATATACAAAAAGTATACGTAGTCTATTGAGCTGTGCAAGCATAAATGGGACATATAATTTTAAACTTTAATAACACTTATGTGATACAATATATGTATATATACGTTAGTTGTGCATCACTCTCATATATAGATAAAACAAAAGTGGGACTTAGCCTAGTTTACAGATGAACAGAACTTGTTCTATGCCAAAAAGAAGACAAAGTCTTAAACATAAGCCATTTAGACTTGACCCGCTCACAAAAAGGAACCTCCTCAGAGGCACACCGACTGGCTGACAAAACTGAGACGCCAAGTCATCAACTTTGAGCCTGGTCACGCGTCTGGTCACCTACATACATAATATAAATAGTGAGGGGAAGCCTAGTGAATAATAAAAGAGTAAATGATTTACTGAATGATGTCCTATAGCAGATTTCAAAATCAGAAACAAATTCAAATTCGCATATTTGACTAGAAATCATAGCAGTTATATGTGGTACATCCATTTAACTGTCATATCATATCGAATTTGTATAATCGGTACCGACGACCACATAGGTCCACATCTTGTACACAAGTAGCCATGGTATTGTTACCCCCAGGTGAGGGCCACGTGAGCATAGGCCTTGGTATTGTTACTCCTGGGCAAGGGCCACATGAACATAAGCCACGATATTGTTACTCCCAGGCGAGGGCCACGTGCATATTGGCCATGGTATTGTTACCCCCGGACGAGGGCCACGTGAACTAAGGATGCCACAATACATTTCAGAAAAATGGATATTCATTCATAATTCATAAAATAGTATTTTAGAAAACATATCATATAATTTCAGTCAGAAAATACTTATAATCAAACATAGCTTTACAAAGTTATTACTCACAGAGGCTTCGGAAGCAAACAGACAGAGCAGACAATTCAAAGAGCTTACGGCGCATGACCTGTACCAACATAACATATATATCCTTGAAACACACATCTGGATATAACCTAACTCATTACATTTTGTTCTTAGTGTGTTTGTAAGTCTTATCCTCATTATTATGTCTTAATCTTAGCCTAGGCATGCTTAGGATGCAATGAGGATGCCAAAACATGTTGTTCAATACTTAGCCAAACATGCTGAAAACAGGGTTCTCGCTCGAGCGTGGTTTTCTTCGTTTAAGCGGATGGTAAAAGATGTGAGTGGCCACTCGAGCGCAACTTCCCTTGCTCAGAGCAGTCTGTAAACTCTGAAGAAGTACTAGTTGCTTGATTTTTTTCGCTCGACGCACGCTCGATGGTTGCTCGAGTGTGAGACTGAGGTCTTCGCTTGAGCACAACTCTTATCGCTCGAGCGATATGAAAAATGTGACAACTTCTGAGAGCATGCAATATACGCTCGAGCCAACTTTTTATCACTCGAGTGGAGGTTCAGAACACAGAGTGGTTGTTTGAGTGCAAGATCTGTCGCTCGAGTGGAGAGGCAGAATTCTGGAATTTCCAGATTGCACTCCCAAGCTCAAAATTCAAATTTAACACATTAAAACTCATTCTTTAGGGCCAAAACTCAAGAAAACATTTAAACTTGTAGAATATCATGAATTGAAGATCATTTTGCAAAAATCAAAGCCTAAAAGCATGTCAATTGTGCAAAGCAAAACTCAAATCTTTGAAAACATAACATGCATGTAATTCTTAACTTCAAAGCTTTCAAAACATGCACAAATGAAGTGTTAACGTACAAAACTACAATGAGCTTCCACAATTGAACAAGATAGGTCCTTACATGTAAGAATTTGTTTGAAATCAAACTCAAAATGCTATGATATATGCATGTATTTATGGAATTCATCTATTTAAGCTCAATTCTCATGTTAATTCGCCTATCACACTTGATTTCATGTGGAAAACAACTAAATTACAAATTAGAAGATAGAAATTCTTACCTTAGAAGCTTAATTGTATCATAGATGTCTAAATGGTTGAGTCGTTTAGTTCAACACCTTGAATTTTCTACAATTCTTCTTCTTCTCCTTAGATTTCCAAACTCAACACTTGATCTCTCTTTCTCTCTCTCTCTCTCACGTTTGATGCCTCAAGAAGGAAGAAAATGAGAGTGTAAAGTATATACAAGGGTCCACTAGTGCCTTATATAGGCTTGGATTAAAGAATTCATTAATTAAGCTTAATTAAGCACTAATTATTCTAATTATTTCGTTCCAAATCGAATTTCAATTAAACCTACTATAAAATTCTAAAAATTTCAATTAACACATAAACCAAGTCAATTTCATGATCGGATGCCGATAAGGCCTTCAATTCACAGAACGAAACAGTAACACAAACAGATGTTTCTACGATAAACAGATAGAAATACAAATAATGTAACACATATGCAAATAATTCAAAATTTCTTCTTAATTACTTATCAGCATCCTTTATCATGGTTTAACGGTTAATCATGGGTCGGGGTTGTTACATAGCTGGTAAAGCATGGTGCTTGATAGAGGTTCTGCATTCCTTCCCGAGTAGCACCCGGAAAAGCATGTGATTTATTTGTATGGCTTGGTAATGGAGCAAGTTGTTGAATTGTGAACTTTTATGGGATAATTATAATGGGATTTGTGTGTGAATGAAATAAATCGAAATTGGAGAATTGAACCATGTAAGTGAGATAAGAGGAAAATGAATTGATTTGTTTATACGATTAATTATGTGATATGTGTTGTAACAAATATATATATATATTGGAGCTATGAGAATTAGGGTAGGGTGTGGGTTCGTTGTGAATTAAGAGTGGGGTGTATGACTATTAGTAACGCATGTTTGAAAAAAAAAAAGAAAAAAAGAAAAAGAAAATAAAAGGTAAGAAGATAAAAGAATGAGTTTTCTATAAAAAAATTAGTGGATTTTTATGAAGAGGTATTACCTATGTGTATTTTAGTTTGATTATAAAAGCCACATTATTTATCTATGTATCACTATTTAGCATTCATGATCATATATATCTATTGATCTTATTGGTGGGAATCATTATAGATCCCTATTGGACATATTTGTTCATCCCATGCTGTTTTATCATTTTCAGGAACGAAGTCGGAAAAATTGATTTGAAGACCAAGAACTTTGTTGTCTTTTATGAGTATTATATTGTAGAGAATACACACTACAACAAAATGCACGTTTGGCGACTAAAAAAAATTTAGTCGCCAAAAGTTGGGAATTGGTGACTAATAATTTTTTTAGTCGGCAAAAGTAAAATATTTAGCTACTAATTTTTTTTAGTTAGCGTATATTGATTATTGGCGACTAAAAAAAAATTTAGTTGCTAAAAATTCCAGAATTGGCGACGAAAAAAAAAAATTTAGTCGCCATGTATTGAGTTTTAGCTACTAAAACCATTTAGTCGCCGAATGAAAAATAAAAAATTATTTTTTATCTTTGGCGACCAAACTTTGGTCGCCAAAAACTTAGTTTCAGCGATAAATTTTTTTTTTTAGTCGTCATATATTGAATTTTTGGTTACTAAAATTATTTCGTCACCAAATGGACATATAAAAAATTATTATTTATCTTTGGCGACCAAAAGTTTGGTCGCCAAAACCTTATTTTCAGCGACCAAAAACTATCTTAGTCGCCAAAAACCAAAATTTTTTGGAGCCAAACATTTCAAATTTTGGAGGGATTTATAAAATGAATTGGCGACTAAAAATATTTAGTCGGTAATGGTGTAATATATATATATATGGTTCCCAGACAACAGACCAGCGCCTCTGTCTCTCTCTCTCTTTCTTCAGCGTTTCTCTCTACCTCTCATTCTGCCTCTGCCTCTCTGCTACTCTTCTCCCCTCCTTCTCTCATCACCGTTCCACCAGTCGTGCCTCCGTCGCTCCTCCTCATGGTCGCCGACAACTGGAGCACTGATTGCGAGCTCTCTCTCTCTCTCTCTCTCTCTCTCTCTCTCTCTCTCTGTGCAGTTCGCATATTGACCCAAAATCTAGGTTGGTGATTAGGTCTTCTTCTACACCATTTTTCTGGGTATCAATAGAACCATCATTGTTTTTCTTCATTGAAATCGTTTCCTATATATAATCCAGAAGATAAGTGTAGATCTGGTCGTCTCGAATACCCATGGGAATCTCGATGAGCAGATTGCACAGCTCATGTAGTGCAAACCTTTGTCCGAGCCTGAGGTACCTCTCTCTCTCTCTCTCTCTCTCTCTCTCTCTCTCAAAGTCTCCATTTTGAAAGCTCTCTCTTTCTTTCCACTTTCCAGGAAAATTTCCAGAATCATCCTTACACCCCTTTCTATTTCTTCCTTTTCTAGTCTTCTTTGTGTGTATATATATATCCATATATATATATATATATCAAAACCCATTAAAATCTAATGGCTTGTTGCCCTCCATAAATTGTTGGTTTGGGAAGTTGTTATGGTTTTTCAATTTGTTTGTTTGTTTTTTTTTTTTTTCTTGCCTTCAAACTTTTTGATAAAATGTCTCTTAGGCTTCTCAAAAATCTAATCTACTTACCTGAGCGGTGCTTGTGTCCTTGCATTGAATTGTTATGGTAATGTGGCTCAAGTTAAGGGTTAGGATTAAATGTTTTACTAAAATAGACTATTTTTTGAATGGTCATTACTCTGGTATGCCTTTTCATTTTTGCTCTATATAATTATTTTGTACTTGGTTTGAGAATAAAATGAGAAAAGTTGAATGATGGCCTTTTGCCAATTTTTGGAAGGTCAAGTTGAACTTGACAACATAGGTTATGTGTTGGTGAATGAGGGTAGTGCAGAAACTTCCGTTGAAGGTGTATTTGCAGCTGGAGATGTACAGGTAACACTATTTCAAAACTTGATTAATTTTTGCTTCTATTGTATGTTTTATAAAACTCTCCATCTGCTTCTATTCTATGTTTTATGAAACTCTCCAGGTTCATTATGTGTCACTTACTCTGCTTTTTATGCACTTCAAAATGGATGCGTTTACCTATTTTGGTACTAATACTCCATCAGTACAAGTGTAGAACAAGTTAGTTTTGCCTGCTGTAGGGACACTTGCCCAATTCATATATTTGATTGAAGAGATGAATAAAATCCTAGTTTGATAAGAATTTTAAGGATACTCTTTGGGTTTTGTAATGTAACTAGTTGCTCTAAAAGCTTAACCTATTAGGAAATAAGCCCAAAACATTTTTAAGCTCTCACACCCTCCCTTTATTTGTGACCCCCTATCTAACATGAAGATACAAATTAACACAAGCTAAACTGACACACTGGCAAACATATTATAAGATAGAAACAAATACAATGATATTTGAACGTGTGATGTTTAGAACTAAAGCTCTAGTAATATGTTAAGCAACCAGTTGCCTCAAAAGTTTAATCTGTTAGGGCATGGACTCAATATATATATTGATATATCAAGCTCTTACATATTTGTATTTGTCATTGAACTTGTAATTATTTGAGACTATTTTGTATTTCAGTTTCTTGATCTTTGTATAGGACCATGAATAGAGGCAAGCCGTAACTACAGCTGGTTCAGGATGCATTGCTGCTTTATCAGTTGAGAGATATCTTACCAGCAACAATCTCCTTGTTGAATTTCACTAGGTATTCTCAATTCTGATTGTGTTATATTTGATATGTTCTTCTCTCTTGGATATATTACCTGATAATGTGTCGTTGTAGATACCCCATTTTTGACTGCCCTTAAGACTTGGACGCACTACTGACGGTTTACTTGGAGGTGAAAGGTGTGCAGGGCAAAGGTTCAATTTCTTCGGCAAGAGGAGAGCAAATCCCATTTTCATACCCATTTTTGGACCAAAACTATCTTGATTGAAAGATTTTGGACCTTGAAACCCTCTCGTTCAAAATGTTTTGAAAATAAAGTTCCTACGATGTCCAACGCTCTCATTTTGTCAAATGTTGCGCTTTTCGGTAAACCGAGCGAGGACAAAAGTGGAAATGAATGAAAGAGAGATGAAATCTTTGAAAAATCTTTCAAAACACCTTGTTCGGGGGTTTGGAGTTGAAGAAAAGAAGAGTGGAGAGAAGAAATCCAGTTGGGGAAGAAAATGGGCATGAACCGTTAAGAGAGGGTCGAGCAGCCCTCGCCGAATCGGGCATATTCATTTGCATACTTGGAATCCAGCTATGAGGCAACCACCATTGGAAAGATTACTTCCGGGGCTTCATTTTGCACTCAAGAATCTCCTAAAGCCAATTCCGGATAGGGGAGATATGGTTGGTTGAAGTAGGGCATCAATCCGGTTGGACCGAATCTGCGCGGCTTCACCAAAACAGGCATAACTTTTTGCACAGGAGGAATTTTAATGCAAGGTTTGTGCCATTGGAAAGCTAACTTCTGGGGCTGGGGCTTCAATTTGGACACCTGGTTGACCACTTTTGGACTTCCCAATCACTGGGCGATCACCTTTCTTTCCGGCAGACCAATTTTTGTCCTGAAAAAACCAGAAAAAGTAGCAGGCCAACCAGAAAAGGTGGTCGACCGACCACTTATGCCCAAAAAGCTCAGAATTGATAGATATTTTCCCTCCAGCTGTCTTCCACAACCTCCAGCTGTCCTATAATCAGATATTTTCGAGCCAACTCTCATTTTTGCTATATATGAGGCTATATCTCTCATTTTCAAGGGACAATCTTCTTAGAGAAGCTTGGGAGCTTCTCACTCTAAAAAGTCTCTCTCTCTCTACAACTTCTAGGGCTGAATCTCTGCCCCTCTCTCTATATACTCTACTCCCTTGCCCATTTTGTGCATAGAAGTACTTGAAAGTGAAGAAATGCTTCTAGTTTGCCTAGGCATCCTTCATCAAAGTTAACCACCATTGGGCTGAGGTTCTTTGAGGATCATTTTGAGCTTCAAAAGCTGGTCTTGGCTCAGATTTTGGGCTGGTTTTGCAGTGCTTCAAGGGTAACACACTTTTTCCCTATTTCAAGCTTTATTTTGATCCATCTCTTAGCCCTATTTGCAAGCATTTTTGGGTTTTGTTATAAACTGAAAAGTGTCTTATTTTGAGCTTCTCTTGAAGTTTGATTAAGGACACTTTTCTGTTTGAGGTCTTCTACCTCCTTGTATGCTCTATCCCTCTTTGTAGGCTTATTTTGCTTCCTATCTTAGCCTTACTTGTGAGTATTTTTGGGATTTTTCATAAACTGGAAAGAGTCTTATTTTGAGCCTCTCTTGATGTTTGATTAAGGGAATTTTTCTGTTTGAGGTCATTTACTTTCTTGAATTCTTGTTTCCCTCTTGTTTTGAGCCTTGCACCCAGGCCTTTGTTGCATGCTTTGTTTGGCCTTCTAGCCACTGAAATCTAGTGGATTTTTAGTGGCTAACACACAATTTTGAGAGCCAAAATCAGAGGGGGATGACCCCCGCTCTCCTTGACTTGTTTGTTGGCCCTTTTGGCCTTCCAAATGGGCTCCATCTTGCATGCTTTGAAGTCTTGTTTCAGGCCCCATTATGTGAGTTTTGAGGTCTTCCTTAGCTCTGCCTGGAGCCCTTTTGGCCATATTTTTTGTCCCTCATGCATGTGTGGAGCAATCCTCTTTAAGGCCTTTCAAGGGGACCTTTCATTGCATGTTTCATTGACCAATTTCAGGGCCTTTTTGGTGAGTTTTAGGGTTGTCATAACTCATTTCCAAAGGTGGTTTTTCCCTTTTGTTTGTCTATCATATAGGTGTAGAATACCCCCTTGCATGGCCTTCCAAAGGAGATCATCATTTTTGCATGCATTGGATGCATTTCAGTGGTTATTTGGGCATATTTTGGCATGGCATAGTTCTATTTTTTGACTGGTTTGGTGAGCCCTCATATGCTTCATATAGCTGTAGAGTAAATCATGGTTCACTAGCTTTCTTTGCATGCTTTGTGGACCCTTGATGTTAGCACTTTTTGGCCATACCTTAAACCAATAATGTGCTTATTTTGGACTACCCTAGCTCTGTTTTTAGGTCTCATGGTCGAATGATGTTTGTTTTGCATGCTTGTAGTTCAATACCCATGCTTAACTTTGAGTTTTGAGGTCCATTGCATGCATGTGCTGAGGTGTGTTCATGTTTTGAGGTCATTTTTCATCATATTTCAGAGCTGGTTTGAATGCCATATTGCCATGTTTTCATCTCTTTAAGTGTGCTTGAGAGTTGTGCGTGATTGTCTTGTTTACCGACCAATGAATGAGCTTCATTTTCATGCATGTTGAGCCATCATTTTAAGCCAATTTCCCACTATTTCAAACCTGCCTAGGGTCTGTTTGGGGGTGGTTTTGTCTTTAGTGCATTGCTTTGGGTACCTCTAGTGTAACGCACTTCACTAGTTTCGGTACCCGGGCCCCCTAGCTTGCATAGTGTGCCATGTTTGCATGATTTGGGACCATTGTTTATCATGTTTCAGAGCTGTATCATATGTGTTTGTATGCCATATTGCATCCCTTGCCATGCTTTGGTAGAGTGGCATGCTATGTCTTAGGATCGGTCCTTGGCATTCGCGCGCATTTGCATGCATTTCGGTTGTTTCATTTCCTATCGTATGGCCACTGATGTCAGTGTGGTTGAGGTCCACTCATGTTGGTGTAAGTCCATCGTGCATTGTGTATGCCATTTCGGTCCATAGCATTGCGTATGCTAGGTTGCATTTTAGAGCATTGTGTATGCCATGTTACATCGAGCATTGTGTATGCCATTTCATAGCATTGCGTATGCTAGGTTGTATGTTGGTCGTATTGTGTATGCCATCCCATTTGCATCGTGTTTGGGATAGGAGTTAGCCCAAGCACGGGAAACGAGGGACGTTTCGTACTCCGAGTGACGGAACGTGTCTCAATTCCCGGTCGCCGACACTCCGGATTACCCATGATGGAGTTTAGGTCTTGTTGTGTTTTCATGTGCATTTATTTCACATCGAGTCGTGCAATTCGACTCCTCGGCCATCATGCATCGAGATACGTGATTGGTGGCACGAGGATCGAGGTGTGCATACATATGTGAAAATACTTTGCCATGCCCCTTTGCTGCTCTCTGTTGCAGCAAATCAGAAATCAGTAGCCTTCTGGAGCTTTGCACAATATTCCGAGAACAATTGCAAACAGAGGCGAATCGGGGCATCGTAATGGATTTCCGCGCCAGGCAACTCAAGCATGCATCATTCATCATTCGGAACAGAGCTGAGGCTGTCCATGGATTTGCGTGCTAATTTACCTGCTTTCCTAGATTAATTTGTTAATTAATTAGGGTTTTGTATTTATTCGGACTGTATTATTTATTCGGACCCTCCGAGCGAGGGCACAATTGTAATAAGTGTGTGTATGTGTGATGTATGTCTTCCAACCCCACGTCTTTCTCCATTTTATTTACCAGCTTATGATGGTTAGATTAGGGTATGTTTCAATTAGCATACTTATGCTCGCATGTTTGCATCCATTCATCTATCTTGCATGCACCAGGCTCGGCGCATCATACTAACTGCATTGCATTTCAATTTCAAATTGAATACATGCTATCTGTTGCATTTCACATGCCATCTTAGAATAGCCGAGCCTATCTTAGTTGCATTTCTACATGTGTTGCATTAGGCATCTCAGCATAGTTAGGATTCATGCATGGATTTCTAACATAGTTTCTGTTTTGGCTTGGAGTACTCGGTAAGTGGTTACGCTTTAGCATCTTTGCATGCATGTGAGTGACTGCCATGATAGCATGCTTACCATGAGGCTAAATGCTTATATGGTATACCTGTCTGAATGCCTGTGGGTGAAGGTTGTGTTATCTGAATTGGAATAATGCATTGACTGTGAGTTTTAAGCCCACTTGAGAGTGGCAGATCATCATGTTTTCTAAGCCCACCTGAGGGTGGCAAATCCACATTTTAGCCTACTTGCGAGTAGCAAACCGTTTTCAAAACAAACATGAGATGTGTTGATCCAATTCGGGCGATCCGGTCTATATTTGTATGCTGTGCGCATCACGTAGTAAATCTAGGCTAATAACCGAAATAAGAATATATAATGTTTTCAAAACTTGATATCATGGTTAGTAGAGGCCGATCTTTGATCGGGCGAGCGGGGGTGCTCACGAAGTGACCTTCCCCAATCGTACCCAAGTTCCCGAGCCGAGGCAAGTTTGGTGATGACGGACACGTGGCCTTAGGCAACGAGTCAGGGTTTCCTAAATTTCCCAAAGCAAAATATTTAGGTGGCGACTCTGTATCTGGCAAAGCAGTCCATGTTTGACACTTCTTTCAAAAAAATCTGTTTTCCAAAACGATTTGCCGGATTTGGACTCTTTGATGATTCATCGGTCTTGCATTGCACTCTGCGAGATTAGATACAGGACCGTGACATTGAGTCTTGAACTGTAGTGAGCCCAAATGAACAAAACGGGATCTCCTCCCGAGACGTTCGGGGACGTCTACAGTTTCTGGCGACTCTGCTAGGGAGTTAGAGAGCTTGACTTGAACTCATGATATTTGTTTTTGACTACACTTATGTGTTTCTTTGCATTGCATTTGCATTGGTGCGCCTAGGACACCGTGTTTGCCATCTGCTATTCCTGAGCGGTTTGCCAGAGGCTGCGTGCCATAAGGCTTACCGGTTACGGGCTCTGCCAGTATGGGAATAGAAACCCCGGTTTTTACCGGGGCACCCCTTTTGACCATTCGACCTAGTGGATATTCGGAATCCGTAGTGACCATTCCAACCTAGGACAGGTTACTTACCCGATCATAGGTTGTTTGAAACCGCTGCGCGCATAGTGAAACCCTAGTTCTTGACAAAATAGGACAGGGAAACCCTACCCCAACATAGGGGTGTTTTGGCTCTCACTTGCTTGTTATGTGCTTTAGAGTGCGTTTCTACAGGAATGCATGTATCAGTTTACAAGTTTGGGCATCAGGCCTGCGGGCACCAGTTCAGTATTTTGGGATTCAGTTTACCTGAGGGTATCAGTTTGCAAGGCAGAGATTTGGGCAGAATTCAGTAGAGGGCACAGTCGTTCAGTTTTGCTCGTATCTATTTTGGCGAAATTAGGCTGAGATGCTGCATGTTTTCTCTTTTGCTAGGTAGTCTGGGAACCATAGCTTCAGAAGGCTCCAATATCCCCCGGGTACATTGGATCCGTGTTGATAGACTTTGTCAGGTCGGAAATTCAGTTCAAGGGCAAATCAGTGTTCCTTCGCCGGAGGCAGGGTAAAAGGGCCAGTCAAGCACAGATCATCAGTTCAACAATCTTCGGATCAGCAGTCATTATCCACCTCACCTGTGTGTAGTTGGGTTGAGATACCTCAGCGAGTTACACCTGTTATTCAGCTAGATCAGGGCAGTATGGCAGGGATGGAAGAAATGATGCGTCAGCTTCAAGAGAGTATGAAGCTCATGCAAGAGGACGCTGCCCGCCAAGCGGAATTCTCCAAACAGCAGGCTACAATCATGACCCAGTAGGCGGAGCTAATTACCCGGCTACAGCAGCAAGCCGGAGCATCAGCCTCACATCAAGCTCCTTCCCCACCAAGGGTTCCGATACCCGAGGAGACACCAAATGTCCAAGCAGATACGGACATTCCGACAGGGCCGGCTACGCCCCCAATCTTACCCCAGCTGTCTAAAGCACCAATCAACCTACCGGACTCTCCCTTTGAGTTCGAGGTAGACCATATAGCGTTGAAGTTGAGCAAGCTTGAAAAGTTGTTCAAGAAATCCCAGGGGGTAAAGTCCATCCCGGACATCGAGGACGGATACACTAACTCAGCTATGACGCTACCAGACCGGTTCAAGATGCCACAAATCGACCGTTTTGACGGATCTGGGGATCCCATGGTGCATCTACGGTTGTTCTCAGACATACTAAGGCCAATGGGCCTCACCAAACTATAGAAACTTTCATTATTCGGACGGACCCTGTCAGGTGTGGCAGCCATCTAGTATGCAAAATTAGAAGATGATGTCAAGAGGAATTGGGATCAGATGGCCGAGGCCTTCATTGCACAATACTCGTATAACACGTAAATCGAGATTACGACCCGTGATCTTGAGACGACGAGGCAGGAGCCTAAAGAGAGCTTCTCAGAATTCGTGGCCCGCTGGAGGGCCAAGGCCTCAATGATGACCATTAGGCCAACGGATAAGGATCAAATACGGATGGTTGTGCGCAACCTCCAGCCCAAACTAATGCAGAAAATGATCGTGCTCCCCTTCCCTACCTTTTCAGATTTGCATGAGATGGGAGTACAGATCGAAGATGCCATGAAGCAGGGCCTTATTGATCAGGAGACAGAGCAACCTAGGCGGGCATTTTGCCGCAGTTCGAATGCGACCACCAGTGGTGATGCAGCTGCAAGATCTTCTGAAGTGGGCATGGTCACCACCACCACATCAAAAAAAGCTACCCCATTCACCGGTGCGTCCGGAAGTAGCTCACAGAAAACCAAATATCCACCTCGAGTCAAGAGGGTTTTTACCCCACTTTATATGCCTTTGTCAAAGGCTCTAGAGGTCTTAATCCGGAAAGGACATCTGAAACCATTGGAACAACGGCCTTTACCTGATCCTCTCCCTCCAAAGCATGACCTGACTAAGTACTGTGCGTACCATCAACAAACTGGTCATGAGACCGATAGCTGCTTTCGTCTGTGCCATGATGTACAAGATTTGTTTGACAACAAGGTCATTGCCGTACCAGTCTAGCAAAGTCTATCATCATTGGATCAGTGAACTTGTGGGGGATAATGTGATTATGTGATCAGGGGATGAACCACCTGCGGATGGCGCTCAGTTTACTCTGGATGTGGCGTTTGGCACGCACTGTTTTGAGCACTTGCGAATGCTAGTTTTAAAGTTTTTGACTTGGGTGTTGAGTCAGTTTTGTAGTTTTGTTTTGAGTCTGTCTCTTTGTCTTGAGTCAGTCTTTTTGATTAAGGGTCTGTCTTGTTGTATCAAGTCAGTCCTGTTGTACAAAGGTCGGGTGATTCCGGGGATGTTACCTCAGGCGTCACCATTTTGTTTTGCGTTTGTCTTTTCGTTTTGTTTTGAGTCTGTTTCTGCCAGGGAGCCAGTTATGCTGACAGATTTTGAATGAACAGCAGTGATTTTCACATTCTTGTGTTCGCTTCTGCCGTGTGCCAGTTGTGCCAGAAGTTCTGAATGAAATGGCAGTGCTTTTGCCTACTTTTCTGTGCCTCGAACTCATTGCATTGACTTAAGTTTTTCAAAACCTTTTGAACACTGCGGTGAAAACGAAGAGGAAGGAATTCCTCGGGTTTTGCAAAAATTTGATCAATTGAGAGAAAGAGAGGCATGCTAAGCCCTTAATGAATGAAATCATGCTTGTCAGTGTGAGTACTGGGAAGGATCCTGGCTTGATCCAGATTGGTTCTACATTGTCTTCAGCGCGAGCGACTGGTCGCTTTCTTAGAAGATTTCAAAAAAATGTTTAGCGCGGTCCTGCGAAGACCTGTATGGAATCGCTCTTGAGATTGTGCAGCCTAGGATTGCTCTCAGACTCAAGACTCCACCCCTCTTGATTTCAAAACTTGAACTTGGATTCAGAATGTTCAACGGTTAACTACAATGTAAGGCCTGTGTGGCCGGATCAAAAGCAGCCCATGAATTAGTGGCGACAAAGTCAGATCAAGAAGCTTGCGCCCCTCGAACTAGGGGCAAAAGAATTTCAAATGTGTTGGAAGAGTCAAAGATGAAGATCAGCGAGAATGCCAAATCCCAGAAGGGAGAAAAGAAGAAAGTATTGGTGAAGGACAACCAAGTTCCTATCCACAACACTAGGGGCAAATTCAGCCCCCCATTGGATGGACTCCTGCATCGTCAGCGAACGGCAGCCATTCTCCTGGATTCAGATGACTTCAGGATCTCAAAACCATTTGACATGGACAAAACTACACTTTTACCCTTAAGAGGCTCGCTGAGCCGAAAACCCGGAAGGGCGACCCAGGCAAAAGTTAGAGCAAAGAAAAGCAATGAAAAAAAAGAAAAAAGTGAAAAAATGCAAAGATAAAAAAAAAATGAAAAAAGAAGAAAAGAAAAGAAAAAAAGGAAAAAGATGAAAAGAAAGAAATGAAATGAAAAAAGAAAAGAAAAAAACAAAGCTCGCAAGGTTGAAAACCCAGAAAGGGCGGCCTTGGCAAAAGTTAGAGCGCAAAAGATGAGGGTTAATACACGAGTGTACCTTAACCCCGAACTACGTAAGGCTTGATTCCCATCTTTGGGATACGTAGGCAACTTCATTCTGAAGTCCAGCTGTAAAACACTTCAAATTCGATTGTGTCCATGTGATGGTTTTGGACATCTTTGTCTTCTCTGTATCCGAGAGTTCGGTTGTGATCGTCACTTTAAAGACTGATTACAATGCGCTGCGGTGCCATTCAAACAAGGGGCAACTTTCTGTTGCCATGCAGTGCCGTTCCGACAAGGGGCAATTCTCCTTCGGATATAAGGTTGTGCATCTCAAGAGTAGGTTCCGTGCTCTTTGAGCAGTGACCGTTTACAAAAATAGTTTTGAGAATTTTCACTGAGGTTGGCTAATTCTCTCGAAAATTATTCCACTTTTCCAAAACTGGACCATTTCTTAGACCCAAAAAAGGAAAATTTTCAGTGCTCATAACCTTACTCGCATGATTTCAAATTAAGAATCGAACAAGCGCGTTAATCTAACTCTCATTTTGGTTAAAATTGTTTTAAGCAGAAGCCAAAAAACAAAAATGGTCAAAATAATGAACTAGGGGCACAGTTGAGTCAGGCTTCCTGTCTTTCCCCCGTTGTCAATGCATTTGACAGAAATGGCACCATACCTGCCGGAAAAGGGCACAACAGAAACTAACAGCAAAATGCAGAATGCTCCCTCATCCTCCAAAGCAGCGAGGTATCGAGCCAAGTGCGGAGCATGAATTGGAATGGATCAAGATATTCCATTCCCTCATCTGGACAGATCTAATCACATCCAAACTCCCCAGTGGAGCACCGTCAACCAATGTCAACTACAGATCTGCTGCACATCCAGCCATATCATAACCCCTCAGTAGGGAAAGTTCACTGTTGTGGGCAGAAGAAGAAGAATCTAGTAGAATGCTAGGGGCACGAGCCCACAACCTCATGTTTATCCATCAACCACCCAGGGGAGGGATGAAAAATGAGAGATTAAAGAATAGAGAGATGTGCGCTGAGAGGAAAAGGCGAGGAAAGGGTTTTGAGAGAAAAATCGAGCTTGAGGGCCGAGTGATGTGAGAATCACAAATGAGAAATGGTGGGAAACAATACCCAGAGAAACAGGCTCCCTGTGCACGTCTGGGTGTCGTGTCTTTTTGTTTTATCTCGATTCTTGTTTTGAGTCGTTTCGAGTGTTACTCGATGTGTTTAGGTTGTTTACCTTTTGTTTTTCGTTGTTGAGTCGTAGCGCGCTGTGTTCAATCATAGGCTCAATACCCCGGTCAAGAACTCATCTCTCAATTTCAAAAATAAAATTGTTTTGCGCTCCGGGTGCCGTGCCGTTCTCCACATCTGTGCAAAACAAGATTCGTTGTTTCGTAAAACCGCAGGGTTCAACCCAGGTCATACGGGAACAGTAAAACCAGGACCTATCTGAAGCTATATAGGTTCCAAACTGCAAAGCAAAAGAAAAGAGGGAAAATGTCGGGTATCTGAGTTTGTTTCAACTTCAGTAAGTTCCGAGATTGCATTCCGTGTGTACCTCTTCAAGTCTTGCCATTGCTCCGAAGTATGAGTGTGCCTCTACCTCAAGCTCAAGATCAAGTCTGCTTCAAGCCAGAATGGCGATCAAAAGTGCTCTCCCTGAGTACCATTCCCTGCCAGAGGCATCTCGGCTGTGTTTGCAATGAGTTCTTAGGAGACCAACTGCGACGGTGGAAACTAGAGTTCGAATGGCTGATGCCTAGAACGCAAAGGTTCGGGATTTCCGAGACTAAAGTCTTGTTTAAATACCCGGAGGCGTGTCCTCGGCTTGAAATCTGTATGGAAGCCCTATAGGTTGAGATAGGGTGTATGCACCTCAATTCTGGATATTGAACCAACCTAGTCTGTCACTCCGTTGGAGAATAGGGAAAGTTGTGAATATGATCAGGAAGAAAGGCAGTATCCAAAGTGTTCTACGTGAAGAACCCTTGTCAGTATTTCAGAGCCTTTGTACTGTCAGTTGAAGGTAAGTGTTTGAAGAACACGAGGGGAGATCCCTGTCAGAGTAAAGCGGTTCATCGCCACTCACCCCATGAGGTGCTTTCTAAAGCGCTGCTATGCTTGTTTATTGCATCATGCATTGTATTGCATTGTACCTCTCAAGTTTCTTTCTCATTCATGCACGATATTGTATGTACGGTTCATTCAAAGAAGTTCCGTTTGAGATCATTTATTTAGTGTATCAATCACACTTCATTTATTTAGTGTATCAACCACACTCTCCTCATTTATTTAGTGTATCAATCACACTTCATTCACTTAGTGTATCAATTACACTCTCATTTATTTAGTGTATCAATCACACTTCATTCACTTAGTGTATCAATTACACTCTCATTCATTTAGTGTATCAATCACACTTCATTCGCTTAGTGTATCAATTACACTCTCATTCATTTAGTGTATCAATCACACTTCATTTGCTTAGTATATCAATTACGTTTCATTCATTTGGTGTATCTATCACACACATTCTCACTTTTGTGTATCTATCACACACATTCTCATTTTGTGTATCCATCACACACTTCATTTACTTTAGTGTATCCATCACACACGTCATTTACTTTAGTGTATCCATCACACTTCATTATCTTTAGTATATCAATCATACTTTGTTCACTAAGTACATCTATCACACTTCGTGTTCACATTTAGTTTATCTATCATACTTGTTCACTAAGTGCATCTATCACACTTCGTGTTCACCTTTAGTATATCAATCATACTTTGTTCACTAAGTGCATCTATCACACTTCGTGTTCACATTTAGTATATCTATCATACTTGTTCACTAAGTGCATCTATCACACTTCGTGTTCACTTTTAGTATATCAATCATACTTGTTCACTAAGTGCATCTATCACACTTCGTGTTCACCTTTAGTATATCCATCATACTTTGTTCACTAAGTGCATCTATCACACTATGTGTTCACCTTTAGTATATCAATCATACTTTGTTCACTAAGTGCATCTATCACACTTTGTGTTCACCTTTAGTGTATCCATCACACTTGTTCACTAAGTGCATCTATCACACTTTGTGTTCACTTTTTAGTGTATCCATCACACTTGTTCACTAAGTGCATCTATCACACTTTGTGTTCACCTTTAGTGTATCCATCACACTTGTTCACTAAGTGCATCTATCACACTTTGTGATCACCTTTAGTGTATCCATCACACTTGTTCACTAAGTGCATCTATCACACTTTGTGTTCACCTTTAGTGTATCTATCACACTTGTTCACTCAGTGCACCTATCACACTTTGTTTTTGCCTTTTGTGTATCCATCACACTTTGCTCACTTCATCCTTTGTGTATCAATCACACTTTGTTCATATAGTGTATCTATCACACACTCGCTTTGTATCTATCACACTATGCCTACTTTGTGTATCAATCACACACATTCGCTTTGTGTATCAATCACACACGGTCGCTTTGTGTATCAATCACACACTCTCGCTTTGTGTATCTATCATACCTTGTTCAGTTAGTGCATCTATCACACTTTGTGTTCACCTCTTAGTGTATCCATCACACTACGTTCGCTTTGTGTATCTATCACACACATTCACTTTGTGTATCCATCACACACGTTCGCTTCGTGTATCTATCACACATGCACACTGTATTTGCAGTGAGAATTGCAATAATTCTCTTACATCCTTTCTGCATTGTAATGTAGCTTGGTTTCTACTTGCTTAAAACTGCTGCATTGTTATGCTTCGTTACAGCTTTCTTTGCATGATCATAAGTTATGTTCGGCTTTGTGCATATCATTTGCATCTTGCCCCTGCCTGTGGGCGCATCTCTTTATTATCTTGCTTGTTTGTCTAAGTCTTCGGCCTTGTCAAAATGGGTCGTCTCTGGGCTTTGACATTCACTCCCGTCACTTTGTGACTTCCGAGTTCTGTCAAAGAGGGACAACTGTAGACACCCCATTTTTGACTGCCCTTAAGACTTGGACGCACTACTGACGGTTTACTTGGAGGTGAAAGGTGTGCAGGGCAAAGGTTCAATTTCTTCGGCAAGAGGAGAGTCAAATCCCAACTTCATACCCCTTTTTGGACCAAAACTATCTTGATCGAAAGATTTTGGACCTTGAAACCCTCTCGTTCAAAATGTTTTGAAAATAAAGTTCCTACGATGTCCAACGCTCTCATTTTGTCAAAATGTTGTGCTTTTCGGTAAACCGAGCGAGGACAAAAGTGGAAATGAATGAAAGAGAAATGAAATCTTTGAAAAATCTTTCAAAACACCTTGTTCAGGGGTTTGGAGTTGAAGAAAAGAAGAGTGGAGAGAAGAAATCCAGTTGGGGAAGAAAATGGGCATGAACCGTTAAGAGAGAGTCGAGCAGCCCTCGCCGAATCGGGCCTATTCATTTGCATACTTGGAATCCAGCTATAAGGCAACCACCGTTGGAAAGATTACTTCCGGGGCTTCATTTTGCACTCAAGAATCTCCTAAAGCCAATTCCGGACGGGGGAGATATGGTTGGTTGAAGTAGGGCATCAATCCGGTTGGACCGAATCTGCACGGCTTCACCAAAACAGGCATAACTTTTTGCATAGGAGGACTTTTAATGCAAGGTTTGTGCCATTGGAAAGCTAACTTCTGGGGCTGGGGCTTCAATTTGGACATCTGGTCAACCACTTTTGGACTTCCCAATCACTGGGTGACCACCTTTCTTTCCGGCAGACCAATTTTTGTTTTGAAAAAACCAGAAAAAGTAGCAGGCCGACCAGAAAAGGTGGTCGACCGACCACTTATGCCCAAAAAGCTCAGAATTGATAGATATTTTCCCTCCAGCTGTCTTCCACAACCTCCAGCTGTCCTATAATCAGATATTTTCGAGCCAACTCTCATTTTTGCTATATATGAGGCTATATCTCTCATTTTCAAGGGACAATCTTCTTAGAGAAGCTTGGGAGCTTCTCACTCTAAAAAGTCTCTCTCTCTCTACAACTTCTAGGGCTGAATCTCTGCCCCTCTCTCTATATACTCTACTCCCTTGCCCATTTTGTGCATAGAAGTGCTTGAAAGTGAAGAAATGCTTCGAGTTTGCCTAGGCATCCTTCATCAAAGTTAACCACCATTGGGCTGAGGTTCTTTGAGGATCATTTTGAGCTTCAAAAGCTGGTCTTGGCTCAGATTTTGGGCTGGTTTTGCAGTGCTTCAAGGGTAACACACTTTTTCCCTATTTCAAGCTTTATTTTGATCCATCTCTTAGCCCTATTTGCAGGCATTTTTGGGTTTTGTTATAAACTGAAAAGTGTCTTATTTTGAGCTTCTCTTGAAGTTTGATTAAGGACACTTTTCTGTTTGAGGTCTTCTACCTCCTTGTATGCTCTATCCCTCTTTGTAGGCTTATTTTGCTTCCTATCTTAGCCTTACTTGTGAGCATTTTCGGGATTTTTCATAAACTGGAAAGAGTCTTATTTTGAGCCCCTCTTGATGTTTGATTAAGGGAATTTTTCTGTTTGAGGTCATTTACTTTCTTGAATGCTTGTTTCCCTCTTGTTTTGAGCCTTGCATCTAGGCCTTTGTTGCATGCTTTGTTTGGCCTTCTAGCCACTGAAATTCAGTGGATTTTCAGTGGCTAACACACTATTTTGAGAGCCAAAATCAGAGGGGGGTGACCCCCTCTCTCCTTGACTTGTTTGTTGGCCCTTTTGGCCTTCCAAATGGGCTCCATCTTGCATGCTTTGAAGTCTTATTTCAGGCCCCATTATGTGAGTTTTGAGGTCTGCCTTAGTTCTGTCCGGAGCCCTTTTGGCCATATTTTGTGTCCCTCATGCATGTGTGGAGCAATCCTCTTTAAGGCCTTTCAAGGGGACCTTTCATTGCATATTTCATTGACAAATTTCAGGGCCTTTTTTTAGAGTTTTAGGGTTGTCATAACTCATTTCCAGAGGTGGTTTTGCCCTTTTGTTTGTCTATCATATAGGTGTAGAGTACCCCCTTGCATGGCCTTCCAAACGAGCTCATCATTTTTGCGTGCATTGGATGCATTTCAGTGGTTATTTGGGCATATTTTGGCATGGCATAGTTCTATTTTTGACTGGTTTGGTGAGCCCTCATATGCTTCATATAGCTGTAGAGTAAATCATGGTTCACTAGCTTTCTTTGCATGCTTTGTGGACCCTTGATGTTAGCACTTTTTGGCCATACCTTAAACCGATAATGTGCTTATTTTGGACTACCCTAGCTCTGTTTTTAGGCCTCATGGTCGAATGATGTTTGTTTTGCATGCTTGTAGTTCAATACCCATGCTTAACTTTGAGTTTTGAGGTCCATTGCATGCATGTGCTGAGGTGTGTTCATGTTTTGAGGTCATTTTTCATCATATTTCAGAGCTGGTTTGAATGCCATATTGCCATGTTTTCATCTCTTTAAGTGTACTTGAGAGTTGTGCGTGATTGTCTTGTTTACCGACCAATGAATGAGCTTCATTTTCATACATGTTGAGCCATCATTTTAAGCCAATTTCCCACTGTTTCAAACCTGCCTAGGGTCTGTTTGGGGGTGGTTTTGTCTTTGGTGCATTGCTTTGGGTACCTCTAGTGTAATGCACTTCGCTAGTTTCGGTACCCGGGCCCTCTAGCTTGCATAGTGTGCCATGTTTGCATGATTCGGGACCATTGTTTGTCATATTTCAGAGCTGTATCATATGTGTTTGTATGCCATATTGCATCCCTTGCCATGCTTTGGTAGAGTGGCATGCTATGCCTTAGGATCGGTCCTTGGCATTCGCGCGCGTTTGCATGCATTTCGGTTGTTTCATTTCCTATCGTATGGCCACTGATGTCAGTGTGGTTGAGGTCCACTCATGTTGGTGTAAGTCCATCGTGCATTGTGTATGCCATTTCGGTCCATAGCATTGCGTATGCTAGGTTGCATTTTAGAGCATTGTGTATGCCATGTTACATCGAGCATTGTGTATGCCATGTTACATCGAGCATTGTGTATGCCATTTCATAGCATTGCGTATGCTAGGTTGTATGTTAGTCGCATTGTGTATGCCAACCCATTTGCATCGTGTTTGGGATAGGAGTTAGCCCAAGCACGGGAAACGAGGGACGTTTCGTACTCCGAGTGACGGAACGTGTCTCAATTCCCGGTCGCCGACACTCCGGATTACCCATGATGGAGTTTAGGTCTTGTTGTGTTTTCATGTGCATTCATTTCACATCGAGTCGTGCAATTCGACTCCTCGGCCATCATGCATCGAGATGCGTGATTTGTGGCACGAGGATCGAGGTGTGCATACATATGTGAAAATACTTTGCCATGCCCCTTTGTTGTTCTCTGTTGCAGCAAATCAGAAATCAGCAGCCTTCTGGAGCTTTGCACAATATTCCGAGAACAATTGCAAACAGAGGCGAATCGGGGCATCGCAATGGATTTCCGCGCCAGGCAACTCAAGCATGCATCATTCATCATTCGGAACAGAGCTGAGGCGGTCCATGGATTTGCGTGCTAATTTACCTACTTTCCTAGATTAATTTGTTAATTAATTAGGGTTTTGTATTTATTCGGACTGTATTATTTATTCGGACCCTCCGAGCGAGGGCACAATTGTAATAAGTGTGCGTGTGTGTGATGTATGTCTTCCAACCCCACGTCTTTCCCCATTTTATTTACCAGCTTATGATGGTTAGATTAGGGCATGTTTCAATTAGCATACTTATGCTCGCATGTTTGCATCCATTCATCTATTTTGCATGCACCGGGCTCGGCGCATCATACTAACTGCATTGCATTTCAATTTCAAATTGAATACATGCTATCTGTTGCATTTCACATGCCATCTTAGAATAGCCGAGCCTATCTTAGTTGCATTTCTACATATGTTGCATTAGGCATCTCAGCATAGTTAGGATTCATGCATGGATTTCTAACATAGTTTCTGTTTTGGCTTGGAGTACTCGGTAAGTGGTTACGCTTTAGCATCCTTGCATGCATGTGAGTGACTGCCATGATAGCATGCTTACCATGAGACTAAATGCTTATATGATATACCTGTCTGAATGCCTGTGGGTGAAGGTTGGGTTATCTGAATTGGAATAATGCATTGACTGTGAGTTTTAAGCCCACTTGAGAGTGGCAGATCATCATGTTTTCTAAGCCCACCTGAGGGTGGCAAATCCATATTTTAGCCTACTTGCGAGTAGCAAACCGTTTTCAAAACAAACATGAGATGTGTTGATCCAATTCGGGCGATCCGGTCTATACTTGTATGCTGTGCGCATCACGTAGTAAATCTAGGCTAATAACCGAAATAAGAATATATAATGTTTTCAAAACTTGATATCATGGTTAGTAGAGGCCGATCTTTGATCGGGCGAGCGGGGGTGCTCACGAAGTGACCTTCCCCAATCGTACCCAAGTTCCCGAGCCGAGGCAAGTTTGGTGATGACGGACGCGTGGCCTTAGGCAACGAGTCAGGATTTCCTAAATTTCCCAAAGCAAAATATTTAGGTGGCGACTCTGTATCTTGCAAAGCAGTCCATGTTTGGCACTTCTTTCAAAAAAATCTGTTTTCCAAAACGATTTGCCGGATTTGGACTCTTTGATGATTCATCGGTCTTGCATTGCACTCTGCGAGATTAGATACAGGATCGTGACATTGAGTTCTGGACTGTAGTGAGCCCAAATGAACAAAACGGGATCTCCTCCCGGGACGTTCGGTCAATACTAATGATTAATTTTTTTTTACAGATATTTTTGGCGTGGAATTGTAGATATTCCTTTTTTGTCTATGGAGGACATGGTTTTTGTATTACTTTTTATTCTATATAAAATTATTATTTTCAGTTGGGATATACTTGGTTCGTATAAAATTTGATATTAAAAGTTATTCTCTTTTTTGGATGGTTGTAAGTGAAATACGTGTTGTGGAATGAGTGATAATATGTATGTATTGTTTTATTTGTATACTTGTTACAGGTTACGTGAGATATATACAGGTTGTGGACAAATTAATTAAAATAAAAAAAATATAAAATGATATTTTTGGTGACTAAACAATTGGTAGCCAAAAATGGAGTTAAATATTTTTAGTGACTAAATAGTTAGTAGCTAAAAAAAGAATTAAATGGAAACAAACCTTTTGGCGACTAAACATTTAGTAGCCATTTAAAAAAAAGACTTTAGGCGACTAATGATTTAGTAGTAAAAAATAAATAAATTAAGTTTTGGCGACAAAAATTTTAATAGCTGAAAATGTGACGTTAAATTTAATTGTAAGTTTTTGGCGACTAAATAATTAGTCGCCAATTTAGACTTTCAGCGACTAAAGTTTTTTTTTTAGCGAATACCTTTACTTTTGGCGATTACTTGTTTAGTCGCCAATTTAGGATTTTCAGTGACTAAAAATTTTTTTAGTCACCAATACCTTCGCCGACCGTCTTTCTGCGACCAAGTTGGTGAGCAAACTATTTAGTCGGGAAAACCTTTTGGGGACTAAAAATATGACTTTTGACGACTAAAAATTTAGTCGCCAAAAGTGCAAGTTCTTGTGGTGAAATGAAAGATGTATTGTAGTGTTAAGTGTTGTGATGTAATTATTTGTGTTGTACATTCCAATATAAATCTTGACATGTATTATTATTGCAATAATTTTTTGAAAAAGAACATTTTTTATTTATTTAAATGTAACGTTATTCCTTTATATGTTATGCAATTACTTCAATTAAAGATTTTGATAATATATTTGGATAATAAAATTTGATGTGACATTTATTTATATTGAAGTGAAGTGATTGATGATTAGGGATTGAAGAGCCTTAAATGTTATTAGATTCTACGGAAAGGGATGATATTGTAATCCATTGAAGCATTTAATTCTAACTATCTTGTTAATGGTTCCTTAAGGCCCCGAGGAGCTTCAGAAAAGCTACACTTAGGGATGACAACGGGTAGATTATCTGTCGAATTCGCAGATCCCACAAATATGCCCCCCTACTTTCGACCTTATTCGATCTGCAATACAATAAAAAATTTAATAATAATATTAATTTAATAATTAACATTAGAAAATACTATTTATAATTAAAAAATATATTATATAATATACATATATTAAAATTATATTATATATGTAACATAATAAAAACTCAATAGATATTATATATATATATGTTCTATGAAAATTTAACGATATATTATGCACATATTACATATATATATATATATATGTAATACTATTGTTTATTTATTTGTATATTTGTGAGTTAAGTAGGATTTGGGTAAAAAAAAAATCCTCCTCCGTCCCCAACTCGAATCCAATTACATTTTTTAAAATTTTTTTCAAATCTGATCCTACCTTATTTAACCACTCCCAAACCTATCCTATTAAGGTTGGAGGAGTGGAGACTCGGCGAAACGGGACATTTTGCCATGCCTAGCTGCATTGTTTAGTTTTGCCAATTCAAACTTTTACTTTTTCCCAAGATTTTGATAATATATTTGGATAATAAAATTTGATGTGACATTTATTTATATTGAAGTGAAGTGATTGATGATTAGGGATTGAAGAGCCTTAAATGTTATTAGATTCTACGGAAAGGGATGATATTGTAATCCATTGAAGCATTTAATTCTAACTATCTTGTTAATGGTTCCTTAAGGCCCCGAGGAGCTTCAGAAAAGCTACACTTAGGGATGACAACGGGTAGATTATCTGTCGAATTCGCAGATCCCATAAATATGCCCCCCTACTTTCGACCTTATTCGATCTGCAATACAATAAAAAATTTAATAATAATATTAATTTAATAATTAACATTAGAAAATACTATTTATAATTAAAAAATATATTATATAATATACATATATTAAAATTATATTATATATGTAACATAATAAAAAATCAATAGATATTATATATATATATGTTCTATGAAAATTTAACGATATATTATGCACATATTACATATATATATATATGTAATACTATTGTTTATTTATTTGTATATTTGTGAGTTAAGTAGGATTTGGGTAAAAAAAAAATCCTCTTCCGTCCCCAACTCGAATCCAATTACATTTTTTAAATTTTTTTTCAAATCTGATCCTACCTTATTTAACCACTCCCAAACCTATCCTATTAAGGTTGGAGGAGTGGAGACTCGGCGAAACGGGACATTTTGCCATGCCTAGCTGCATTGTTTAGTTTTGCCAATTCAAACTTTTACTTTTTCCCAAGATTTTGATAATATATTTGGATAATAAAATTTGATGTGACATTTATTTATATTGAAGTGAAGTGATTGATGATTAAGGATTGAAGAGCCTTAAATGTTATTAGATTCTACGGAAAGGGATGATATTGTAATCCATTGAAGCATTTAATTCTAACTATCTTGTTAATGGTTCCTTAAGGCCCCGAGGAGCTTCAGAAAAGCTACACTTAGGGATGACAACGGGTAGATTATCTGTCGAATTCGCAGATCCCACAAATATGCCCCCCTACTTTCGACCTTATTCGATCTGCAATACAATAAAAAATTTAATAATAATATTAATTTAATAATTAACATTAGAAAATACTATTTATAATTAAAAAATATATTATATAATATACATATATTAAAATTATATTATATATGTAACATAATAAAAACTCAATAGATATTATATATATATATATGTTCTATGAAAATTTAACGATATATTATGCACATATTACATATATATATATATGTAATACTATTGTTTATTTATTTGTATATTTGTGAGTTAAGTAGGATTTGGGTAAAAAAAAAATCCTCTTCCGTCCCCAACTCGAATCCAATTACATTTTTTAAAATTTTTTTCAAATCTGATCCTACCTTATTTAACCACTCCCAAACCTATCCTATTAAGGTTGGAGGAGTGGAGACTCGGCGAAACGGGACATTTTGCCATGCCTAGCTGCATTGTTTAGTTTTGCCAATTCAAACTTTTACTTTTTCCCAAGATTTTGATAATATATTTGGATAATAAAATTTGATGTGACATTTATTTATATTGAAGTGAAGTGATTGATGATTAGGGATTGAAGAGCCTTAAATGTTATTAGATTCTACGGAAAGGGATGATATTGTAATCCATTGAAGCATTTAATTCTAACTATCTTGTTAATGGTTCCTTAAGGCCCCGAGGAGCTTCAGAAAAGCTACACTTAGGGATGACAACGGGTAGATTATCTGTCGAATTCGCAGATCCCACAAATATGCCCCCCTACTTTCGACCTTATTCGATCTGCAATACAATAAAAAATTTAATAATAATATTAATTTAATAATTAAAATTAGAAAATACTATTTATAATTAAAAAATATATTATATAATATACATATATTAAAATTATATTATATATGTAACATAATAAAAACTCAATAGATATTATATATATATATATGTTCTATGAAAATTTAACGATATATTATGCACATATTACATATATATATATATGTAATACTATTGTTTATTTATTTGTATATTTGTGAGTTAAGTAGGATTTGGGTAAAAAAAAAATCCTCTTCCGTCCCCAACTCGAATCCAATTACATTTTTTAAAATTTTTTTCAAATCTGATCCTACCTTATTTAACCACTCCCAAACCTATCCTATTAAGGTTGGAGGAGTGGAGACTCGGCGAAACGGGACATTTTGCCATGCCTAGCTGCATTGTTTAGTTTTGCCAATTCAAACTTTTACTTTTTCCCAAGATTTTGATAATATATTTGGATAATAAAATTTGATGTGACATTTATTTATATTGAAGTGAAGTGATTGATGATTAAGGATTGAAGAGCCTTAAATGTTATTAGATTCTACGGAAAGGGATGATATTGTAATCCATTGAAGCATTTAATTCTAACTATCTTGTTAATGGTTCCTTAAGGCCCCGAGGAGCTTCAGAAAAGCTACACTTAGGGATGACAACGGGTAGATTATCTGTCGAATTCGCAGATCCCACAAATATGCCCCCCTACTTTCGACCTTATTCGATCTGCAATACAATAAAAAATTTAATAATAATATTAATTTAATTATTAACATTAGAAAATACTATTTATAATTAAAAAATATATTATATAATATACATATATTAAAATTATATTATATATGTAACATAATAAAAACTCAATAGATATTATATATATATATATGTTCTATGAAAATTTAACGATATATTATGCACATATTACATATATATATATATGTAATACTATTGTTTATTTATTTGTATATTTGTGAGTTAAGTAGGATTTGGGTAAAAAAAAAATCCTCTTCCGTCCCCAACTCGAATCCAATTACATTTTTTAAAATTTTTTTCAAATCTGATCCTACCTTATTTAACCACTCCCAAACCTATCCTATTAAGGTTGGAGGAGTGGAGACTCGGCGAAACGGGACATTTTGCCATGCCTAGCTGCATTGTTTAGTTTTGCCAATTCAAACTTTTACTTTTTCCCAAGATTCCCCCCCCACCCCCCCCCCCCCCCCGGGCCAAAAAAAAATGACAACAATAAATACTTGGAAATAAGCATAAGAAAAAAATTAAAGTCACCTTAATGAGTATGATTGTGACATCAATCTCAATTAAATTTCTTACTCATACCACTTATAAAATATTAGTGGGATAATTATACCTTTTATCCTTATATCTTGATTTAAATTTTATTTTTAAATAATTTGATTTCTATCCTTTAAGTTTAATTTAATTTGGTCTTTCCATTTAAATTTTGTCTACTTGTATGGTTTAGAAAATTGACAAATGTCTAAATATTGTGAATATTAACTTTCAAATTGGATGAAAAGATCAAACTAAAACCACTTAAAGAGTAGGGATCAAATTGTTCAATTTAAAACTATAGAGACTGAAATTTGAATCAAATTATAAGAATAAAAAGTGTAATTAACCCAATATTTTTTTAGGTATAACATTTACTTTTTTCTATTGTTTGTTTTGTTTTGTTTTGTTTTGTTGATAGAGTACATGACCTACTAGTGGTAGGTAGAAGAAATAGTTACAAAAAAAAAAAAAAATGATAAATATTATTCGGTCTCATTTTTTATTTTGGGATGTCCCAAAATGATAGTCCTAATTAAAAAGTCAAAATAAAAAATATTTAATTTTCTAAAACTATCCATTTTGAGTAATTATAAATATATTAAAAATTTAAAAAGATAGAAACATTAGTGAAAACATATTATAAAATTTAAATTTAAATATAATGATTACATGTCTTCTTAAAAAGTTGAAGTCGGTAACAAGACCACCAAATTGAGACTTAGGAAATAATAGTAATTATAATTTTTTTTCATTAATATGTAATAACTTTTGACGAGTAGCACTGAAGCTTAGCAAGACAGTTACAATAATCTCTATATCACTTCCTTCTCTTGCATTTGCATGTCGATCGCCATCTGTGTAAACTTTCCTTTCTTCTCTCTCCTCATGCTTGCCATTCGCACCGAAGCTTAGCACAAAAAAACCAAAAAAACAGAAAACAAAAAAAAGTTTGATTTTCTCCTATATGAAGACAGACAATTATCCTCACTACCCTCAAAACCCAACACAAAATTTTCTTTTCCAATTTTTCTCAAAGTGTTATCTTAAAGAAGAGAATGGAGAAACTATCACCCTCTCCTTCTGTTGCCAAACTTGAGGGGCAGCCCTCACTTGAAGAGCCTTTAACTTTGTCCCATAATTGTTTTTTTTTTAATCCAAAGTTTTGGACTAATTTTTTTCTTATAATGTTTTTATGTTATAGGAGGCTGCCATGAAAGTGATACATTCCCATACCAGAGAGGAAGCTGAGAAAATTTTTACGGCGGTACTGCCCCTCTCTTTCTTGAACTTTTGATATTATTATTCACCGACACAGTGTTGGATATGCCAACAGCCATGCCCTTGGTTGTTAAAAAAATATAGTTGCGCATATAAATACAAATCTTGCAAAAGAACTATTTTAACAACAAGAACAACAACAACAATCTTTTAAGAACAATCGTGTTTGTAAAACAATTGCAGAAAAAAAAAAATTTGTTGGTAGCAAAGCTGGTGGTGGTAGAAATATATATTAGCCACAATTACTAATGATTTCTAGAAAGCCAATTTGATTAACAAATATATATTGGCATTTTTTTAGACCCAGTTAAAAGCCATTAGATCCAGCAATGCATCTGTGTTAGAGTTAGAGGGGTTTGGCTGGATCTTAGTTGTGGGAAAATAAAGGCTTAATATTCTCCATCCCAGGCACCATTAATTAATATTTGGTATACTTTATCATTGATGTGGCACTTAATTGGGTAATCATATCTCAAATGTATGGAAATCATTTCTAATTGCTAAGAAGAGATTTACTATTTTTTAGCTTTTGGGGGATTTCTGATCGCATCTTTAGAAGGGCTATACTCTTGTAATCTTGAGTTTTGGATTTTTTATTTTATTTGTTTTCATAAGTTTTATTAGTTGCTTTGCTTTGGAATGAAACTTTTAACTTACCCAAACAAAAATATAGGTATTTACTATTTTTTTTTTTGGGTTCTACGTTTATGCGGGTAGTTTTGATAATTGCTTCTCAAATTTTCTCTCTAAATGGCCTTTTAGATTTGTGAAAGAATATGGGTACTGTTATGGTGTGCAACTTACGCCTTACACTTACACCTTTCTGTGTTCAGTCCTGCTTTTTGTTTTCACCTTCCACTTACACTTTTTATGTAAGTGGCACATGGTGTGCAACCTTGAGGGTTGCACACTTAAAAAAAGTCCTCATTTTTAATATGTATTTAGTTAGGTTTTCTTCCCCTTTAAGCAGTACAAAACATTACATGATTACTTCTTGACAAAACTTTAACATGTTTCAATTTATGGAATCAATTTATTTTTGATTTTTTATAATTTTTTCAATGCGGGTAAAACAAGCCTTTTTCTTGTGATTTAAATAAATTAGTTGTTACTATTGTAATGGTTTGGCCATTTATTTATTCTGCTTTGGACTAACTTTAATTTATTTACAATTCTACTAATGTTGCCATTAATTATCTATACAAATTCTAATTTTGTCATATTTTTTTTTATGATTTATAAATTTCTTACACTCTTTTGGACTAATTTTAGCTCGAGCTGTGATAGGTTGTAACTAAATTTTAGTTAATAATGCAAATCATAGTTTTTGTTGAAATTATCCGATACTTTACGATCAATGTTGTCGATAAAAATCTTCATTTGTGTCATATTCTCAGTTATTAATTTTGTCATACTCTGTTGGACAAAATTTTGGTTCCACCTAGGACTAACTAATTTTGTCCTTTTTATTGTGAATCTACATTTTTGTCATAATTTTTCTAAGATTCTTCAATTACACCGTCATCAAAACCGCTATTAAAGAAATCACTTTTGCGTAAGAGTATTTGCAACAGATACCAATCATTACTTTTGCCATTTTTTCTTAAGGTTTATCAATTTTCCGTATATGTTACCGTTGGGTACACCTTTTTATTAGAGTATAGGATTCAATCGGTTTTGAAAAAAGACTTTAATTTGATTTAGTATTAATTATAATATATTTTTATATATTATATTTAATTTGTGGAGACTCAATTCAATTTGGATACAACTAAGGTTTGATAATAAATCCTAAATTCACAATATTTTAGGTTTTGTTTTTTGCTCATCCCAAGGTGAAGAGAACGGTTGCTACACATACTCCACTTTGGCGAACGGCTGCTACACATACTCCACTTTGGTGAAATCAATTATTTGGGTGTGTGAACAGTAGAATTAATTTGGGTGGTTCCTTGCTTCGTTTTCGGTGTTGATTTGGTTCGTTATTTTGGATCTTCTACAACTCTGGTTCTGAAGATTTTTGTTCATCTATTTGGTGAGATCTTTCCTCTTATTTATTTGTAATTATTTGGAATTCACCTAAGGGTGGTTTTGTGAGACCATTAGTGTCTCGTTTGTAATCGTTTGGAACTTATTTGGTTGATAGTGGAATCGGATTTCGATCCCGTGGACGTACCTCACATTGAGGGAACCACTTAAAAATTCTTGTGTTGCTTCTGATTTAATTTTTCCGCATTAGTTTTTATTCCCATTGATTGATTTACTTGTGGGGAATCACATATTTTTCCTAACAACTGGTATCAGAGCTTACGGTTTATTTGGGTCTATTTATTTGTGTAAATCAATGGAGGAGAATATGGGTCGTATGTCTAGCTTCAATGGAAGTAATTGGGTAACTTGGAAAACTAAAATGGAGGATCTATTATTTTGTAAAGATTTGTATGGACCCATTGAGGATGATAGTGGCAAACCCGAGGGTATGAAAGATGATGAATAGAAGAGGCTTAATCGAAAAGTCGTTGGTGTTATCTGTCAATGGATTGATGACAGTGTGTTTCATCATGTTGCTACTGAAACTTCAGCACATGATTTATGGAAAAAGTTAGAAAGCCTTTATGATAGGAAATCAGCCACAAATAAAACTTTTCTGTTTCGTAAGTTGGTTAATTTAAAATAGAAAGAGGGCAGCCATATTCCAGAACATCTGAATAAAATAAAGAGTATTGTTAACCAACTTGCTTCTATGAAAATTATTTTTGATGATGAGTTGCAGGCTTTGATGCTACTTAGTTATTTGCCCGAAAGTTGAGAGATTTTGGTTGTGACAGTTAGTAATTCAGCGCCCGATGGAGTTGTCACAATGGACCAAGTCACTAGTAGCTTGTTGAATGAAAAAACTAGAAGAAAATCAGCCGGTTCCTCTCATTCGGAAGCATTCGTTGTGAAAGGCCGAAGCAAAACAAGGGGGAGGAGTAAGACTTCTCATGGTCGTGATCAAAGCCGTGACAAATCAAAAGATGGTTCTTTTTCAAAGAAAGACACTAAGTGTTATTACTGCCATGAGAAAGGGCACATGAAGCAGGAATGCCAAAAGCTTAAGAACGAAGAGAAAAGGCGTGACAAAAGTGTGGATAAGAAGCAAGAAGACACAACGGCAGTTACTACCGATGATCTCATGGTCGTTTGTGAAGATGATTGTATCAATTTTGTGGACCAACAGAGCAATTGGGTGATTGATTCAGGTGCTTATTTTCACGTGACTTCTCGAGTTGATTTCTTCACTACCTACACCAAAGGAGATTATGGTTCTGTTCAAATGGGTAATGAAGGTTTGTCCAAGATTATTGGCATGGGTGATGTTTGCTTGGAAACAAATTTGGGCTGCAAGTTGTTGCTTAAAGATGTGAGGCATGTTCCCGACATTTGCCTCAATTTGATCTCTACTGAGAAGCTAGATGATGAAGGCTTCAACAACAAATTTGGTGATGGAATATGGAAGCTCACAAAGGGTTCTTTGGTGGTGGCTAAGTGCAAGAAGACTCATACACTTTATTCGATGCAAGGAAAAATTTGTAAATGTGTTGTCAATGCACTTGAAGATGATACTTCTACTGAATTGTGGCACAAGCGGCTTGGCCATATGAGTGAAAAGGGGTTACAAGTTTTGTTCAAGAAAGAGCTTCTACCCAGTTTGAAAGGTACACATCTCAAAACTTGTGTTCATTGTTTTCGCGGGTAAACAACATAGAGTTTCTTTTCATAAAAATGTTGCTTCTAGAAAAAAAAATGTTTTGGAGTTGATTCATTTGGATGTTTATGGTCCTTTAAAAGCTAGAACACATGGTGGTGCACTTTATTTTGTTACTTTCATTGATGATTATTCAAGGAAAGTTTGGGCTTTTCTACTAAAAACTAAAGATCAAGTTCTAGAAGTATTTAAGTATTTTCAGGCCATGGTTGAAAGAGAAACAAGGCAGAAATCGAAGTGCATCCGACCAGACAATGGTGGTGAATACATTGGGCCATTTGATGAGTATTGTCGCAGCCAAGGTATTCGGCATCAAAAGACAGTTAAGAAGACTCCTCAACAAAATGGAGTTGCCGAGAGGATGAACCGCACCATTGTGGAAAGAACAAGGTGTTTGCTTTCACAAGCTAAATTGCCAAGATCTTTTTGGGGTGAGGCATTGAAGACAGCGGTTGACGTGATCAATTTGTCTCCTTGCTATCCTTTGAATGGTGATGTTCCTGAAAGAGTTTGGACTGGCAAAGATGTGTCTTATGAGCACTTGAGAGTGTTTGGTTGCCGAGCTTTTGTTCACATTCCAAAGGATGAGAGGTCCAAGCTTGATAGTAAGTCAAGACAATGTATTTTTCTTGGCTATGGGCGTGATGAATTCGGGTATAGATTGTGGGATCCGGTCAACAAGAAAGTTTTTCGACGCCGTGATGTTGTGTTTCTTGAAGACCAAACAATTGAAGACTTTGGCAAAGGTGATCAACCGGAGCCAAAAACTAGTGATCTCATTGACATAGATCCATCTCCTTCATCTTCAGCTGATGATGAAAATGGGAGAGATGTGCAGCCACCTATTGAAGATGTAGAGGATGATGCTAATCCTAATGAAATTGAGCCAGAAATTGAGGAAGAACATCCAACTCAAGAACCGCCACCACAACTTGAGTTGAGGAAATCTACAAGGGACCAACAACCTTCAAGAAAGTATCCTCCCAATAAATTTGTGTTAATTTCCGATCAAGGGGAGCCTGAGAGCTACCAAGAAGCAATTGAGCATGCAAAGAAAGATGATTGGAAAAAGGCCATGGAAGAGGAGATGAATTCCTTATTTAAAAATCACACTTATGATTTAGTGAAGTTGCCTAAAGGAAGGAAAATTCTAAAAAATTAGTGGGTTTTCAAATTGAAGAATGATAGCAAGAATCTGAGGTACAAGGCACGTCTTGTTGTGAAAGGCTTTGGGCAAAAGAAAGGTATTGACTTTGACGAGATTTTCTCACCGGTTGTGAAGATGTCTTCTATTCGGGTTGTACTTAGCATGGCTGTAAGTATGAACCTTGAAGTTGAACAACTTGATGTGAAGACTGCATTTCTTCATGGTGATCTTGAAGAGGAAATTTATATGGAGCAACTAGAAGGTTTTGTGGAGAAAGGAAAAGAGAAATTTATTTGCAAATTGAAGAAAAGTTTGTATGGCTTCAAGCAAGCCCCGCGGCAATGGTACAAAAAATTTGACTCTTTGATGATGAATAATGGTTTTTCTAAAACCACTTCGGACCATTGTGTAGTTGTGAAAAATTTCCTGGATGGCAAATTTATTATTCTTTTGCTTTATGTTGATGACATGTTAATTATGGGTCAAGATTCTACCATGATAAACAGGTTGAAATTGGAGTTGAACAAGTTTTTTGCTACGAAACATTTGGGACCGACAAAGCAAATACTTGGTATGAAAATTGTTCGTGATCGCAAAGAGGGGCTGAGTTGGTTGTCTCAAGAAAGCTACATTGAGAAAGTTCTTAAAAGGTTCAACATGAATAAAGCAAAGCCGGTTGGTTGTCCACTTGCGGGTCACTTCAAGCTTAGTTCGAATCAATGTCCTACAAGTGAGAAAGACAAAGAAGAGATGTTGAAAGTTCCTTATGCTTCAGCAGTTGGTTTTTTGATGTATGTCGTGGTTTGTACAAAGCCGGATATTGCTCACGCCGTTGGTGTGATGAGTCGTTTTCTCTCTAATCCGGGTAAAGAACATTGGGCAGCGGTAAAATGGATTCTAAGGTATCTTCGAGGGACTTCGAAGGTGTGTTTGTGTTTTGGGGATGGTAAGCCGATACTTGATGGGTTCACAGATTCTGACATGGCCGGTGATATTGATTCTAGGAAATCTACTTCGGAGTATTTGATGACTTTTGCAAGGGGAGCTGTGGCATGGTAATCTAAATTACAAAAATGTGTTGCTCTCTCAACTACCGAAGCTGAATTTATTGCCATTACAGAAGCTTGCAAAAAAGAGTTATGGTTGAAGAAATTTTTGTAAGAGTTGGGTTTAAAGCAAGAAAAGTATGTGCTTTATTGTGATAGTCAAAGTGCTATTCACTTGAGTAAAAATTTTACTTTTCATTCGAGATCGAAACACATTGATGTGAGATACCATTGGATTCGTGATGTGTTAGATTCGAAATTGTTACAACTCGAAAAGGTTTACACAGATGATAATATTTCAGATATGTTAACTAAGATTTTGTCGAGGGACAAACATTTGAAGTGTCGAACTTTGGCGGGTATGGTTGATTTCTCCACCTAAGTCGGTAGGGGGAGAATTGTTGGGTATACCTCCTTATTGGAGTGTGGGACCCAATTGGTTTTGAAAAAAAGTTTAATTTGGTTTAGTATTAATTATAATATATTTTTATATATTATATTTAATTTGTGGAGACTCAATTCAATTTGGAAACAACTAAGGTTTGATAATAAACCCTAGATTCATAATATTTTAAGTTTTGTTTTTTGCTCATCCCAAGGTGAAGAGAACGGCTGCTACACATACTCTACTTTGGTGAACGGCTGCTGCACATACTCCACTTTGGTGAAATCAATTATTTGAGTGTGTGAACAGTGGAATTAATTTGGGTGGTTCTTTGCTTCGTTTTCGGTGTTGATTTGGTTCGTTATTTTGGATCTTCTACAACTCTGGTTCTGAAGATTTTTGTTCATCTATTTGGTGAGGTCTTATCTCTTGTTTATTTGTGATTATTTAGAATTCACCTAAGGGTGGTTTTGTGAGACCATTAGTGTCTCGTTTGTAATCGTTTGGAACTTATTTGGTTGATAGTGGAATCGGATTTCAATCCCGTAGACGTGTCTCACATTGAGGGAACCACGTAAAAATTCTTATGTTGTTCTAATTTAATTTTTTCGCATTAGTTTTTATTCCCATTAATTGATTTACTTGTGGGGAATCACATATTTTCCCTAACAGTTATCTATTCAAGATTTAATGAAATTTGTCGTTATTGATGCAAATCTTTATTTTTGTCTTACAGTTTTAGATATTTTTTAACTATTGCCAAAACTAAAATTACTATTAAGAATTGTTAGTTGATTAAAATATGTTAGCTGAACTACAAAATACTTATTGGTGGGCACAAAAACAAAATACAAGATTGAAACTATTTTTTTTTTTTTTAAAAAAAAAAAAATCTGAAAATGAAAATTGGAAAAATGGTGTATTGATTGGTTATGCTTCCTATTGCTTCTTTCGGTGTGAACACATATTTTTGTCACTTGGCTCAAAATTTTAGTACAATACAATAAAACCGCTCATCTGCTATGTGATTGCCTTTTTTCTAACCTAATTTTTATTCAATGTAAAACATTAGCCATATATATCTATATGTTGCTTTGTAGGGTATGGAACCTGTGATACTAACACCAAAAACGAGCCCAGCATCGAAGGTCCTTGGGAAGCGCACACACCCTTAAATTAGTAGTACTCCGATGGGATGTGGCATGGACTTTGCCTTGTCATAATTCCAGTAATCTTATGATATAGTAACTAAACTTCTAGTTGGTGTAAAACTATGTAATCGATAATAATTAAAGTACTTATTATTATCTATAGTTCTCCGTATAGTTCTATTATATAAAACTATGTATGTTTCTAATTTGTATGGTTGTATAGTTGTGCTATGTATTATCATATATAGTTCGATCCTTTGTATGGGGGATCAAATGTTAGTAATCAATACTAATTAAAGTACTTATTGTATAAGAGTATTTTCTTCTTTCTTTTATTTATTTATTTTTTAAATTTATTATTATTATTTTTTTTTTGTATTGGCATGTTATATAAAAGTATCTATGGTTAGCTTTGATAGTGGATCATATATTAAGAAGTACAGACACTTCTAAAAAGGTGACATATTTATATCGTGTTTATGTTGGACACCGACACTCATTAGACACTTCTCAACACGTGTTCGACATTCGTCAAAACGTGTTCTATTTTTTTAATTTTTTTTAGATCCTGATACTCTTCGGACACTTGTGTCCTTTACTTAAACACGTGTTCACCTATTAGACACAGATGAAACTAATTATAAGGTTGAACTAAATAACTTAGAATATAATAATAAAAGAAAAAAAGAGAGAGTTAGTCTTACATTCCTCTCCAACTTTTAGGAATGAGAGAGGTCCACAATTATCTTATTTTATTTTATTTTTTTTAGCCTAAGGTCCCGTACCCACACTCATATATCATACACATTCTACATAGTCTTCTCCTGATTCTATCTTTGGGAGTAGCTGACATATGATAACCAAGAATACAAAAATTTAAACGATTTTTTTGTACAAACAAACATGTGCATATAGCATTATGCTTAAATGAAGACATTCATAAACAAGTTCATAAACAAGTATACAGAGCTCAAAGACTTTTACAAATCAATCTTATTGTGTAGAAGAAAATGTAAAGTTGTACCTAAACCACTACTTTAAAAATCAAATTTTGTGAAATTTCTGTGTTGATGTATGGCTTTAAATACTACAACCAAAGCAGTTTGACGTTTAGGATAGGAGAATTCAACATACATATATATATATGATCTAAGAAAGCACGGACATGACACGGATACTATAATGATTCTGGTTTAGACCCGACCTATTTATTATTTTGGATTCGGGATTTCTTATCTTAAATGGTTGTTCATACCCTTATACATTCTATGCTTGATTGAGTTTGGTTATTTGGTTGTCGTTTTGCCTTTGGAACATGTTGGGAGTCTGTTTCTCAAAGAAGTCCTTGCCCAGAATTCTGCTTGTTCGCTTGAGCAAACTTTCTTGCACTCGAGCAGTCTTCGCGAACTTCCAATACTTTTGTATGTCTACAAAACTACGGGAGTGTAGTGCTTTTAGCTCGAGTGAACTTTCTTGCGCTTGAGCGGTCCTTCTTGAGCTCGAACTGTTAGTCTCTGTCTCCAAAACTTCTGGGAGAGTGTCATTGTGCGCTTGAGTGGTAACTTTGTTCACTCGAGCGATCTCACTTATTGTGTCTAGTCGCTCGAGCTTGCCTAGAGCTTCCTTTTGATCAGAGTAAAATTGATTTTTTGGCTTCGTCAAAGTTTCTTCACTCTCTTCCTTGTCTTCTAGCTTTGAGGTAGAAATTTCTCTACACTTTAGTATGATTTTTAACTTGGTTATTTGTCTTTTCAAAGAAATCATGGGATTTGGGAATTTTGGATAAAATTTGAGGTTTGGTTTTAAAATCAAAAGAGGGGTTTTTAAATGGGTTCTTGGAAATGATTGTGAGAATGTAATTATGATTAGGTTGTGATGAAATGATGGATTTTTATCATTGGAATTGATTTATAAAGAAAATGGAATTTTGTCCTAAAATCTTGGATATTTGGTTTTGTAAAAAGGAAATGGAAATGATGTTGGGTTTTGTGAAATTGTCATTCCTATTTTGAAATTTTAAAAGTATATCTTTATTGGAAATTATCTATCTATTTAGAGATATCTGTTTTGGGCTATCGGTGGAGGATAGCTATGATTGTTATAGAAATTGCATGAGAATTAGAAGATTTGAAACTAATTTCTCATCCATTTGCATTTAGCATTGTTGCATACTTAACACATTGAAAATTTATATTGTTTTGAGAAAAATAGGTGAATACCTTGGTGAATCTGGGTAGGAGTTGTGGTTATGGTATTATTGTTGGTCTGTGTGTCCTTGGTGAAAGTCCAGAAATCTGCGCGGTTAGGTGCCGAGCCTTCTGGTTAATACCAGTAAAAATGGCATTGGTAGTGCCTGTATAACCTACTGGCAGACACGTACCTAGAGATTCCCAGTATTTGTAATCACTGCCCTATTTTTTATTGTAAAGGAAATGTTTTCATGAATTATGATATAAACCTGGCATTGCATGGTTTTAGAAAGAGATATAAAATATTTTGGCATAAGCATTACATATGCATTTACCTTATAGTTTTGTTAAGATTCATACACTGTGTTAGAGTATCTCTACTTGGCTTTGACTCACCCTATGTGGAAAACCATTTTCAGGTACTGATGATATGCCTCTGCCAAGGCCGTAACTTAGGAGGACTTGGAGCCAAGAGCTTCTTTTGTTATTGTTGTATTTATTTTGTACAAGGTTAGGGTTTTATTTGTATTGAGTTTAAACTCGCTTTTGTTATAACCAAGCATCGTCTTGGAAAGTTATAGCTATTAGGGCATTAATCTATCTGTTTTGACTTTTATTTCATATCTTATACTTATGACACATGCTATAGATTCAAGGTTAGGGCTTATGAGTGTATAGTTGCATGTGCCTTCTTTTGTAAAATTGAATCATATGAATGTAAAGATATCACATTCAGAAATGTATTGTTAATTGACAATTATCGTGATGATGGTATTATTGTTAATTATTTTGGAGCGTTACAGATACAACATAGATATGATGTCACGTCAATTTTCAAAAAATCCAAGACACGACACGTGAGGGACAACACAAAATATATAATTTTATATATTTATTAGATGTCGTATATATCAATATATCATTCAAATATAATACAATACTTATTTTATAAATTTACATCATTTTTTTTTGGAATTTTTTTTAAGATCCCTCATATTAAGATTTTGTAGTATAAAGGACATGAAATATTTTCATAGTAGTTGGGGTCTCTCAAATTTTTACAGAAAAATTTTAAAGCAGAGAAATTTCAAAACATAGAGAAATTGGTTTGAAATTTCTCTAGTTTGCTCAATTTCTCTATATTTTCAAATTTTCTCTATATTTTTAAATTTCTCTGATTTGCTCACAAATTTCTTTGTGTTTCGACCAATTTTGTCTAATTTGCTCACAATTTTCTCTATGTTTTGAACAAACGAAAGAAAATTGAGCTACTCATAAACCAATTTTTCTACAATTTTTACAAGAAAATACCATGCTAAGTTTATCAAAGAACTAAAAATACAAAATCTAATTACAGTTTAAAAAATAGCACACTTGTTTAGTAACCATTTCATTTTTAGTTTGTATTTACAAAAACTTTAAAAATTATCACAAAAACTTGTTTGGTAAATTTTTTGGTTTTTAAATCAGTGTTCTCAGTTTGTAAATTTGATAAAAAATTGTAAATTAAAAAAATGAGTTTACGTTGGTTTTTAAATAGACCAAAAACGTGGAGCTACAGTAATTTCGGCTTTGCATAACACAGACCATGGTTCGAATCTGCGTTGGAGCAAGTTTTTCAATCTTCCGTCCTCAAGGAGTTGTAACTTATGGAAACCCCAGGGAAATCTCTAGAGAGAGAGAGAGAAATGGGTTATTTGTAAATAGAGAAAGTTTGCTGGAGGAGAACCTTGGCCTAGATCTTCATACACCTGAGCTATTTCCGATACAACACAAAGTTCGATAATTCTATCTCAGGCATCTGTGTTGTTCTCAACAACCCCTTCAATCTACCTGAAGCTGTGAAAAAAATGAAGAAAACGACGATCGGTTCTTTTGTAACAGAGGAAATCAATGACGGAGACGATGGCTATGGAGATCAGTGACGGAAACGACGACGATGATGAGAGATAAAGAGATCTGCTGACTAAGATTGCAAGGTCAGTGTTTGGATTACGAACTGAGATCGATTTCAATCTTTCTTCTTGTTTAGCTTTTCGGTGGTGGCGGGAGCGGCGACAGGGAACAACGGATGAGGTCTCGCCGCCCTTTTCTTCTTCTTCATTGATCTCTCTCTCTCTCTCTCTCTCTCTCTCTCTCTAGGTTTTCAAACACTCTCTCTCTATATTTGGCTTTACTGCTCCACGTGGTTGATGGTGATATTATTCTTATGGTTTGTATGTTAGTTGTTATGAACATTATTAATATGGTTATTAAATTTATCTATTGTGGTATTATATTAATATGGTTATTATGGATGCTTATTATAATATGTATGATCTTATTGTCATAAATAATAATACATAAATATAAATATTTTAGGCCTTAACAAATATGTTTTTTAGTTTATGTTTTTAAAATTTTTCAAACATTTCATCCAAACCAAACGCATTTGTAGTTTATGTTTTTCTAAAAATAAACAAAAATCAGTTTATAAAATTTTTGTAAACATAAACAAAAAACGTAAACGTTACCAAACACTACACATCCCAAAAGATCACCAATAAAATCAATCGAGGTAGAGAAAATTCAAATGTTAGAGAAAATCAATCAAGACACTAATGGCAAAGAAATTGCAGAGAAATTCATTTCAACCAAACTACTAGATTCAACAAGATCAAGAAAGCACATAAAGTAAAGTGAATCCAATGTGTTCAAAGAAAATTGTGATGCTAGAGAAAATTCATCTCAAGGAGAAAGTTACACACAATGAGACAACTAACCAGTGAAAATCAAACAAGCAACATAATTTGATGGGTCAAAAAAAATTTAGATGTTAGAGAAAATCAATCAAGGCACATAAATTAATGTGATTATAATTGTGGTCAGAGAAAATTCAAATTTCAGAGAAAATTCATCACATGGAAAAAAACTAAACAGTGAAAATCAAACAAGCAATATAAATTGAAATGCCAGAGAAAATTCATCTCAATCAAACTATTAGCTTCAACAATATCAAATAAGCACATAAAGTAAAGTGAATCTAATGTCATAAGAGAAAATTCAGATGCAAGAGAAAATTATAGACAGAATCACATAACAATCATATTCATATATATATATATTCGAAAACCCTATCCACCTTAAGCTGGTTCCAATTCCATGGCATTGATTACACTAAGAAAATCACAACACATTGTTTTTGTATAGACAAATAAATTCAAATAAAGGCACAAATTTAAACACTGTTATAATAGTCAAATTTGTGAAATTACATCATCTATTCAAATTCAATCTTGTTATTGTGTTACAAATTGGGTTTTTGAGTTTCATAATTGATCAACCAAATGACAAAGAATTAGAGAAAACACAGACCCATCAAGGCTTTAGAACCAAGATCAACACCAGATCCGATGTAATGGCGAAGGTTTCAGGCCCATAACATGGACGATGATGGTGGAATCTTCCTTAGAGCTGATGTTTCGTGGCTTTCGACATCACTCGATACACTGTACATTGCTTGAAATTGCAGTGTCTTTGTTTCTCTGATTCAAAAATATTAGGAGCTTAGCATCCTATGGAGGTGAAACAAGCTGTGTATGATTACTTCAGGTTTAGCTTTAATGAATAATGGCAGCACAAACGTAAGCTACTGGGCCCATTTGAAGTGATCCAACAGAGCCAGCATTTCAATAGTTTGGAAGTGGAATTTTTTGAAAATGAAATTTGGGCTACAGTTATTGATTGTGATGGCAAGAAGGCATGTGACACCCCAAAAACATAACCATAGGTTCAACCGAAATATAAATAAATAACTACATGAATCAAAGTGTAACATTCTTTCATTTCATAGAATTAATAGTACAAAAAAGTTTAACATAAATAAATACCCTATAGGCTTACACTTTTCCAAGCCTTGGCTTGGTTACAACAAAAATGAGACTAACTCATACAATTTAAGTCGTAGGCTTTACAAAAAGTGAAACAACACAAAGAAGCTCTTGCTTTCCAAAGGTCATTCCAATGCTATTGCCTTGGTGGAGGCATGCCATCATTACCTGAAAATCTTGTTCCCAAATAGGATGAGCCATAGCCTAGTACAAATAATCTAACACAATATATGAGATTTAACAAAGGTATAAGTACAATACGCATAAACAATACCTGTGACAAAACATTCACATTTTATATAGTCATAAGGTACCAAATCCAAATCTTAATCCATTTCCATTCAATTCATTTCAATTCATGAGCCAATTTCATTATTTCTCAATAACCCAAATAAGACTACAACTTAATAGTTCTACGATCACATCATTAACACACAAACAGTTCAATATGCTATTCTACGGAAATTTCGTCCATGGGATCGACACCTATGTATAAATTTCGGGAGTTTCACCTAAGACACTCCGGCCAACTTAATTATAATGGAGTCCATCCATTTTCTCCTCCCAAACAGTGGAGTCCATCCTCTTTCTCCTCTCAAACAATCATACATATACAATGTATTTAAACATATAATCATATATAGAATACATCCCATTTCTCCTCCCAAACAATTATACATATATAATGTATTTAAACACACGATCATATTCAATGATAACCAACTATGGATTAGTTTTTAATTCACCTAATCCTCATGTAATTTCTATAACAATCATAGCTATCATCCACCAATAACCCAATATAGTTATTTCTAAACAGATATAAAATCTCATGACAGATAATTTATTCAAAATTTCCAAAGATGAGGAGTATCATCTACTCAACCCATTATTTATTTCAAAACTTGTTCAATTTTAGGCTTACAACATCAATTTCATTTACATATACAAAATAAATATTATGATCATTTTAGGGCAAACCCCCTCTTTCCTCAAGTATTAATCAAGTAGCAAAATCAAGTATTTTGATCCCATACAACATCATTTCCAAACTCCACAATCATTTATCTCTCATTTATCAAAACCCCTCTTTCCATTTTACACTCAAACCCTAGGTTTGTTCACATTATCCCCAAATCCCACCATTGTTACACAACAACAAATAGCTAAGTTAAAAACCATATTAAAGTGTAGAAAATCCCTATCTCAAGTTAGATGACCATGCAAAGCAAAGGTGAAACTCCAAGGATGCTCAAATCCAACTTTGTTCAGATCAAAACGAAGATCTAGAGACGCTCTACCTTTTTCTCAAAGGCACTAGGGTAGAGAACCCAAAGGATCTAGGTCAAAACGTAGGGGAAAAGAGTGTTTTAGAGAGAAGGGGTCAAGATCTAGGTTTTTAGAAAGTTTTAGAGAGAGAGAAGAATGAAAAAGTGATATAAAATGTTATTTTCACGATCTGATATGCGCACAGCCCGCTTGAGTGGGAAATTAATAAGTTGTTCTGCTCGAGCGCAAGAATGGCTACTCGAGCGCCAAGACACAATGAACGCTCACCGCTTGAGCGCAAAAATTCGTCGCTCAAGCGTAGAAAACACACTTCCAGAAGTTTTACAAACAACAAAGCAACACTCGAGTACAGGAAAAGCCGCTTGAGCGCCCACCCGTTCGAGTGTAGGAAACGCTGCTCGAGCGTAGAAATCACTCTCCTAGTAGTTTTGCAGACCTGCAAAGTACTGAGAGTTGTAAAGCCCGCTCAAGCGCAAAAATGATCGCTTGAACGGAGGAGCAAAAATCTGGGCAACAAAGGTTTGGAAAAATAAGCAACCAACTTGTTCCAAACGCACAACTACAATCCAATAACCAAAATAGATGGGAGACAAGGGAAACAAGACATGAATTAACATTCAAAACCATACAAACCCGAGTCCGAAATACAACAAGTGACAGGTCAAAACCGGAGTCGCCATAAGGCACCTGGTCCTAATGGGTTTAACATGACTTACTAACAAAAAAGCTGGAAATTCATGAAAGGTGATATCCTTACTTTCCTACAGGAATTCTATATCAACAGCAGTTTGGTTGGGGGCTTAAATAGTTCATTCATTACTCTGGTCCCAAAAAAAGACAACCTTTCAGGCATCTTTGACTACATGCCTGTTAGTCTTATAAACTCCACATATAAAATTCTTTCTAAGGTTCTCACTAATAGACTGAAAAGAGTTCTTCCTGTTGTTATAGATAATGCCCAGTCTGCATTTCTAGGGGAAAGAAATATTTTGAATGGTGTATTGATAGCTAATGAGGTGGTGGACTGCTGGAACAAATCTAGAAGTTAGGGCCTGATATTGAAGTTGGATTTCCAAAAAGCATATGGCACAGTAAATTGGAACTTTCTTATCCAAATGCTATCCAATCTTGGTTTTGGTGCTATGTAGGTGAATTGGATCTAGACTATATTTCTTCAGCTAAAGTCTCTGTGTTGGTAAATGGTTCCCCCACTCCTGAATTTTGTCCTCAAAAAGGGCTAAGGCAAGGTGATCCATTATCATCTTTCTTGTTTAATGTGGTGGCTGAAGGCCTAAACTTATTACTTACAAGAGCAAAAGAGTTGGGCTTGGTTAAAGGGATAACTATTGGGTTCAATAGCATTAATATCTCTCATTTTTAGGTTGCATATGACACAATTATTTTCTGTGAAGCTGAGTGGCCTGAAGTTTTAATTGTGAAGAGAGTACTCAGATGCTTTGAGATTATTTCTGGGTTGAGGATCAATTTTCATAAGAGTGGTGTATGTGGTGTAGGCATTCCTGATGATATTGTGCAAACTGTTGCTTCAAGACTGAATTGTACCTACCAGAAGCTCCCTTTGAAGTATCTTGGATTGCCACTAGGGGCCAATCCATCAAGAAGAGCAACTTGGAAGCCTATGGTGGAGAAATTTAAGAAGAAACTAACAGGTTGGAAAATGAGGTTGTTGTCCTTTGCAAGTAGAGTAACACTAATCAAATCTGTACTATCCTCACTACCTCTTTATTACATGTCTCTGTTTAGGTTGCCTCGAAGTGTGGAAAAAGAGATTGATAAGATTCAAGCAGCTTTCTTGTGGGGAGACTCTGAGGTCAAGAAGAAAGTCCACTTGGTGAAATGGAATGATTTAACCAAGGATGAAAAGCAATGAGGGTTGGGGATTAGAGATTTAAGAATTGTGAACAATAGCTTGCTTGCAAAATAGTGGTGGAGATTTGGGATGGAAGATAACTCATTATGGAAACAGCTCATATGCAGTAAGTACAAATCAGAGGGGGGTAGATGGTTTCCTTTTCATGTGGAGGCAAATAATATTTCAAGATTGTGGAGTGACATTCTATTTGTTAATGAATCTAACAGCAGCCTGTTCAACCATTATTTGCGCAATACTGAAATCAAAATTGGCAATGGTGAAAGACTTAGTTTATGGGTTGATAATTGGATAGGCACCAATTTTTTGAAGTCCCAATTTCCTAGATTATATTACTTATCAGTGGAAAGAGACATATCCTTGTTTTTGCTGTGGTCTAGGGCTCAAAATCAGAATAGTTGGGCATTCAACTTCAAAAGACCATTATTGGCTTGGGAGGAAGATGAATTACAAAGACTTCACGATGTTCTCGGAGAGGGTCCTGAGTTGAGATTGGATTCTAAAGATAGTCTTTTGTGAAAAGCTGATCCTGCAGGTATTTTTAGAGTTAAAGGCACTGTTATCTAGTGTGAATCATCTGCTGGTCCTGTCTTAAAAATTCCTAACTTGATCTAGCACATTCCCTGTCCACCTAAGGCCTAATTTCTCTCTTGGTTAGTCTGGAAATTGAGGTCAAAGACCTCAGATTATTTACATAGAATTGGTATCTTAAGTGATGAAGTAAGTACTGAGTGTGTGTTTTGTCATACGGAGATTGAATCACTTAATCATGTTTTATTGATCTGCCCATTTGCTTGGAAAGTATGGTCCACCATAATCAAGTGGTGGGGTTTGCAATGAGCCTCCCCTAGTTCAGTAAATATGCTAATGCACTGGTGGATAGGTTAGACTTACAGGAAATGGAGAAACAACTGTGGAGATCAGTTTTGATTGTTGGTTTGTGGTCCCTTTAGAAATGCAGGAATAACTGCTTGTTCAATGAGTTGCAGCCCATTAGTGAGGACCTTTGTGAGTTAATTAAATTTAGAGTGGCCATTTAGATGAAAGCACATTCATTTGGGCAAAGGTATGGGGTGGATGAGTTTGTCTACAATATGAAACAAGTTAGAATCTGCTTATAGTTCCTTTGTTGAGTTTGTGTGCACTGCTTATAGTGCTTTATTAGGCCTGTGTGGGTGAAGCAGAGGAGGTGATGTGATAACCCTGTTCCAAATTATGCTAATTGGTCCTTATTATGAATATGATTATGTGTTTGATATGATTTTGTGTGCCAATTATGTGAAAATATGTGGTTTTGAATTTCTATCTGTTCACCGTAGGAATATCTGTTTGATTATCTGCTTTAGAATTTAAATGGAAGGCCCCATCGGCCACAGGAACTGAAATTGACTACGCCATTGTGATTGGTGTAATTTTTAGAGCCTACGGTGAAATTTAATTAAAAATTAATTCAGATCAAATTAAATAGATTAAATTATGGATTAGTGCCCAATTAATTAATATTAAAATAGTATATGTAAGAGAGAGCTTATTTAATGGGCCACTTTCACTTAATTCCTCTCTTTTCTTATATTTGGCTGATACTAACTCTAAGAAGAGAGAGAGAGCGTCGGCTAGAGAGGGTGAAAGAAGGAGAATTGTGTGTTTGGCTCAAGTTTGAGAAATTGGAAGGCTGGACTCAAGATTCAACTAGAATTATGAAGATTAAAGCCTCTAGGTAAGTAAATGCATGAATTTTGAATTGTGATTTTGTGAATTCAAGGTTGAATAATGATCAAGAACATGAATTAAATTGATTATGATGAAATTGAGTTGGCTTTGTTGGATTGGAAGTCAATATGCACATGCATGTGAGAAATTGCTTTGAATTTGCATGTTTGAGCACAAAATGTGTAATCCATGAGAGATTTTAGTTAAAGCTCATATTTTGACCATCTCTTCATCATCTAAGTTGAAATGGGACTTATATTCCACACGCATGTACAATTTATGAGAATATGAGTTTGAAATACATGAAATTGCTATGATGGAAACAAGTTTGGTGTAAATTGGAACATGCATGTAAGTAATTCATGGAATTGAGCTTCATAATGTTGTAATTTGGTGTTTGTACCATGATTAGTACATGTATATGTGAAGTTTAAGCCAAAATCATGTGTTTAGAGCCTTTGAATATCGAATTTGAGCTCAAGAACAATTTTGGATTTTCCAAAAATTTTGACGTCCGCTCGAGCGGGGAAACCGCCGCTCGAGCGTAAAATACGAGCTCCCAGCATATTTTGCAGACATGATGTCCGCTCGAGCGGGGAGCTATGTAGACTGAGCTTCAGCTCGAGCGCCCGACTTCACGCTCGAGCGTAAGTTTGATGTAACCAGTACTTTTGCAGACCTTATGAGTTCGCTCGAGCGGGGAAGTCTACGCTCGAGCGGGGGACACCTGTTTCTGAAATTTTGTAAATGCGTTCTATGTTTCGTTTTTCGTTATCTTTCACTTCTAAGCACTCTTAGGCATGCATTGGGCATTGTAAATGAGTTAAAATGATAAGAAAGAAGCCTAAAGAGGAATATATGAATTAAGAACGGATTAAACTGTTTGTGACCCATTGTGTTCATGGAATGTGTAGAGTCGAGCTCCAGGGCAAATCATCCAGCCGATCACTGTGAGTAATATCTTAACAGAGATATTTGAAATGTGCCATTTGTCCAATTGCTCATCTTTCTATAAATCTGTTGAATTAAATTGTGGACAAATGTTTGATACGAATGAATGAATGGGCCAAAGGCCAGTTTGACATGAATGAATGAATGGGCCAAAGGCCAGTTTGATACGAATGAAGGAATGGGCCAAAGGCCAGTTTGACATGAATGAAGGAATGGGCCAAAGGCCAGTCTGATATGAATGAATGAATGGGCCAAAGGCCAGTCCAATACGAAGGAATAAATGGGCCAAAGGCCAGTCTGATATGAATGAATGAATGGGCCAGAGGCCAGTTCGACATGAATGAAAGTCTGAATAGGCCAAAGGCCAGTTTGACATGATTGAAAGTATGAACGGGCCAAAGGCCAGTTTGACATGAATAGATTGGGCCCGAGGCCGTTTGATGTACGTTGTTCTAATGTATCTACTTTATTATTCATTGGGCTTTCGCTCACGCTCATTCATGTGTTTGTAGGTAAGCCAAGAGAGATCCAAACCCAGCCTCAGTGAAGTTTGGGAGGAACAACCAACTTTTGAAGAGTCAGCCTTTACGTCTTACGTACAAGACTCGTCTTCGTCCTTTTGTTATCCTGTTTTATTTTGTCTTGTTGGCGAGGACTTTGGTTTATGTATGTATATAGTATGATTGGCTAACCTAGACTTGAATGATCCTGTATGTACAGAGCTTTGTGTTAGTACATATTTTTGATGTGAGTTATTAACATGTATATGTATGGATTGTTATGACGTGCCATGTAAGCACAGTTCTATGAACAAAGTTTAAATATTGCTTCTGTTTGGCCCCTTTACTCTGATGAGTTATGTCTGGTTTGGTCTGAGGCCGTAGGTAATTTCAGGATTACTGGCCGGTTATGTCCTTAACCCATGGGGGCGGGTTCGGGTCATGACAGGTGATCTGCTGCTATGATCTGTTTGCTGTTGTTTACTGTTGCTATCTGTTGTGCTACTGTCTGTTTAGCTAATTTGTTGCACTGATTTGTATGCTGTGACCTGTTGTAACCTGTTTTGCACTGGTCTGCTGTGATCTGTTTGTTGCTATGATTTGTTTTGGTCTGTCTTGCTTTAGTCTGCTGTGATCTATTGTTGCTGTGTAGCAGGGGTGGTGTCTTGGTCTTTGTTGTTTTTGGGTTTGTTTGTTTAGCTTTTTTCTTGGGTGTGGTTGGTTTTGTGTTTGTGGTTGGTCTCTCACCAACCCTTGATGTTGTGCTAGTATATGATTGAGCGATCTTATCGGTGTCAACCTAGTTAGGATTGGTTTGGTTCGCTATGATGCTTTGGTGCCCATCCCTTCCCCCTCTTCTTTATTGATGTATTATTCTCTTAGTTCATCAATAAAGTTTCCTTCTTTTGCTGATCAAAAAAAAAAAAAAAAAAAACCTTTCAGATAGTACTCGATCTATGTACATTACGATCCTACAATAAACTTGGAACCAGAGACATTGCTCACTGGTTTCGAAACCCTAGTAGAGTTTGCTCTGTCTCGTGTCTTGTTGAACGAGTCTTCAAATGTGATAAAGCATTTGGAGGAGGAAAGAGGAGAGAGAACCCTCTTCTTTCCATGAAAAATTTTGTTTTCCATAGCACTTCTAAATATATATATATAAATTATTTTATAAATAAAATAGCCTCTCGGTATGAAAGATATATATCTCATTCTTTTTACATCTTGCATTCTTTTTCTATTTTATACCAAAAAATTTCTTAAACCTATTAGAAATTTATTATATGATATTTGAATTTTTTATATGAGTATATATATATATATAATTTGTATATTGTATTGTACATGCATGTGTGTTTATCTATGTAGTGAAAAAATATTATTTATCTTTTGGTCACTGCGATAATGAAATCCTAGTTCTGTCCCTCCTCCTCTCTTTCTCTCATGAGCTCATGAGAGCACACATACATGCTAAAAGAAGATGGAAGAGAAGGAAAAGAAGAAGAAGAATGGGAGAGTTTTGGTGGAATGAAATGTATAACAAATTTAAAATCAATAGGCTGTCATTTGTTTTCTAATTGAGTAATTATGATTTGTTGAGAGAGATTGCAAGAATTTCTTATTTTTCCTTTGAAAAATTGTCACGTGGGGCACATGTGAATATCATTTATAAAAAATATTAATAATTTTTGTAAATTGGAGTAGAAAACAAAATTTAAAATTAAAGAAAATGTATTATAATTGAAACAAGAGAAGCCAAATTAATATAAAAGGCAATTTTTCTTTAACCAAATGTAAATTTCAGTAGGTAAATATCAAATCAAAAGAGTTTTAAAAAAATAATTACAAATCAATGAATTTTTTTTAGAAATATTAATAATTAAAATTATAAATTTTTTTCATCAATATGTATTTTTATTTTTTATTTTTTTATAATTCCACTGGGATGTATTTACCCTATTTCATTTTTATTCCTTATAATTTTAGTGAAGTTTCACTTTGATCTCTGTAGTTTTAATTATAAAAATTTAATTCACACACTTTCAATTGTATTTCAATGGTATTTTTCTTTCAATTGCCTTTAACATTTTACAAGTAAAAACGATACGTGTGAAATTGGAGGAATCAAAGTGAAATTCTAAGGAATTTATAAGAATCACTAACATAATTTATTTGTTTATTTTTTGCACATGGAGTAATTGTCAATATTTTCATGTGAGTTGCACATGGCGTTCTTGGGTCCAAAATGTTAATGACATGGCCTTGTTTGGCAAGAGGCATTCGATTAAGATAGCCAATAAAGAAAAAATCAGCTAAAATAGTCAATAAGATAAAATGTCACGTCAAACTCAAAATCATTTTACTATTTCTTTCACCACCATCAAATTAACTATATATATATAAAACTAACTATTATCCCAAACACAACTTTTTTCGCCAAGCTAAAATAATCAAAAAGTCAACAAAAATAGTCTATTCCTAAATGGTGCCATAAAACCCCATCAATTGTAAATGTCTGATTCAAACAAGAGGGAATTACATACATTTTTTTTTACACAATCATGGAGGGGTGCAAGTCCACAACTTTTCATTTGCAACCCATCACACACACATGTTTTTGTAATTTTTTTTTCTTTGTCTCACTGTGTCATAATTCCCATTTAAACAAAGGGGCCAGGGGTGCAATTTGCCCTAAAATTAACAAGCCTCTATCAACTCAAAACGATGTCTTTCTGAATTTTCCTTGCCTCATTGTCTCCCTTAAGAGGCCACGCTCACTCATCACACAATCGTCACATACTTGGCTATAAATGGGAAGCTTAATAGCAAACCCAGAATCCCTAGGCCCCTATTGCAACCCTCCATGCTCCTAAACCCACCAGATTGGCACCCTAGCCCTTGTTGCCGCCACCTTCTTCCTTACCAGACTTTTCAGCCAACCCCCACTCACTACTTCCTGCAAACTTCTCCTCCACTGTCGATCAGGTTCGCAGATCCCAAGATCTCCTTCGCTCCAGCTATATGTTTGTCAACCAACATATCTATATATATATTCACTATTTTGATTTTGATTTTTTTTAATACAATGTTTTGGGCTAATTTTTTCTTATATTGTTTTTATGTTACAGGAGGCTACCGTGAAAATGATCAATTTCCACACCAGAGTATCTTAGCTCACTAAAAAATCATAAATGACACTTTATTGAATCAAAAGTTTGCTTTTAGGCAATAAAATATTTTTGTTTCAAGTGTCAACCAAACACCAAAAAACAAAAACAAAAACAAAAAAATATTTTCTGCATAAAATCAATTTAAAAGAAAATTAAGATTTTTGGGTAAAATATTTTACGTCGAAACAAACGAAGCCTCAATGTAAAACATTAGCCATTATATATCTATGAATTTTTATTTTGTTGATCAAAAATATATATACCTATATGTCACTTGTAGGATATATGGAACCTGCTACAATGACACCAAAAACAAGCCCATCACCTAAAGTCCTTAGTAAACAAGCACACCGAAATGAGCACACCGTTAGTCAATAGTACTCCAGTGGGATATAGCATGGACTTTGCATTGCCATAGTTCTAATAATCTTATGATATAATAACTAAAGTTTTTCTGTCACGCCTCAAATTTCATTACTCGAAAATATTACCAAAACCTTTAATTCAAGTCCATTTTATTAAATACATTTATTATTACAAATAACTATTTTATTAAGTAATAATCATATTGTTCTCTCTCGAATGAATACAACCATAATGCATGTCAATATTCACATTGAATTACACAAAAATCTCTCATTTACACTATGACTTGTAAAAGAAAATAAACTCTTCAAATCCTCAATCCGACGTTCTTGTTCTTGAAAATGGTTAAAATAAATGGGATAAACACAAAATCCAGTAGGAATCTTCCCTGATTCTAAACAATAAGATCCCTAGATACATGCGATCATGAATGCTAACAAGTGATACATATATAATAAAGATGCTCTACCATATTCGAAAGTACAATATACATATATATATATACGAATACCATTTTCATAAAGAAATCCACGAACAACTTTTCAAAGAAAATATTTTCTTTTGTTTCTGTATGATTCTAGTATAGTTTTCAAAAGTTCGTTACGAAAATCCCTTGTTGACATTACCAAGAAGTCTAATTATAGAAAAGAATCATTCTAATACAAGTCATAACAAACCATTACCCATTATAACCACATTAGATGAATCTACACAAATCGATATATTCAACCTTACACCATTATGATTATTTACTTTCCATTATCATAATCACACGTTTAGATCTCATTATAATCGTTTCATAAAAACCAAATATAAACCGGCTCCATTACCAAGCCACATCATCGCACTACCATGCTTTACCAGTCACGAGCCGGAAGGAATGCGGAACCTTATGCTTTACTGGCCACAAGTTGAAAGGAACGCGGAACGTTTACCCATCTCATCAGCCCACACGCTTTACCAGGCATTACTCCATATGGAAGGCGGAACCTTTATTAAGCGCCACGCTTTGCCGGCTCAAATACGATGGGAAATAGACCCCAAACCAACATCCAAATCCATCAATTCCTCAAGTCATTCCCCATTATGATTTGTGGGCAAAGCCAACACATCGTTCATTATTTTTTGTTACATATTAGCTCAATTACATGTCCACCATATAATAAGGATTCATTCACATAATAAGTACACATCATGTTCTACCACATTCTCTATTATTTATCAAGTCATTCATTGTTACAATTCCAACCAAAAAATAAATAAATAAATAACAACATTCATTCTTTTAATCACAAAATAACCTAACAACACATCCACAAAAAATATAAAGGCTCATCTTTAGAAGTATTCACACTTCTTGTGTTCCAATTATGTCTTTACTTTTCCTGATTATCATCAAGTCTTCATACTCAATTTCACCAACAATAATCATCATAAATTATCCAAGATTAATTAATTTAATTACCAATCTTAATTTCTTTAACCTAGCCCTCATATATAGTGATCATCTTCCAACCATTAATTGTCATTATTTATACTCATCTAAACAAAACACAAACTTAATTTCATGAATCTAATGCCAGCTTAAGCATTCTTCGTTACCAAAATAAATTCTACAACTAGGGTTAAGCATAAATTAGGGCTTTTTACTATTCAACACAAAATCTTATTCCAATAACCCAAATATTCCATATTCTACTTAAATCATCAATTCACCTTCCAAAATTTAAAAACCCTAACTTCCTTTACATGCTATTTTGAAAATCTCCTCAAAATGAGGATTTTATGCAATAGAAACAACCACTCATCTATCTACAAGATAATATTGAAGAGAAGCAATGAAAATCCCTACCTTAAGCAAGAAGAGAGAGAGAAATTCAAAATTTTGACTTCAATGAAAACGCGATCCGCTTAGATAGATAGAAAGCCCTTGGCGTGCTCTTCATTTTTGTGTAAGAAACATGGGGTAGAAAATAAGGGAAAAGAGATAAAAACCAAGCTTAAAAGCATGAAACACTCAACAATGGAGGAAAAAGAGGACAAGAGAGAGAAAGAGCAAGAGAGAATGAATAGAAGTTTACCAAAAAGTGACTTTTAAACCTGCTGAGTTTGGACACTTCGCTCGAGTGAGGAAAGCTTGGCTCGAGTGAAGAAAAGAAGCTCTCAAAATCTCTGAAATTCGCGCAGTTCGCTCGAGTGCAACTTCCTTTGCTTTAGCGGACTTACTTCCAGCACAGATACACAAAGTTCAAACAGGGCATAACTCTCTTTTTCGGACCCAAATCGAAGCTCCGGAAACAAGCTTTCCAATGGTTCCAGCCTCACATTCAAATTCAAAGTGTGGAAAAAGAAAAGGGCAAAAGAGTGATGACTGTTCATAGGACAATTATCCAAATTAAAGTTTTTGGTTCAATCCGATTTTATCATTATGATACCATCTTAATCAATATCCCAAAATGAACCCAAGAGGCTCCAAGTATAAAAATAAAAATGTTCAGAGCAATCCCATTAATCCAAGAAGTATGAAGTGTCACAATCTCCCCACCTTAGAAAATTTTGTCTCCGAAATTAGAAAAAGAACTAAAACTAAAGGCGAACAAACCTAGATAGAATACAACTCTTGACTTAACACACTTGGGATATATTCCCAAAATAAATTAGAGTCAAATCGAAAGCAACTCAGACCCAATGGTAAGACATCATTACCAACCAAAGGCTAGACTCAAACTCAAGATTGTTTCTTGAATTTTGGTTCAATACCTCGGTGCCCCAAAGACACCTGAACAAAAAAATCGCATGAAAGAGATTACAAATACTCTTCAATCAGTATACTAATCGAAATCCAACAGACAAGGAATGACATCAACCCCTAGTAATCCCAAGGACAATAATAACTCCCCAACCAACAATAACACGGACAATGACCATCGCATAACCAAAACCCAGCTTTGAAGAGGAAGAAAATCACCATTACACCACACACCCAACAACAATGATGAAAACAATTGACACACTACAATGCACGGTCCAATACAAAATCTCATATTACGTCATAAATAATGGTAAAATAATGAAAATCGTTCATTAACATACTTAGGTCAAGTCTTTAACATTTAGTTTGACTGTGCCATCCTAGGCCATAACTCAGGGAAAAGAAATTTTCATTTTTCCACATCAGTCTCGACATTTTCCCGATAAATTTCAACCATCATCAAATAACCTTCGCAACCCATTCGGTGACATCACAACACATTTTCCATACACACTTATATTAATAACGAATAGAAACAATTAAGGTGTATTTGCGAAGTAACATAGCTCATACCACTTCCCACAAGTTAGAAGTCTCCCTATCATTACAAATTTCAATACTAACAATCAATGTGTACATTGGCACAAGTGCGCTTACAACAATTTACATTCAAACAAATTTGTTTTTTCCCTCAATTAAAGTAGTTTCACAAATTCACATCAACAACGTATATACACAAGTAAAACTCAATGCTTTCCAGTACCACTTGAGGTACTATATCAAACTTATCTCTATTATCCGGACCAAAGCAAATCCCAAGATGATTAGGCATCAATTAACTTCAAATATGTAACGCTCCAAAATAAATACAATAACTCATCCATAATATTAATAAATGACAATATGGATAAGGTAATTATCTTCCATTAAGTCCAGTTGAGTTTACAAAAAGAAACATATGCGGTATACATTCATAATGCCTAGCCCTAAATCTATAGCATATGTTGTGAACTAAAATATAAGAGTGGAAATTATATAGATAATAAATGCTCTAAAGGCTTACAACTTTTCAAGATAATTCTTGGTTAAAACAAAAGTGGATTTTTGGTCCGATACATTTAAAGCCCTTGGTTATACAAAATGAACACAACAAAAAGAGAAGCTCTTGTTCCAAATCCTCCCAAGTTGTTGCCTTGGCGGAGGCATATCATCAACACCTGAAATGTTTTTCCCACATAGGGTGAGCCAAAGCCAGTAGAAATAATCCAACATAATATATGAATCTTAACAAAGCTGTAAGGTGAAAGTAAGTGCAATGCTCGTGCCAAAACATTTTATGTCGCTTTCCAAAACCATGCCATGCTACATTAATATCATAGTTCATGAATCCTTTCCTTTGCAATAGAAAATAGGGCAGTGAATCACACTCTGAGAATTTCAAAATAATACAACCTTTCTCGAAAATTTTGTCTGGAGGAAACCGTAAACAGGGATCTATATAAATGTAGGCTATAAAAGCACTACTATTGCTATTTCACAAAAATTTTGTCCGCGAATCGACACCCATGTATACACGCGGTTTTTAGGACTTTCACTCTGGACGCTCAGGCCAACTTAGTTAAACATTCCAATTCAAAATTCCCAAAGTCGCCCTTTTTTTCTCAAAACAATACATATTTTCAATGTATAAGTGCGAAATAATGTTCAATGCAAATGAATGAGAAAATAGTTTCAATTCTCCTAATTCACATGCAATTTCTAGAACAATCATAGCTATCCTCCACTGATAGCCCAAACAGATATTTATAAACAGATAATTTATATTCAATAAAGATAAACTTTCCAAATCTTAAGAGGTGAGTGATAATACATATCCAACTCTACCATCCTCATCAATACCAATCCCATCTCACATTTCTAACACCAATTCCATTTGTTTGTACAAAATAAACATTCGAGACAATTAGGGCAAAACCCCTATTTTCTTTCAAAATATATTCCGAGTATCTAAATCAATAATTCTATCACAACTTAACCTTATTTCCATTCCCCTAACCATTTTCAATACATCCATTTAAAAACCCCTCTTTTGATTTTAAACCCAAAACCTTAAGTTTGTCCAAAATCCTCCAAATCATGAGATTGTTTTGTAAAGACAAATAGTTAAGTTAAAAATCATAAAAGAGTGTAGAGAATCCGTACCTCAAAGTTAGAAGACGAGATAAACATGGATGAAACCCAACTTTATTCGGATGAAAACGAAGCTCTAGGTGTCTACCTTTTTAACAAAGGGAGTAGGGTGAAGAAATCACTAGATCTTTATTCCGAGTATCTAAATCAATAATTCTATCACAACTTAACCTTATTTCCATTCCCCTAACCATTTTCAATACATCCATTTAAAAACCCCTCTTTTGATTTTAAACCCAAAACCTTAAGTTTGTCCAAAATCCTCCAAATCATGAGATTGTTTTGTAAAGACAAATAGTTAAGTTAAAAATCATAAAAGAGTGTAGAGAATCCGTACCTCAAAGTTAGAAGACGAGATAAACATGGATGAAACCCAACTTTATTCGGATGAAAACGAAGCTCTAGGTGTCTACCTTTTTAACAAAGGGAGTAGGGTGAAGAAATCACTAGATCTTGGTGCATTTGTAGAGAGAATGTGAGTTTTAGAGAAAGAGGGTCTCAACTTAGGGTTTTGAAATGTTTAAGAGAGAGATAGAGACATGAAAAAGTGATGTAAAATGACCTGTTTACGAACTAATATACGCACAGTTCACTTGAGTGCAAGAGTTGTCGCTCGAGCAACTAAACACAATAAGTTGTTCCGTTCGAGTACAGAAAGGTTCGCTCAAGCGCAGAATGCACACTCCCAGTAGTTTTGCAAACAGAGGCCATCGCTCCGGCAAAGAACACAAACTCCCAGTAGTTTTGCAGCCTGCAAAAATACTAGATGTTCACAAAGACCGCTTGAGTGCAAGAAGCTTCACTCAAGCGAAGGAACAAAAATCTGGACACAAAAGTTTGAAAAACAAGCTACCAACCTGTTCCAAACGCAATCAATACAACCCAAAAGCCAAACTCAAAGAGATATAAGGGGAAACAAGACATGAATAACTATAAAAAACAACGAAACTCGGATCCAAAACATATAATGGGCCGGGTCCAAGCTAAAAAAGCTATAAAATAGCATTTATTGAAACCATCAATTGCAAATCAAACCAAAACAGACTAAACTAAGCCAAGCCAAGCCAATCCTTAAGTCCCACCAAAAGGGAGCAACTACAAGGATCCATCTTCTTTACACGACTTAATCCAATTTACTAAGTATCTGCTTTCACAATTCAAATGTCAACACACATCACTTCACATCTCACCATTCATAATCAGCATAATCATCATCATTTATCATTCTCATGCAAATAGGGCCAAGAAGTTTATAACGCTCTACCACCAACCCAAGGAATTTCTGTTAACCTGAGACAAGTTTCACCTGAGCCTTACCACTACACATAGAAGAATTAACACTCATAAAACCCTTCCAAGACATTTCCCAACTCATCACCATGCTCACATCAAGGCCGTTCTAAAGTGACAATGTGTCACCCCAAACTCGGATATCACTAGTCAGCCAACCATACAATTACCAACACTTACATGTTACCTCGCACTGTTTACTCCGAGGTGGAGCACCATACACCCTTCTACACGTTTCTAGAATCTAACTAGACTTCTCGAATATACGTTGCACTAGCACCATTTCCCATAGTTCCCTCATTCTTGTGCCGATATGACAACACCTATTTCGAATCACACAAAACATTCGTCACCCGCACAATACTCACTACTAGGAAACATAACCCATATTTCCTCCCAAGAACCACTTCTAGCATTTCTTCATACTCATGAACCCTACACTCGAATACTGCGAACTCCTTTACACACACACAACCATTTAGCTCACGGCAAACATTACGCCGACACTACCCTCACATTATGGATTACAGTTCTTACAACCTACTAAGTAACTCGAGCCAACCTCATACCGCACTCACTTTTCACAAGTTCTTTAATTTCATTCAGTGAGTCAACACATACTTTATTCAGGAAACAGAAATAGCTACACAACATAATATTAAGGTACAATTCCTTGTAGCGCTTCCTAACATGAACAAGTTCCAAAGTTTAATTACATTACCACATAATTGGGTTCAGCGATCATACATACACATACCTATGCAAGACTCGTAGGCACAAAGCTTTACATATAAAAGAAATTACATTACAATGCCAACGTACAAAATCTCCACCAAAACACAACATCACTCTCGTCCTCATTTGGACTACTGAGACAAATTCTGCCCATGTGAAGGGCAACGATGCCTAACATGGCCCGACCGTCTACACTTGGAGCAAAATGGTGGCCTTCTACTCTACGACCGACTCAAGGAAACCTGAGTCTGACATGATCTCCCGTCCAATGAACTCAAAGAGGTAAAACTTGGTTCAAACTAAGACTGGACTTAAGATTGAGATGCTATTATCATTTGCCTCCAACTAGGTTTGGTGTGCTCTTGAGCTATGGGATTCACCAATATGGCCCTTTCTCCTTCATACCAACTAGCCTCAAGATTGGTGGCCTCCACGTGCGTCGCCGCTTCTACTAGCATGTGATAGTTCCTGTGCATACACCCCACCAGTTTCCATCGAATATCATCGCATAACCTCTCCCCAAACTCAATGCAACGTCGTTCCTCCGTTGCTACCAACTCTGGAGCAAATCTAGACAAACTGGTGAACTTCGCCTCAAACTATGTTAGAGGTGTAGTATCTTGGCGCAACTCCACAAATTGTTTCCTCAATGTTTCCCAAGTGGAAGAATGAAGGTACTTGGCCCAAAAGGCCTCAGTAAATGCAGCCCAATTGGTACCTACGGTAGGGTTTACATACTTCCACCAATAACCAACCTCTCCCTTCATAAAAAAAACTCGCTAATGCCACTCTCAATCCCTCATCTACGACTCTGAGCATATCAAGAGTCTTGGTGATCTATTCTAACCAACTCTCTGCCTCTAATGGTTCTGGCCCTTCTGTGAACTCCGGTGGGTTAAAGCAAAAGAACTCCTAATGATCTTGAGGGCACGAGCATCGTCTCCCTCATTGTAGGTTAAAGTCTCCCTTATAGCTCTTACAATCTCACGTTCAATCTCTTCTCCCATAGACGGTGCTATAGGTACGGGTACTACAGGAACTGTTGTGCCCCTATCGGTATCCCAGTCTCAACACGACCTCTGTTAGCTTGCCCTGACATCCTATCAAAGACAACAATCAAACATCAATTAACCGTACTCCAAACCCTTTCCCAAGATACTTACTCTTCATACCAAGACACAAAACCAACATAACATATAATCATACAGCACATAAACAGTTTTAAATAGCAAACCATGTAATTGAATCAAGTCTACAAGAAGAACCACTTGTCCTTGAACTTTCAAGGAACTCTCACCGAAAACCACGTTGATCAGACGCGTTTCCAATGAGATCTCTAAGCAAGTTAGCCAGTTGCAAGCGCTATCCCTGAAACTTAACTCATCCTCACACAATGCAACATACAATGTCCTACACCTCATACTTCCTACGTGCAAACCTCCTCTCCAAGTGAAGCCAACCCATTGTGGTAAAAACTACTTCCCACGAGCTCAAGGTTTTCAAACCCAGTTAGCTTTGATACTAAGTTATCACACCCTAAATTTCATTACTCAAAAATATTACCAAAACCTTTAATTCAAGTCCATTTTATTAAATATATTTATTATTACAAATAACCATTACATTGAGTAATAATAATAATGTTCTCTCTAAACTCTTCAAATTCTCAATCTGGCATTCCAGACTTGTTCCTGAAAATGGTTAAAATAAATGGGATGAACACAAAGTCTAGTAGGAATCTTTCCTGATTCTAAATAATAAAATCCCTAGATACATGCGATCATGAATACTAACGAATGATACATATATAATTAAGACGCTCTACCATATTTTAAAATACAAAATATATATAGGAATACCATTTTCATAAAGAAATCCACGAACAACATTTCAAAGAAAAGATTTTCTTTTATTTCTATATGATTCTAGTATAGTTTTCAAAAGTTCTTTATGAAAATCCCTTGTTGACATTACCAAGAAGTCTAATTATAGAAAAGAATCATTCTAATATAAGTCATAGCAAACCACTACCCATTATAACCACATTAGATGAATCTACACAATTCCATATATTCAACCTTACACCATTATGATTATTTAGTTCCCATTATCACAATCACACGTGTAGATCTCGTTATAATCGTTTCACTTAAACCAAATATAAACCGGCTCCATTACCAAGCCACATCACCACACTACTATATTTTACCGATCACGAGCCAGAAGAAATATGGAACCTCACGCTTTACTAGTCAAAAGCCGGAAGGAACGCGGAACCTTTACAAGTCTCATCAACCCACACACTTTACCAGGCATTACTCTGAAAGGAAGGCAGAATCTTTATTAAGTGCCACTCTTTGCCGGCTCAAATACGGCGAGAAATGGACCCCAAAGCAACATCTCAATCCACCAATTCCTCAAGTCATTTCCAATTATGATTTGTAGGCAAAGCCAACACATCATTCATTATTTCTGTTACATATTAGCTCAATTACACGTCCACCATATGATAAGGATTCATTCACATAATAAGTACACATCATGTTTCACCACATTCTCTATTATTTATCAAGTCATTCATTGTTACAATTCCGACCAAAAAAAAAATAATAATAATAACAACATTGATTGTTTTTATCACAAAAAAATTTAACAGCAGTTCCACCAAAAATATAAAGGCTCATCTTTAGAAGTATTTACACTCCTTGTGTTCCAATTATGTCTTTACTTTTCCTCATTATCATCAAGTCTTCATACTCAATTTCACCATACAATAATCATCATAAATTATCCAAGATTAATTGATTTAACTATCAACCTTAATTTCCTTAACCTAACCCTTATATACAATGATCATCTTCCAACCATTATTTGTCATTATTTATACCAATCTCAACAAAACATAAACTTAATTTCATGAATCTAATGTTAGCTTAAGCATTGTTCGTTACCAAAATAAATTCTACAACTAGGGTTAAGCATAAATTAGGGCTTTTTACTATTAAACACAAAATCTTATTCCCATAACCCAAATATTCCATATTCCGCTAAAATTATCAATTCAACTTCCAAAATTTAAAAACCCTAACTTCCTTTACCTACTATTTTGAAAATCTCCTCAAAATGAGGATTTTTTGGAATAGAAATTACCACCCATCTATCCACAAGATAATATTGAAGAGAAGCAAGGAAAATCCCTATCTTAAGCAAGAAGAGAGAAAAATCTGAAATTTTGACTTCAACAAAAACATGATCCACTTGGATAGATAGAAAGCCCTTGGCGTGCTTTTCGTTTTTGTATAAGGAACATAGGGTAGAAAATGAGGGAAAAGAGATGAAAACCAAGCTTAAAAGCTTGAAACACTCAACAATGGAGGAAAAGGGGGACAAGAGAGCGAAAGAGTAAGAGAGAATGAAGAAAAGTTGACAAAAAAGTGACTTTTAAACATGTTGAGTTCGGACACTTCGCTCTAGCGAAGAAAAGAAGCTCTCAAAATCTCTAAAATTCGCACAGTTTGCTCGAGCGCAACTTCCTTTGCTCGAGTGAACTTACTTCCAGCACAAATACACAAAGTTCAAACAGGGCATAACTCTCTCGTCCGGACTTCGTTTTAGGTTGTTCTTATGCCCAAATCGAAGTCTCAGAAACAAGCTTTCCAATTGCTCCAGCCTCACATCCAAATTCAAAGTGTGAAAAAAGAAATGGGCAAAAGAGTGATCACTATTCGTAGGACAATTATCCGAATCAAAGTTTTTGGTTCAATCCTATTTTATCATTATGATACCACCTCAATCAATATCCCAAAATGAACCCAAGAGACTCCAAGTATAAAAATAAAAGTGTTCAAAGCAACCCATTAATCCAAGAAGTATGAAGTGTGACATTTTCACTATTTAAAAAAAATATAAACTAAAACTAATGTTCTAGTTGGTGTGTATGACTATATATAGTTCTCCTAATGGTTCTATCCTACAAAACTATGTATGTTTCTAATTTGTATGGTTATATAGTTGTTCTATGTACTGTCATATATAGTTTGATCCTTTGTATTAGGATGAAATGGTAAGATTTGATATTATATATGAGTGTCTTCTTTTTTCTTTTTCTTTTTTTCTTCTTTTTTTCCTTTTTTGAATTGGCATATTATATAAGAGTATCTATTATAACGATTTTGGTTTAGACCCGACCTGTTGATGTTTTGGATTCGGGTTTCATTGTCTTATATGATTGTTCATGTCTTGTTTTCTCTTTGTTCCTCATTGAGTTTGGTTATTAAAGTATCTTGGTTGCTATTGGATCAGATTGGTAGCTTGTTTTTCAAAACTGTTGTTGCCCAGAATTTTGTCTTTTCGCTCGAGCGGCACTTCCTGCGCTCAAGCAGTCTTTGTGAACTTGCAGTACTTTTGCAAGTTTGCAGAGATATTGGGAGTTGGCATTCTTTGCTCGAGCAATCTTTCTTGCGCTTGAGTGGTGTTCGCTCAAGCAGTGCTTTTTGTGCTTGAGCGGTAGTCTTCTATTTGCAAAACTTTTGAGAGTTCGTATTCTATGCTCGAGCGGTCACATTTTTTATGTCTAGACACTCGAGCGACACTTCTTGCGCTCAAGCGAGCTGCGCGTGTATCAAATCACAAAATCATTTTTTTGAGTCACTCTTTCATTTCTCTTTCTCTCTCTCTTTCTCTTTAAACATGCTAAAAACCCTAGATCTGGAGCTTCTTTCTCTAAAACTTACCTTCTCTCTACAAATACACCTAGATCCATTGACTTCTTCACTCTAGTCTCTTTAACAAAAAAGTAGAGCACATCGAGAGCTTTCTTTTGATCTGAGCAAAGTTGGTTTTTAGCATCCTTGAGGTTTCTCCATTTTTCCCTCTCTTATCTCCTCTTCGCTTCAAGAGGTAGGGTCTATTTTCGAAACTCAATATGAGTGTGGTAGCATATTTGTGATGTATTTTGTTATTTATATTTGGTAGTCATTTGGTTGATCTTGAAATGTTATTGTGGCTTGAGGGTTTGTACAAATTGGGGGTTGTTTGATAATGATTTGGCTATAAAATCCATTTTTGGTAAACAAACATGCATTTGATTTTCTAAAAGAGAAAAATCTTAATTTGTAGAAAAACCCTAAATGATATTGTTTTGGGAGTTGGAGTTATTTTTGGTAAGTGGTTTGGTCGGAAAGAGATAGAAAGGGAATGATTGTTGGATTTTGAAATAATGGGGGTTATTACTCTTTTAGAAAAATATATCTGCATTATTATCTTTTAACCATTGCATTAGTGATAATTGTTTTGGCTGTCAGTGGAGGATAGCATTATCGTGTGTTAGAAATTGCATGTGGATTAGGCAAATTGAAATCATTCATGTCTTGGAGCATGTAATGGATTTTGGAAATTGAAACTGTATGTTTTGGAAAAGGGTTTTGGAAATTCTCACATTATGTTTTTGAATATTTGCATTGTTTGGAAAAATAATATTTTGAGTTACATGTATTGTACTATTGAAAAGGGTAAACAAAATGATGAATATGGGAAGTGAGTATTGTTTCATTGGAATAAATTGGCACGAGTGTCCATGGTAAAAGTCCTAAAAACTGCGCGTATACATGGGTGTTGATCTTGCAGATGAAATTTCCATAAAATGGCAATAATAGTGCATGTATAGCCTACATTTACATGGGAGCCGGTTTACGGTTTCCTACGAACGAAATTTCCATGAAAGGTGTATTTTTTTGGAGATTTACCCATTTTGTTTATTATTATGTTGGTTTTGGAACAGGACGTTTGGAAATGTTTTGAGCAATGTATTTGCTTTTTGTTCAGCGATGTAGTCACATTTGATTTAGCAATGTTTTTGCTAGTTGGTATTGAGATACCTGGATTGGCTTTTGGAAAAGGATTTTATATCAAACAGATGATTTGGATTTGAAAAACATTTTGATAAACGTAAGGTTTTGGTAATTGAAAAGAAAGGATTTTGTTAAATAATCAAATGGATTTGAAAATGCATTTGGGCATATTGTATATATGTATTGCATCATGATCATTTATGCTAGTGGAGTATGTTTAGTTTTTGAAATATTTTCTACTAGGCTTTATGCTAGCCATTTATGTTATTTATTGGTCGGGTGCTATTTTTGTAAAGGTTGCACCCTTGTGTATGATGTAAGCCTTAGGGCGTTCAATTTAATTTACGACATCTATCTTTGTTTTTGGTTACAGGATATCCATTTGACTTAGATGTTGTAACTAGGAATATATAAAATCGGATAAACATATGTATTGTGTGACTACATTACATTCATCTGCATAAGAGTTGTTATCTATTGTTCATTGTTGGGTGGTTTATTCACGTGAGCCAGACCATGTAAATCCGGGGCATGACATCTATGGTTAGCTTTGATGGTGGATCATATACTAAGAAGTATGGACAACTGGTTGGACACTTCTCGATACGTGTCCGACACTCGTCAAAACATGTTCTCTTTTTTAAACTTCTTTTTTTTTTATATCCGGACACTCTTCAGACACTCGTGTCATTTGCTTAAACACACGTGTACACACATGAAACTAATTATAAGATTGAACTAAACAACTTAGAATATAATAATAAAAAAAATAATGTAAATTTATAAAATAAGCATTATATTATATTTTTTATTATATTTGAATGATATATCCGTGTATATGACATATAATAAATATATAAAATTATATATTTTGTGCATATCCCTTACGTGCCATGTCTTGAATTTTTTGAAAATTGACATGTTGTCAAGTTTGTGTCGTATATATGTCAAGTATGTGCTTCTTAGATCATATATATATATATGAATTCTCTCCTATCCAAAACTTCATACTACTTTGGTTGTAATATTTGAAGCTATACATCAACACAAAAATTTCACAAAATTTGATCTTTAAAGTAGTGGTTTAGGAATAGCTTTACCTTTTCATTTACATAACAAGATTGATTTGTAAAAGTCTTTGACCACTGTATGCTTGTTTATGAACTTGTTTATGAATGTGTTCATTTAAGGATAATGCTATGCGAACATATTCTTTTATACAAAAAAATCATATGAATTTTTGTGTTCTTGGTTATTATGTGTCGGCTCCTCCCTCTCTTTCTCTCATGAGTTGATGAGGGCACACATACATACCAATAGAAGATGGAAGAGAAAAAGGAGAAGGGGAGAGATTTGGTGGAGTAAAATGTATAACAAATTTAAGATCAGTAGGTTGTCATTTGTTTTCTAATCGAGTAATTTTGATTTCTTGAGAGAGATTGTGCGAATTTCTTATTTTTCCTTTGAAAAATAGTCACGTGAGGCACATGTGAATATTTGTTATTAAAAATATTAATAATTGTCAATTGGAGTTGAAAACAAAATTTAGAATTAAAGAAAATGTATCATAATTGAAACCGGGGAAGCCAAATTAACATAAAAGGCAATTTTTTTTTTTAACCAAATGTAAATTTCATTAGGAAAATATCAAATCAATACAGTTTTAAAAAGGTAATTACAAATCAGTGAATTTTTTTTTCTAAATCTTAATAATTATAATGTTTTTCATCAATATGTAATTTATTTAGTTTTTATAATTCCACTGAGATGTATTTACTCTATTTCATTTTTATTCCTTATAATTTTAATAAAGTTTCACTTTGATCTCTGTAGTTTCAATTTTAAAAATTTAAATCACACACTTTCAATTGCATTTCAATGGTATTTTTCTTTCAATTGCCTTTAACATTTTACAAGTAAAAATGATACGTGTGAAATTGGAGGAATCAAAGTGAAATTCTAAGGAATTTATAAGAATCACTAACATAATTTATTTGTTTATTTTTTGCATATGGAGTAACTGTTAATATTTTCATGTGAGTTGCACATGGCGTTCTTGGGTCCAAAATGTTAATGAAATGGCCTTGTTTGGCAAGAGGCCGTTCGATTAAGATAGTCAATAAAGACAAAATCAGTTAAATAGTCAATAAGATAAAATGTCACATCAAACTCAAAATCATTTTACTTTTTCTTTCACAACCATCAAATTAATTAAAAAAAACAACTATCATCCCACACACAGCTTTTTTTGCCAAGCTAAAATAGTCAAAAATTCAACAAAAATAGTCTATTCCTAAATGGCGCCATAAGAACCCCATCAATTGTAAATGTCTTATTTAAACAAGAGGGAATTACATACAATTTTTATTTTAATTATTTTTTATTTTTTTTAACACAATCATTGAGGAGAGTAAGTCTACAACTTTTCACTTGCACCCCACCGCACCCACATGTTTTTGTACTTTTTTTTTCTTTGTTTCACTATGTCGTAATTCCCCTTTTAAACAAAGGGCCCAAGGTGCAATTTTCCCTAAAATTGACAAGCCTCTATCAATTCAAAATGATGTCATTTTGACTTTGCCTTGCCTAATTGTCTTCCTTAAGAGGCCTCGTCACACAATCGTCACGTACTTGGCTAGAAATGGAAAGTTTTAATAATGAACCCAAAATCCCTGGGCCCCCACTGCAACCCTCCCTACTCTCGAACCCGCCAAATTGGCCCCCTATCCCTCGTTGTCGCCTCCTTCTTCCTCACCAGACTCTTCAACCAACCCTCACTCACTACTTCCTATAACTTCTCATCCACCGTTGATCAAGTTCACAAATCCCAAGACCTCATTCGCTCTAACAATATGTTTTTCCACCAACATATCTATACATATATTCACTATTTTGATTTAATTTTTTGTAATACAAAGTTTTGGGCTAATTTTTTCTATATTGTTTTTATGTTACAGGAGGCTACCATGAAAGTGATCAATTCCCATACCAGAGTATCTTAGCTCACTAAGAAGTCATAAATGACACTTTATTGAATCAAAAGTTCACTTTTAGGCAATAAAATATTTTTATTTCAAGTGTTAACCAAACACCGAAAAAAAAAAGTAAAAACATATTTTCTGCGTAAAATCAATTTAAAAGAAAAATAATATTTTTGCATAAAATATTTTACATCTAAACAAACGGAGTCTCAATGTAAAACATTAGCCATTATATATCAATAAATTTTTATTTTGCTTATCAAAAATTATATATATATATATATCAATATGTCACTTGTGGGGTATATGGAACCTATTACAGTGACACCGAAAACAAGACTAGCGCCTAAGGTCTTTGGGAAAGGAGTACGCCATTAAGTCAATAGTATTCTAGTGTGATGTGGCATGGACTTTACATTGCCATAGTTCTAATAATCTTATGATATAATAACTAAAATTTTTCACTATTTAACCAAAAGAAAAAAAAAAAAAAACTAAAGTTCTATTTGGTGTGTATGACTATCTATAGTTCTCTATATGGTTCCATCATGCAAAACTATGTATGTTTCTAATTTGTATGGTTATATAATTGTTGTAACGCCTTGAAAATATAACAATAAAAACCATCTCACAATAATTACCCCTTTACAATACATTCAGAATAAGATCTCTCTTTACATTCATATGAGTCCATGATTACAAAAGAACACATACAACTGTACATTTATAAGCCCTAACCCTGAATCTATAGCATGTGTCAATAGCAAGCGATATGAAATTGAAGTAAGAACAGATAAATTAGTGCCCTGATGACTACAACTTTCTAAGACGGTGCTTGGTTACAACAAAAGTGAGTTTGAACTCAATACAAATAAATCCCTAGACTTGTACAAAATAATTATAATAGTTAACAAAAATAGAAGCTCTTGGCTCCAAGTCCTCCCAAGCTATTGTCGTAGCGAAGGCATATCATCGGCAATTGAAAATGGTTTTCTATATAGGGTGAGCCAAAACCCAGTAAAGATACTCTAATACAGTGTAGGAATCTTAACAGAGTTATAAGATGAATGCATATGCAATGCTCATAACGAAACATTTTATTTCTCTTTCCAAAATCATGTAATGCCAAGTTTATATCACAATTCATGAAACTATTTCCTTTACAATAGAAAACATGGCGGTGGATACAACACTGGGAATCTCTAGGACGTGTCTGTAAGTAGGCTACAAGCACTACCAATTTGTCATTTTTACCGGTATTAACCAGAAGGCTCGACTCCTAACCGCGCAGGTTAATGGACTTTCACCACGAACACTCAGACCAACATAATACTACAACTACACTCTTACCCAAATTTACCAAGGCATTCACTCATTTTTCTCAAAACAACAACATTTTCAATGTGTTAATTATGTTATTGTATATACCCCATTTTGACCGACCTTAAGACTTGGGCGCTTTCTTCTGATTACCCAATGATGAAAATAAGAATATGCTATCTCACAAAATTCTCAATGGAAAGATGAAATTTAAGCTTTAATCCCAACCTATACCTGTTTTGGCCAAATTGTTTGACCTGTTTTAGCAAATCATGTTACATATTTGGCCCATTAAAATATGTTTTATTAGTCTATTTATTTTTATTATCTTGTAATTTTACATGTTTTGGCGTGTCCTTATAATTTTTTGGCTACCTGTACATATATTAATGTAATTAATGTATTTTAGATATTTTATATATTATTATATTATAAAGTTACTATTCTCCATTTGAAAATCAACCTACCTCCACCGTTTGTTATTTTTGTTTTTTTATGTTTTAGACTAACTTTGGTCAAATTATGTTATATATTTTGACTGCTAAAATATATTTTATTAGTCCATTTATTTTTTTATTTTATAATTTAAATGTTTTTGTGTGTTTTTATATTTTTTTTAGGTATTTGTACATATATTTATACTAATGATACATTTTATATATTATTATATTATAAAGTTACTGTGCACCTTTTGAAAATGTTCTTCTCCTCCACCGTTTATTATTTTGTTTGTTTGTGTTTTTATTGCCTATAAAAGAGGCAGATAGGGGGAAGAAAAAAATAAAGGAAGTGGAGAAGATTGGGAGAAGAATCAAGGGAAAGAATTCAGAAAGAGAGAATTAAGAGAAAAAAAAAAGATCAAAAAGAAAAAAAAAAGTTTTTAATAGAGGGAAAAAGAAAATATTAGATATTTTATTTTTCCAATCAAAACTTTTCTTTCCAATACGCCCAAACCAACTATTAAAGTTGAAATTCTGAATTTTGAATTGAGAATTGAGAACCATTCCCCAACCCTGAGGATGATCATAAAAAAGTTTGTAAATAAAAAAATTCATCATTTCCCCGAAATATGAATTTTTGCAAACTTTCGTTTAATTAAAAATACGATATAACTTGTCTAAATACTTCATTTATATCTTTTTTATAACTGTTTTATTGCTTTAACGAGAAGCCTGCACCGCCTATGTATCTGTTGTAATTTACTATTTTTCTATATAACTGTTTTATTACTTTAACGGGAAGGCTGCACCACCTACATATCTGTTGTAATTTATTGTTGTATATAAACTGTTGTAATTTATTGCTTTAAATAAAATGTTGTCATTTACTATTTATATATAAATTGTTGTAATTTTACCGCTTTAAATAGTCGGTCGAACCACCTAATTTGTTAAAAATGTAGCCCCACCGAATGAATAGTGATCGGCAGTGAATGGTAACCTCCGACGATGAATAGTAACCGTAGACGGAAAATGCCCAATAAGATGAATAACGACCAAGAATGGTGAATAGTAATTATTGTGGTGAATAGTACTGTCGACGGGAAATAGTGCCTCGGGATGAATAGTGCTCTCGCAAAATAAGTTTCCCCATACAAAACAAAGCAGCCTTCCTACGTCGAGCAGAACAATTTCTAGTGATCTCCGAGGCACATGAAGCTATTGTTTTCTTTTTTAATTTGAGAAAGTTGTGAGGTTTTTATTTTGTTGTAATATTTTCCTTCCTCTCATCCTTTATTCGAATATGTAATAACTCAAAGTGTTATAATAATTTCCCACCCCCATTTCTTTCTATCCCGTTCTTTTACGTGCTTTCCATATTTGTAAATATGTAACATATTTTACTTTTCATCATATCCATGCTATGCATCCATGTTTCATACCATGAGATCCAGCTAAATTTGAATCTATGGATTTAATCAATTCTTATGTGATTACAAGTGCTACCTCATGTTCTTGAGATGATTCACATGCCATGTTTTAGTAGCCGAATCTCTAGTCGCATTTTGTGTATGTATTGCATTAGGAATTTTGTATATAAGATCATGCATATTTCCTAACTTTGTTTTGCAAGTGTTCGTGAGACGTCAGTAAATGTGTGAGTTTTTATGCTTTAGCATCTCACTTGTGTATGTTTCCTTACTATGTTTAGCATTTTACCATGTGGCTAGTTGCTTATTTGATATAATTCTATGAATGCCGATGGATGGAGGTTGTGTCGCTTAATTTGAAATAATGTTGAATTTCATGTTTGACTCAATTTCTTTGAGATATACATCTTCAAAACTCTTTCCAAATACATAAAGTCAAATTGTTCTAAAATAAATGACATAGTCTATACTTGTTTGCTTTATATAGTAAATAGGATTATTAATAATTGGAACATGAACATACAAAGTAAATAAAATCCATATCATAGTTAGTAAGGGTCAATCTTTTGATTGGGTGAGCGGAGGTGCTCAATTAATGACCTTCTGCTCTCATACCTAAGGTTTCGAACTGAGACAACTTTGGTTATGACGAACAATGGCCTTAGCACGAGTCATGGGTTTCCTAATTTTCTCAAAAGATTAGGTGGCGACTCTAAGATCTGGTGATGTAGTCCATTTGTGGCAATAATTTTGTAATAAAATGGATTTTCTATAAAGTTGCCAAATCTGGACTCTCATCTATGTTTCACATTGTACTCGTGAGACTAGATCAAAGAAATTGAGGGTCTGAACTGTTTAACGTACGCAGGTACCTCCCCGGGTATGTTACAGTTATAATGCTCAATGCAAATGGATGAGAAAATAATTTAAATTCACCTAATTCTCATGCAATTTCTACAACAATGATAGCCTAACACAGATATTCTAACAGATAGTTAATTTCCAACACAAATATACTTCTGAAAATCACAAGACGTGAGTGATAATACATATTCAACTCCACCATCATCATCATCATCATCATCATCATCATCATAATCCTTCCAATTCCAAAAAACCAACATCAATTTCATTTTCTCTTTACAAAATCAAATATTCACCATTTATAGCAAAAATCCCATTTCTTTAAAAATCACTTCCCAAGGATAAAATCCACTATTCATCACAACCCAACCATTTTAAAAAAAAAAAAAAATTTATTTACAAAGCCACAATCATATACAAGAATCCATTTTGAAAACCCCTCTTTTGAATTCTTAAACCAAAACCCTAGATTTTTGTTTAAGAATCCCCAAATCACAGCACAGCCTAGAAAATTAAATAACAAAGTTAAATATCATACAAGGTGTCAAAGTAGTCCCTACCTCAAAGAAGAAGACTCAAATGAAAGATGGGTAAAACTTAACAGAGCCAAAAACATGAACTTCTCCGATTAGAACGAAACCCTCGACGTGCTCTCTCTTTTTATCAAAGTGACTAAGGTGTAGAAATGGATGGATCAAGGTGTATTTAAGGTTCAAAGATGGTTTTCTAGAGAGCGAGTGAGAAGATCTGAGAATTTAGAGTGTTTACGGAAAGAGAGATGTGAAAAAGTGATCAAAAAATATGACTTTGCGGACTGATATACATGCAGACAGCTCAACCGCAGGAATGGTCGCTCGAGCAGCCAAACATAACAATAAGGACCACTCGAGTGCAAGAAGCATTGCTCGAGCACATATATCAAATTCTCAGTAGTTTTGCAGACTATAAAAGACCGCTCGAGTGAACAAGCAAAATTCTGGGCAACAACTCCTTTGAAAAATGAACTCCCAACCTATTCCAAGCACGACAACGACACTCCGATAGCCAAACTCAAGGAAGCACAAATGAATAAAGACAAAAACAGTGATACAAGACGAGATATCCTGAATCCAAAACAATAAACGGGTTGAGTCTAAACCAGAATAGTTATAGTTGTGCTATTGTAGACATCCCATTTTTGACCGTCCTCAAGACTTGGACGTCACCGTTTGAACACTCGGTGATCATCCATGTTCGTGTTCGTTTTGAGTTCTCGGAGGTCTCAGCTACGTGCCTTGCCTTAGAAACTCTCAACTTGACTGTTCTGTACTTGGTTTTGCACCAAACACTTGTTGTTTTGCTTCTGAGGGTAGAGGAAGGCTTGTTAGCCATCCCCACACCTCACCGGCCATGGCTTGAGGCCACCGGCCCTATTTTGTTGCTACCGGCCATTGGTGATGGCCGGTCGGCACTCTTTCTGGTCGGTCGACATTACTTTGGTCAATTTGTCATATTTGGCTGGCCGACCACTGTTCATCTGCTTTTGGCAGATATTTTATGCTAGCTGTGATAGTTGGCATTCGCAATGCACCCTCTCCATACACGTGTATGGAGGGATTTCACTCTTGCTTAGCTTGTTTTGTAAGCTTTGCAAGATTGGAATTCCTATAAATGGAGGGCTTCTCCTCCCTCCTGAAGGGTTCCAAGAAGTTCCAGAGGTCTGGTTTTAGGGTTAGGAGTCTTATATCTATCCTATCTCTACATCTCCCTCTCCTTTTGATTTGTGTGTGTATAAGGTGTGTTTGTTCTTAGTTTTGCACTAAGGCACCTAGTGTTACACCATACCTTGGTTGCTGAGGTGCCAAAGGGTTGTTCTTGGAGTTCTTGGGCTGGTTTTGACCTAAGGAAGGTCCTGGAGCTCTCTTCTTGAAGAAGGTCTTCAAGGGTAAGAACCTTACCCCTTTATTCCCCATTTTTGCACAAGGTTTTGACCTATCTTGCATCTATTTTTAAGCTTAGTGTATAACTAGTAAAAGTTCTTATTTTACTTTCTTTTGAACTTTGCTTAAGGTTGTTTTGAGGTTTAGGGTTGTTTGCCCCCTCTTAGGCCTTGTTTGGCCTCATTTTTGTGCTATTTTTGGTGAGCTCCGGGACCACCTTGTATTGGCCTCCTCACCATTGAAATCTGGAGGGATTTCAGTGGTGGGGATGGTGTTTTGAGGTCCTAAGAAGGAGAGGGCCATCCCCTCTCCTTGTTGTCTTCAAAACTTGTCATTTTAGCCTCATGTGTGAGCACCTTGATTAAGTCCATGTTGGCCATGTCTTAGTTGGTATTTAAGGTTATTTTGCCATGTTATAGCACTGTTTTAAGTTGGTTTAGACACATCATGCATGCTTTGCATACTTGTCCTGTAATGCCATGAAATTGCCTTAACATGCATCATGTTGTACCATGACTTTCTAGCATGATTTTGGCTTAGCTTTGTGAAGCTTTTATGCATGTTTTGGTGTGCTTAAGGTCTGATTTTGGTTATTTGGGTCACCCATGACCTGCTTTGTATAGCTACTATGCAATCTCCCTTGTAAGCTTTGAGTATTGGATTCTCTAGCATGCTCTATTTGCATCATTTCAGTGGTTTGGCACCGTTAGTTATGTCATTTCAGTCTGTATGGCATGCTTATATGCTTGCATTTGATGCTCCTTTAGTGCTTTAAAAGGTTGATGTCTTATGCTCCATGTTTGGACCCTTGTGTATGCCATCATGTGTAGGACATTTAGATACCATCTAAGTGTGTCTTTGACCTTGTTTTGGTCTGCCTTGGGACTATTTTGAGTCCCTTTGGCCCTTTAAGGCTTGGTATGTATGGTCATGGCTTGAGCCCCTTGGCTAGCCTTGAGTTTTGGGTTTGGTTGCATGCTTTATTTGATTTGTTTAATTGGTTTGACACCTTTTCTAACATGATTTCAGAGCTTACAATGCTTGCCATTTGTCCATGTTTGCTTCCTTTAAAGTGTGCTTAAAAGTTGCCTCTTTATGCTTAAGTATTAGACCAATCACCATGCATGTTTGTATGTGACTTTGTCCCTTATCCTTTAGCACTTTGGCCACTGTTTTGGGCCTATTTGAGAGCTGCCCAAATTGGTGTAAGTCCATCCCCGCATGTCGTTGCATGTTTGCCTTGTATGTTGTCACATACTTGTTGCATATTTGGTGAATTACATATTGTAGCATGCTAGTTCAATTGTGCCTCATTGTGTACTCAATCCATGACATGTTGTTGCATGATTAGGTTGTAATGCATTTGGCATGCATTCTCTCTTTTGGTCACTCAACATGTTGTTACATGTTTGAATATTATTGCATGCTCACATGCTTGCATGTTTGTTTGCATGCTCATATTGCATACTTAGCTCGCATGCTTAGGTTGCATTTTGCATGCATATCTTGCCTCTTGAATCACCATGATAGAGGTTAGGTCCCTTGTTTGTTTGGTGTGCATTTCATTTAACATTGAAATTGCACACTTGGCCTCTTAGGCCATCACGCATTGAAATGCGCGATCGGTGGCCCGAAGGTTGAGTACCATACTCCCCCGAGTCTTAAACATGATAGGGAGGGTGGTTGTGCAAACATTTGCTTGAAAATGCATTGCCATGCTTTGTCTGCCCTCTGCTGCTGTCAAAACAGGGTTCTGCAAGAAGAGATGGTCGACCGACCATTCTCAGTGCCGATCGACCAACAATGGATGGCCGAGAGCATCATAGATGGTCGATGACCACTTTTCCATGGCCGGTGACCATTCCTCTTGGCCAGTGGTCTCCCACAACCCTCAGGGAGTATTTCAAAAGCAACTTTGGGACTTGTGCAGTCTTCAGAGGCATAAAACAGTGCAAACAAAGGCAGCTTGTGCATGGTGGTGGATTTCCGAGCGGAGCCGGGCACGTATGCATTGGACCCTCTTCCCGAGGCTATTTTACCGCTTTATTAGCTCAGTTAATTTGCTTAACTAGTTAAGTGGTCTGTAACTATTTAATTGGCTTGTTAGTTAGTTAAATTTGTATTATTCTTTTAGTCCCTTCGAGCGAGGGCGAATTGTGTAATAAGCGTGCGTGTGTGTGATGCATGTCTTCCAACCCCCACTTCTTTCTCCCTTTTACTTACCTGCTTTTAATGGTTAGTATTAGGACATGTTTTGATTAGCATACTTATGATAGCATGTTTGCATCCATTCATTTGTATTACATGCACCGGGCTCGGCGCATCATACTAATTGCATAGTATTTCAAATCTAACTTGAATACATGTAATTTGCTGCTTTTCACATGCCATCCATAGATTAGCCGAGCCTATTCTAGCTGCATTTTGCCTGCGATGCATTAGCCACCTTAACATGGACTTGGATCATACATTTGATTACTAACATGTTCCTTGTTTTGGCTTGGAGTACTAGGTGAGTGTTTATACTTTAGCATCTCGCATGAGTGTGAATGTTAACATGAAAGCATGCTTGCCATGAGGCTAACTGCTTAGTTGATTTACTACCTGAATACTTGTGGGTGGAGGTTGGATTGCTTGAGTTGGAACAACTCGTTGAAATCCGTGTTTTAGCCTACTTGCGAGTAGCAAATTTTAAACTGTCTTTCAAACAAGCGGATATACAATGCTTTGTTCCAAATTAGGCGATCTAGTCTATACTTTTGTGTTGTGCGCATCACATAGTAAGATTAGCTAATTAACCGGAATAAGAATGCATAATGTTTTCAAAACTAGATATCATGGTTAGTAGAGGCCGATCTTTGATCGGGCGAGCGGGGGTGCTCATAGCTGACCTTCCCCAATCGTACCCAAGTTCCCGAGCCGAGACAACTTTGGTGATGACAGACACGTGGCCTTAGGCAACGAGTCAGGGTTTCCTAAATTCCCCCATAAAAAATATTTAGGTGGTGACTTTGTATCTGGCAAAGCAGTCCATGTTTGGCACTTCTTTACAAAAATCTGTTTTCCAAAACGATTTGCCGGATTTGGACTCTTTGGTGATTTATCAATCTCACATTGCACATTGTGAGATCAGATTAAGAACCGTGACACAAAACGAGTCCGAACTGTGGAAGAGCACGGAGGCCCAAGGGCGCGTCCACAGTTATGTACTATCATACACACTTCGATCCTTTGTATTGGGATCAAATGGCAAGATTTGATATTATATATGAGTATCTTCTTCTTTTTTATTTTTCTTTTTTCCTTTTTCCCTTTTTTGAATTGACATATTATGTAAGAGTATCTATGGTTAGCTTTGATAGTCGATCATATATTAAGAAGCACGAACACTTCTAAAAATGTGGCGTATTCGTGTTAGACTCGTTGGACACTTCTCGATACTATAGACGCCCTATTTTCTACCGCCCTTAAGACTTGGTTGCCACCGATTGATCACCTAATGATGAATTTTATGCTTGTCAAACGCTTGATTTCCTTAGTAGGAAGCCTCAGTTTTGAGCCTCAGAAACCTACAAACCTTACACCATTTGTTCTGGACCAAAACAGCAATTTTCCAGCCTGACCAACCAGGGGGTCACAGGCCACTAGGTGGCCAGCTGGCCACAAATGAGTGTACGGTTGTCCCCTTAGTGGTCGGCCGGCCACTTGTGTCAAAAAAACTAGATATTTTTGCCAGTTGTGCCAACTGTCTCCACAGGTGCATGCATTGCACCAGTTGTTTCTGTATTGATATTTCTGAGAGCCTAACATAATTTTCTATATATACTTGACCCCCTCTCATAAATTGGGTTAGAAAAATTTTGGTGAAGCAAAATTCTTGAAAAAATATCTCTCTTTTTCTTGCAACCTATACATACCTTACCTAGGCTCCTTAAACCAAGCTTCTTGAGGGTTCTTGGCTGAGGTCATTGAGCTTGAATATTAGCTCTTGAGGGTTAAAATTGGTGGTTTGTAACTCAAAGGGTCATTCCTCTTTAAGAGGTATAATTCCTAGTTTTTTTCCCATATTTATTTACCATTTTTACTTGCTATTTTTGGATCATTTTTCAATTGTTTTTATGGGCTGAAACTTGTGGTTAAAAGCTACCCAAGGTAGAGGGGTGGATTACCCTTCTTTGAATCGTGTCATCCAAGCTTTTGCCCTTGTGTTTTCCATCTTTCCATCAACTTTTTTTGAGCTTTTTACCACTAAATTTCAGAGGTTTTCAGAGGCTAAAACTGATGTTTTGAAGTCCTAAAAATGAAGGGGTTAGCCTCTCCTCCTTGTGCTTGTTTACTAGCTTAATTTCCTTAATATTGTAGCTTGCTTTTTCAAGCATTTTCATGTGAATTCCAACACTATTTTTGACTATTTTAGGACTATTTTTATGTGGTAGTTTCATTTATGCTTTGTATGACATGCTTCTAGTGTAATGGTCCTCATAGGTTTGGTGTTTTAGGCATTAAACACCAACCTATTCGAGTTGATAGCATTTATTTAGTGCTTTTCATACTTGTGTTCACCTCTACACCCTCCTTCTTTTCTTGGCTTTTCTTTGCTTTGAGAGTCACTTCAAAGTGAGTGATGTTTACACTTGAGAGGAGACCTTGTGCTTAATGGTTTAATCTCTTTGAAGGTTCATTACCAAAGGCATGATCTCTCTCTCATGCCTAAAACAACTCTTTGCTTGACACTTCTCTCCATTAGTGGACTTAATCTTCATTATTGGACTAAAATGACTAATGATTGGGAAGGTAATTAAAAGAGGTGATGAATTTGAACTAAAAGGGAACAAGATAATAAAATGGTTTGGGGTTCAATCAGACGTTAATTGAACCCATTGAGTTTTGAGCCATTTCATACTCTCTTGTGATGATAATGGTTCAAAATATCAAGTCAACCACTCCCTTTGAGCTATACCATGATAGGAAGGAGGTTCATGAGTCTTTCATTATCATTTATTGAAATTGTATCCCTTGGTTCATAAGTTGTCATGCAATGAATTTGCTTCGATTGATGGCTTGCAAATAAAGTCTACTCCTCATTTGATCTGTTTGATGATAAAGAGAGGTAGGGTGGACAAACATCCTCTGAAAATACTCTGTTTGTGCTCTGTTTCATGTTTGTTGCAGCAGGGCAGTACTAAACATTAGTGGCCGGCCGGCCACCTTTACTATACGGCCGACCACTTCTTCTGGCCGATCGGCCACCCTTTTCAATCAGGCAGTGTCCCTTTTCATCCAGAATAGAGCAAAGGCTGAGGCAAAAAAATAGTTCAATTTTATGACTACGCAACAAAAGCATTCTGGCAGTAGAACAGAGAGCATTTTCGGGTGGAAATCCGCGCGCATGCAGGAGTCATTCCTCACTTCTCGGGGCTCGTTACAATTGTGTTCACTAGTAGCGTGTTGCAATCAATTAGCTAGTAAGAATAGCAGCTTAAATTGTGTTGTAAATAGCAAGTTACTTCTTATTAGTTGGAATAGCTAGTTACTTCTTGTGTTATAATTAAATAATTAGTTTGAATAGTTAGTTAGTTCTAGTGTTGTACTTAATTAATCAGCTAGAGTAGTTAGTTAATTTGTGGCGTTGTAATAATTAGCCTAATTAGCTAGGACATTTATTCAGACCCTCTTGCGCGAGGGCAAATATGTAATAATGTGTATGTCTTCCCGCCCCACATCTTTCTCCCTTTTATTTACCCGTTATAATGGATAGCGTAGAACATCATGTTTCGTTTCGCATTTTCCATGATTTGCATCCATTTGTCTCGCAGGCATAAGGTTTGGTTCATCATTCTAACGGCATTTTCATTTATTACTTCCTTGAATACGTGCGCCACCGCATGCTATTAAAGTAATTTACATGACATATTAAACGACCTAACCTATTAGTTGCATCTTTGTATGTGTTGCCTTAGTCATTTGCATTGTTAGGAGCATGCATTTCTTCTAATTATTTTTATTTTCTTTGGCTTGCCTTTCAGTACTAGGCGAGCATTTATTGCTTTAGCATACAACATACGTGTGATTGTTGCCATATCTAGAATATTTACCATGAGGCTAAGTGCTTAACTAATATACCTGTTTGAATGCCTGTAGATGAAGGCTAATTGCTCAAATTGGGAGAATTTTGATTAATGTACATATGATATCGCTTTTTTTTCAAGTGGTACATAGTCAAAACCCCTTTTCAAAAACATACATAAAATTGAAGTGTTCTAACTTTTGTAAATTAGTCTATACTTGAGTGAAACACATAGTAAAAAATAGACTAATAAACCAGAACAAGAGTGTATAATGCAAATAAGAATCACATCATGATTAGTAGAGGCCGATCTTTGATCGAGTGAGTGGGGTGCTCAATTCATGACCTTCCCCTCTCGTACCTAAGTTCTCGAGCCGAGACACTTTGGTGATGACGGACACGTGGCCTTTGGCACGAGTCTTGGGTTTCCTAAATTGTCCAAAAATATTTAGATGGGGACTTTATAATCTGGCAAAACAGTCCATTTTTGGCATTTTGATTTGTGGTGAAGTGGTTTGGAAATACTCTGAAATCCAGTCAGACACTCTTGACGCCACAATCGAATTGGGTGCTGTTGTCAGAGACAAGTGCTCTCGGTATGCCGAATTATGTTATAATGTTTTTCCATACAAAATGTTTAACATCGACATCTCGAATATGTGTTAATGCCTCTACTTTGACCCACTTTGTAAAATAATCTGTTGCGACGATCAGGAATCGCTTATTCCCTGGAGACTGCGGTAATGGCCCGACGATCTCAAATCCCCATTGAGCGAACGACCAAGGACTAGTAATGGAACTTAATTCTTCAGTAGGCAGATGAGTTAATGGAGAAAACTTTTGGTATTGTTCGCACTTCTTTACATAGTTCTTGGCATCTGTTCGCATGGTTGACCAATAATACCCCTGCGTTACGGCTCGATGGGCCAATAAGTGTCCTCAAAAGTGGGCACCATAGCTACCTTCATGTATTTCATCCAAGAGTTCCTTAACTTTGCCAAGGTGAACACATTCCAAATACGGCCCAGAGAGAGATTTTTTGTAAAGCTTTCCCTGCGGATCCAAATAATATCGCATGGCTTTATTTCACAGCTTGTGGGCTTCTTTCTTATCCGTTGGGAGCTGTTCTGAGGAAAGAAATGCAGCGATAGGGTCCATCCAATTTGGTCCTGGTTTAATGATGTTAATCTGAACTGGTTCAGAAGAGGTGATGCTCGGCTCTTAGATGAACCCTACTTCAATTGTTCATTTGACTTCTGAGTCAGTGGCAGAGGATAGGTAAGGAAAGGCATCCGCATGCGTGTTCTGATCCCGAGTTATCTGATTCAACTCATGGTGGTTAAATTTTGTGAGCAAAGGATTCGTCGTTTTCATGTAGGCTGCCATGCGGTCCTACATATTTCCCTTTCAATTAGTTGATGACTAACTTCAAGTCACAGAAAACAAGTAACCGCTATGCACCAAGGTGAAATACGTTACGAAGGCCAGTTAGCAATGCTTCGTATTCGGCCTCGTTATTTGATGCATCAAAACCTAGTTTGACTACCTGCTCGATTATTGCCCCTTCGGGGGTCATGACTACTACGCCTGCCCCGCTACCACGTTGGTTGGATAATCCGTCACAGTATATTTTCCAAATGTCTCAAACATATATTCGCCAGTCGGGTTTAGGTTGGACTTCATCGGACTTGAAGTCGGCGTGGCATCTCGTGAACTCGGCTACAAAGTCGATGAGCACCTGCCCCTTGATAGCCATTCTAGGCAAAAACTAGATATCATACTAGCCAAATTCCAAAGCCCATTTCGAGACTCGCCCTGATGATTCCGCGCTACGGAGCACTGACCAGAGAGGATAGTCTATTAATACTCCTATGTGTGAGCCTGAAAATAGTGCATCAACTTTCTTGCAGCCACCACAAGAGCGAGGATAAGCTTTTCCAGTGGTAGGTATCGTGTTTCGGCGTCGACCATTGCCTTGCTTACATAGTAGATTGGTCGCTACTTCTCGAGTTCTTCCTTTAGTAACATGACTCTGATCACCCAGTCGGATATCGCCAGATACAAAATGAGCGGATCGCCTACCGATGGGGTTGCCAAGAGTGGTACTGATCAGAGATAGGTTTTCAAGCCGTCCAATGCGGTCTGGCACTTGGGGGTCCATTCAAATGCTTTGCCCTGCCGAAGTGTGTGAAAGAATTGTCGGCAGCGATCTCAGGAACGGCTAATAAACCTATTGAGGGCAGCGGCCATTCCCATCAACTTCTGAACTTCTTTGACCGACCGAAGGGAGCCGAGTTCTAGAATTGTTATGATCTGTCTTGGGTTAGCCTCTATTCCGCAATGGTTGACAATATAGTCGAGAAACTTGCCAGATCCGATACTGAATGCACATTTCGAGGCGTTCAGTTTCATCTTGTACTTTCGGAGAATGCCAAAGGTCTTTGCTAAATTGGCTAGGTGGGCGTGCTTTTTCTTGGATTTCACCACCATGTCATCAATTTATATTTCCATGGTGCGACCAAGTTGTTCATTGAACATAGTGGTAACCAGTCTCTGGTAAGTTGCCCCCGCATTCTTCAGTCCGAATGGCATGACCTTGTAGCAATAGGTTCCCCTTGGGGTGAGGAATGCCGTTTTTTCTTGATCCTCCGAATGCATAGCAATTTGGTGATAACCCCTGTAGGCATCCAAGAAGCTCATGCACTGATGATATGCCGTTACATCCATAAGTTGGTCAATTCTGGGAAGAGGAAAACAATCCTTTGAACAGGCCCTATTCAAGTTCGTGAAATTGACACAAATGCGCCAAGATTCATTTTTCTTCTTTACAACCACGATATTGGATAGTCACGTGGGATAAGTGACTTCACGAATTGCCCCGGCATCAAGTAATCTATCAACTTCATGAACAACGGCCAATGCATGCTTCGCGGCTAACCACTGACTTTTCTGAATGATTGGTTTGACTTTCGGATCGATGTTTAAACGGTGTTGGGCCACGACTGGATCCACCTCCGGCATCTCGTATGGTATCCACGCAAACATGTCAAGGTTGTCGAGTAAGAAGGACACCAGCTCATGTCTATTAACTTCGTTCAGAGAAGTGTCGATCATAAAGAATTTGTCAGGACTCCCATTGATTTCGATCCGATCAAGGTCTTCAGTTGCCTTGTCGCTGGGGATTTTCCCAATGTCCTTGAGGCTTTCTCGATCTGATATTTCAATCAAGTTCACTTCCAGTTCCTTCGACCTCTTTGCAGCAGTAATAAGATAGTGTACCTGTGCCAATTTCTAAGAGCCCCGAATTTGCTCAATGCCATATTCAGTTGGAAAGCAAAGTAGTTGATGGTAGGTGCTTGGCACAGCCTGCATAGTGTGCAACCAAGTCCTACCCATGATAAGATTGTATGGTGACGGAGTTTGATGACCAAAAATTCCACGTCTACTGATATGGTACCCGCTCGTACAGGTAGTGTGATCTTGCCCAAGGGATACTCGGGGTTAGCGTTGAAGCCGAACAATGAGTAATCGTCCGGTAACAAATCCAAATCAGTGAAGTCGAGTTTAACAAACGTCTTGTAATACATTATTTCTGAGGTGCTTCCCTAATCAATGAGAACACGCTCAACTGTGAATTTGTTCACACGTAGCTCGACGACGAGGGGATCAGCGTGGGGAGAGTTACTCCATCTAGGTTGGTGTGATCAAAGCTAATCTTGCCAGTTTTATGGGACCGTTCGGCTGGTGTGATTGGCTTGGGCAGGCTAGGTTGCAACTGAATTGTATGTACCTCGACTGACAACAGTAGGCTGTATATCATGTAAATTACACCAAGTGGAGGTGAATCCGGCCATAGGGCTACCGTGTTCGATGGATTGTTCTTTCGAACGTGTTGCGCCAGCCGACCGTCTTGTACCAACTCTGCCAAATAGTCCTTCAGTGCATAATAGCTGTCAGTATCGTGGCCATGGTCCTTGTGATATTCACACCGCTTATCCCTTCTCCTTGTATCAGGGGGTTCCATCATCTTGGACGGCCACTTAAAGAACAGAAGATGTTGGACTTTGGGTAGGATCTTACTGATCGGTTCCGCCATCTCCATATACTTCTTGTCCGAACGTCTTGTGCGCCTGCTATCCACTTGATATTGTTCGTTTGAACGGTGCGAACACTGCCCGTTTGAACGGCGCGAATCTCATTAGTTGTCTCGTTTAGCCCGAGTTCGAGGTTCGGGGCTCTTTGATGGCACGACTCTTATCAGATAGCCGATTTAATGACTTTCTGTCTAGCCTTGACGCGCAAGACATCATCTTCCACCTTACTGTACTCCTCAACTTTCTTCATTAGTGCCCAAACTGTTTTGGGAGGCCGTCTAGTCAACGAACTGCAGAGAGGACTATCAGGGTGTAATCTCATCTTAAAGGCGGTGGTAATGGCCATGGAATCATTGCAGGCATGATCCACCAAGTTGAAACACTCCCAATAGCGCGCTGAATACTCACGGAGGGACTCTTTTGGTTTAATTTGCATTGCCCAGAGAGAGTTAGCTTGATTTGGCTAAACTTCGTTGGTGATGAATCTTGCTCTGAAGGATTTTTGGAGCTGATGAAAGCTTCTTATTGATGTCGGCTCCAGTTTATAGTACCATCTGATGGCCAACGGTCCCAGGCTGCTTGGAAACATTCGACACGTGAAGGCTTCATCATCAACATGCAATGTCATCGCTTGTTTATAATGACGGATGTGGTCAATTGGATCTGATTTTTCGTCGTATAGAGTGAATGTCGGTGCTTTGAACTTTTTAGACAGCATAGCCCTTGCAATGCGTCGTACGAAAAAGTCATGTCTGTCATCGTCATCCGAATTATCATTTCCTTTCCCTCGTCTGTGTCGTACATATGGACTTCCTTCGAATAAGCTGGATACATCAACTCACCCCTTCTTTCTGGGTTCCTCAAATGGGTGAGTCGGAATCACTGCCATTGTCATGTTTCCAAAGTCGACGTCGTCGATCATCCTTCTTCTTCTCTGGGATCAACCCCGGTCATGGCGTCGTGGCCTATAGGATTTGGCTAACTCCAAGGCCAATTCCTTGCACAAGCGCTCGTTCTCTGCCATCATATCTTCTAGACACTGTTCATTTCGTTTTGCTTGATCCCTGATCGTCTGCACAGTCTCCTGCACAGAAGTTGAGGGTGAGGTTTGAGCTACGTCAAAGTTCAGGGCCCATCGCACGATGATATTCTCCATTCCAAACATGTTTCTTGGAATAATGTCATCTCTTGGTGTAACATCGTCAGCAACTATCGAAAGATCATCCGTCACACCTGCCATGGACGCACTTGAGTATACAGCGCCAATTGTGGTGAAGTGGTTTGGAAATACTCTTGAATCCAGTCAGACGCTTTTGATCCTCTGATTACTACTTGAAAAAGGAATGAACACTCCGGTTGGGGATGCCGGAATTAGCACTCCGACGGACAAGTCAATATTCTCTCTAATTTACTTCTATCTCAAGTTATCTTGTATATTCTTACATACCTCCCTTTGGCTAATGTTTCTCCTTTTTTATGTTGTTCTCCAAGGGCCCATCTTTTCATCATCACCATTCACAAGCATATCTGGCACCCCCAAGTGCATCAGAAGCTTTTCGGCATATTCGGCCCCACAGGCTGGATTTTACTCGGCCTTGTTCTTGTTCAGATGGGTTTGGTAATGCCGAGTTAGCCTTATCAGCATTCTCGGCGTTCTGTTTGAACCTCTTCTAAATACACATTTATTCGGCCCCCACATGATTCAAAATCGATTTTTCAAAAGAATTGTCGGATTTGGACTCATTTGTGTTTATCTATTTCACATTGCACTTGTGAATCCTATTCAAAACCATGGGAGTCCGAACTGTAGAGCTAGTTGTATCCAAAAGGAGCATGAAAAGCAAGCCACGGATACGTGTCTGATACTCGTCAAAACATATTCTATGTTTTAAATTTCTTTTTTTTAGATCCGGACACTCTTTGGACACTTGCGTCCTTTGCATAAACACACGTGTACACACATGAAAATTTATAATTAAAAAATAATGTAAATTTATAAAATAATTATTATATTATATTTTTTTATTATATTTGAATGGTATATCCATATATAGGACATATAATAAATATATAAAATTGTCTATTTTGTGCATATCCCGTACGTGTCATGTCCTAAATTTTTTGAAAATTGACATGTTGTCGTGTTCATGTCGTATATGTGTCAAGTCTGTGCTTCTTAGATCATATATATATATATATATATCTTTGAATTCTCTCCTATCCAAAACTTCATACTACTTTGGTTGTAGTATTTGAAGCTATACATCAACACAAAAATTTCACAAAATTTGATCTTTAAAGTAGTGGTTTAGAAATAGCTTTACCCTTTTCTTTTATACAACAAGATTGATTTGTAAAAGTCTTTGTCCTTTGTATGCTTGTGTATGAAATTGTTCGTGAATGTGTTCATTTAAGCATAATGTTATGCGAACATATTCTTTTGTACGAAAAATTCATATGAATTTTTGTGTTCTTGGTTATTATGTGTCGGCTCCTCCCTCTCTTTCTCTCATGAGTTGATGAGGGCACACAAACATAGCAATAGAAAATGGAAGAGAAAAATGAGAAAGGGAGAGATTTGGAGCAAAATGTATAACAAATTTAAGATCAGTAGGTTGTCATGTGTTTTCTAATTGAGTAATTTTGATTTGTTAAGAGAGATTGTGCGAATTTCTTCTCTTTTTTTTTTCCTTTGAAAAATAGTCACGTGAGGCACATGTGAATATTGTTTATTAAAAATATTAATAATTGTTATATTGGAGTTGAAAACAAAATTTATATTAAAGAAAATGTATTATAATTGAAACCGAGGAAGCCAAATTAATATAAAAGGCAAAAAAAAATTTAACCAAACATAAATTTCATTAGGAAAATATCAAATCAATAGAGTTTTAAAAAGGTAATTACAAATCAGTGAATTTTTTTATAAATATTAAAAATTATAATTATAATTTTTTTTCATCAATATGTAATTTATTTATTTATTTTTATAATTCCACTAGGATGTATTTACTCTATTTCATTTTTATTCCTTATAATTTTAGTAAAGTATCACTTTGATCTCTGTAGTTTTAATTATAAAAATTTAAATCACACACTTTCAATTGTATTTCAATGGTATTTTTCTTTCAATTGCCTTTAACATTTTACAAGTAAAAACGATACATGTGAAATTGGAGGAATCAAAGTGAAATTCTAAGGAATTTATAAGAATCACTAACATAATTTATTTGTTTATTTTTCGCATGTTAATATTTTCATGTGAGTTTCACATGGCGTTCTTGGGTCCAAAATGTTAATGACATGGCCTTGTTTGGCAAGAGGCCATTCGGTTAAGATAGCCAATAAAGACAAAATCGGCTAAAATAGTCAATAAGATAAAATGTCATGTTAAACTCAAAATCATTCTACTTTTTCTTTCACAACCATCAAATTAACTATAAAAAAAAAATAGTAAAAAAAAAAAAAAAAATCTGCTATCATCCCAAACACAACTTTTTTCACTAGGCTAAAATAGTCAGAAAGCCAACAAAAATAGCCTATTCCTAAACGGCGCCATAAGAACCCCATCAATTGTAAATGTCTTATTTAAACAAAAGGGAATTACATACAGTTTTTATTTTTTATTTTTTCACAATCATTGAGGGGTGCAACTCTACAACTTTTCACTTGCACCCCACCACACCCACATGTTTTCATAATTGTTTTTTCTTTGACTCACTGTGTCGTAATTACCCTTTAAACAAAGGGACTAGGGGTGCAATTTGCCCTAAAATTGACAAGCCTCTATCAATTCAAAACGACGTCGTTCTGACTTTGCCTTGCCTTATCATCTTCCTTAAGAGGCCTCGCTCACTCGTCACACTATTATCACGTACTTGGCTGCTAATGGAAAGCTTTAATAATAACCTAGAATCCCTGGACCCCTACCATAACCCTCCACGCTCCCAAACCAACCAGATTGGCTCCGTAGCCCTCGTCGCTGCCACCTTTTTCCTTACTAGACTCCTTAACCAACCCTCACTCACTACTTCCTGCAACTTCTCCTCCATCATCGATCAGGTTCACAGATCCCAAGTTCGCTCCAACAATATGTTTGTCCACCAACAAATCTATATATATATTCACTATTTTGACTTTGATTTTGATTTTCTTAATACAAAGTTTGGGCTAATTTTTCTTATATTAGGCTGCCATGAAAGTGATCAATTCCCATACCAGAGTATCAGAGCTCACTAAAAAGTCATAATGACGCTTTATCGAATCAAAAGTTCACTTTTAGGCAATAAAATATTTTTATTTCAAGTATCAACCAAACACCAAAAAACAAAAACAAAAACATATTTTCTACAAAAAAATCAATTTAAAAGAATAATAATATTTTTGCATAAAATATTTTACATTGAAACAAAGGGAGTCTCAATGTAAAACATTAGCCATTATATATCTATAAATTTTTATTTTGCTGATCAAAAAATATATATCTATATGTCACTTGTAGGATATATGGAACTAGTTATAGTGACACCAAAAACAAGCCCAGCGCCTAAGGTCTTTAGGAAATGTGCACTTCTCGATATGTGTCTGACACTCGTCAAACTGAGTTCTATTTTTTAAACTTCTTTTTTTTTTAAAAAAAATCTGGACACTCTTCGGACACTCATGTCCTTTGTTTAAACACACGTGTACATACATGAAACTAATTATAAAATTGAACTGAATAACTTAGAATATAATAATAAAAAAACAATGTAAATTTATTAAATAAGTATTCTATTATATTTTTTTTTATTATATTTGAATGATATATCCATATATGGGACATATAATAAATATATAGAATTATATATTTCGTCCATATCCCTCACGTGTCGTGTCCTGAATTTTTTAAAAATTGACATGTTATCATGTTCGTGTCATAAATGTGTCAAGTTCGTGCTTCTAAGTTTATATATATGTGTGTGTGTGTGTGTATTTGATTATTCTCCTATCCTAAACTTCATACTACTGTGATTGTAGTATTTGAAGTTATACATCAACACAAAAATTTCACGAAATTTGATTTTTAAAGTAGTGGTGTAGGAATGGTTGTACCCTTTTCTTTTACACAACAAGATTGATTTGTAAAAGCCTTTAACCTTTGTATGTTTGTTTATGAACTTGTTTATGAATGTGTTTGTGAGGGTAATTTATACAGGTAAATTGGGCCAGGCTAAGTAATGGGCCGGTGTGGGCCGGAGTATGAAAAGCAGAGTAAAAAGACCTCATTCAAGTAGTCCGGTCGCGGAAGTTATCTCGGTCACAATTAGCCCGGTCAAGGAAGAATGTTGTTATATCGGTGCAGGAGGGCGCTGCGGTTAGCCCGGTTGGGTCTTCTAGCCGAAGTAAGAGAAGTTATCTTCCAGACTGTCCTAAGTTAGTTCGGCAAGTATCTTCTATGGATAGCTCGGTCGAGGTATGGGAAGCCGAGGTAGAAGACAGTAAGGCAGGGCCGAACTAGTGTATAAGTTGGTCACTCCGGTTAGTCTAACATGGCAATGTTACTTCGGTCGTAAGGTAGTTCGGCTGTGGTAAAACCATCTCACTTGGTTTATGCAGTGAGGGGGGTGTTGAGAGAAGCATTATCTCTCAGGAGTATGAATCCTAGGAGGACTCTACATGGAGGAGTAAGAGTCATACTAGGATTGTGCCACACGAAACCTATAAAAGCTCACCAATATCACCTTTGGAGAGGTAATGCAACTTTGCTCCCTGAATACATAGAGCTTTTGCCTATTTGTCTTGTTGACTGACTTAGGCATCGGAGAGGTTTCCGGCACACACCCGCCGGCTAGCTCACGTTTGTGTTTTCAGGTAGTAGAACGACGTCGTACGGAGGAGCGAAGACTTGATCAACAGGATTATACGAGAAGGTGTATTTCTTTCCCGTACAATTGGCGCCGTCTGTGGGAACTCAGACAAGAACAACCTTTTGATCAAGCTTTTCCTCAGGAAGAATTAATGGCGCACAACGAAGATGTGTCACAGTCTGCCATCGACGGACAAACACCACAAGGAGGTGCGAGACGCGAAGGACTACCTTTGATCCCTCCTATGGCAGACTTGGAGCAACGACAAAATCCCAGGAGGGATACAAGGGAGAGAAGGCGGACTGACAGCCCTCACCACTCCCGCTCCCAGAGTCCAGAAAGACAAAGGCGGAGGATTGATCAAACCTTGGAAGAACGCGTCAAGGAGCAAGACGAATTAATACGACGGATGGCGGCGGATATGGAATCCCTAAAGCACCAGATGAAGGGAAAAGAAGTGGCGACAGGAGCGAGGCACACAACCAAGACGCCTCCTCGTCACTCGGAAGGTCGTAGTAGGAACACCACGCCTTCACTAGCAGAGAGTAAAAGCCTCGGGACAGGCGATACTTAAGCCAGATCTTCCAGAACTCGTCACCCCAGGTCTGAAAGGACGAGATCCGAGAGGTCATACATGGAAGGGAGCACTTATTGGCCTTCACATATGCACCAAACAAGATCTAGACAGACAGAGTTACCCAGATCGTCCGACCTACGAACCGTGCTAGAAGAAAAGGCACGATGCAGGGAAGACACCAGGGCACATGACCCACATAGAGTTTCTGCCTTACAGCGGTTGGCTCCTCGAACGCATGGAAGCGTCGAGGTTGGAATGCCAATACCGCGCCCTGCCTACGAACCAACGGACAAGGCATTGGCAAGGCTGCAGACCTCACCGTTTGTCCCAGCAATTGAGAACGCGCCCCTACCATCAGGCTTCCTTCAGCCTAAATTCACTACATATGAAGGAAAGACGGACCCCTACTCACACTTGAGCCACTTTCGCCAGGTCATGGCTGCATACCGGCGAAACGAAGCTTTGATGTGCATCCTCTTCCCATCAAGCCTAGGCGACCTAGGCCTGACTTGGTTTGAGAAACTTCCAGAAGGCAGCATAGCCTCCTGGGCACAATTGGCGGAAGCATTTGTAACAAGGTTCCGAACAAACACTAAAACCCCGGTGGAGATCGACCAGTTACTCTCCATCGACATGGGTGAGAAGGAAACCTTACGATCCTACAACAGTCGTTACTGGGAGACATTCAACCAGATTGGGGATTGTCCCACCAATCTAGCCATTGCACAATAAAAAAGAGGACTTCCAGTCGGAAACAGACTAAGGGACTCGATCACCATGACGCCACCACTTACCATGGAGGCCCTGATGGAAAGAGTGCACCAGCACATCAGGGTGGAAGAGGATGACGCACGTGCCAAAACAAAATCTAGCACGGCCGCAACGCCAGAGAAAAAGGCCTCAGCAAAGGTCAATGTGGTAAACCGTCCGAGTAGGAACGGGCGGGGCAGGCGAGACAACGAAGAAGACCAGGATAAGAGATGGCTGAGAGTCCGCACTGCCATAACCACGGTCTTCAAGAAACCGATCTACCGAATTCTGAGTGAAATAAGAGACGAGCCTTTCGTCAAGTGGCCAGCCAAGCTAGACGAGGCTCAGAAGGATTACGACGACAAATCACGGTGCGCCTTCCATAAAGAAAAGGGGCACCACACTGAAAGTTGCACGCCATTGAGACAGCATCTGGAAGAGTTAGTGGCGGCAGGTCACTTGGATAAATATATTGAAGGGGGGGCGCAACCAGCCCCCCAGGACCATAATAACCCCAACGGAATGCCGATCGACGCCCCACCTCAAGGCATTATCAATGTGATACATGGGGTCTTCGAACCTGAGCGTGTATGCGAGCTCAGAGGGTCGATCAAGAAGGCTGAGCACTTAAGGGAGGTACTAAGTGCCCAGCCTGCCATCAAGAAGGGGAAGACTGAGGCCACAAACGTCATGTCTTTTTCGGATAAAGACTTGGCAAGGATATATTGCCCCCACAATGATGCCCTGGTCGTCACTCTCCGAGTCAAGGATTTTGATGTCAAGCGGATTCTGATAGACCAAGGTAGTTCATGTGAAATCATGTACTACGAAACATTCAAACAACTGAAGTTACAAGATAAAGACTTGGCACCTGCCGTATCTCCCCTGATTGGATTCAACTCCATGCCAGAATGGCCCGTCGGCAAGATAATCCTCCCAGTCAGAGCAGGGAGTGTAACGAAACAAGTAGAGTTCTGGGTGTTGAAGGTTCCCTCCACTTACAACGTCATCTTGGGCAGAACATGGCTGCATGCCATGCGTTCGGTGGCGTCGTCCTACCACCAAGTAATGCGGTTCCCCAACGACGCCGAAGTAATAGAAGAAGTCTACGGAGATCAGATCATGTCAAAGCAGTGCTTTGTTACGGTGAATGGCAGCCGCGCTGCCAAAGGATACGTTCATTCGGTGGAAAAACCTGAGAGTAATGAGCTATTCGCAGATGCTGGCAAAGCGGTTGGTAGAGGTAAAAATAGATGAAAAGAACCCGGATAAGTTCTTTTTGCTCGGTTTGTCATTGTCCAGCACCGAGAGGTTAGAGGTCTTGGAATTTTTGACCTCTAACATCGAATTGTTCGCCTGGACACCATACGACATGCCAGGCATTGATCCTAACTTCATCTGTCACCAACTCAATGTCCACCCATCCGCCAGACCAATAATTTAGCGAACTTGCAGATCGGCACTCCACCACGCCGAGATAGTGGCGGAAGAAGTGGGAAACTTGTTGGAGGCTGGGGCAATCAGAGAGGTGCACTACCCCAGATGGATCTCCAACACCGTCGTAGCGCCAAAGAAGAATGGCAAGTGGCGTGTCTGCGTCGATTACAAAACGGTCAATAAGGCATGTCCGAAAGACAGCTTTCCTCTACCACGGATAGATCAACTGGTAGACCTAACGGCGGGGCACAACAGACTTAGCTTTCTGGATGCATACAGAGGCTACCACCAAATCGCCATGCATGAACCAGACCAAGAGGTCACATCCTTCACAACTCCAAGGGGACTATACTGCTACAAGGTCATGCCCTTTGGCCTAAAGAACGCAGGGGCGACATTCCAGAGAATGGTCACCAAGATGTTTGAGCCGTTGTTAGGCAAAACAATAGAGGCTTACATCGACGACATGGTGGTCAAGAGCAAGGATAAGAGTGACCATCTCAAGGACCTAGGTGAGATGTTTGAGATCCTGAAGAAGCACAAGTTACGCCTCAACGCGTCGAAGTGTGCATTCGGAGTAGGATCTGGTAAGTTCCTGGGCTTCCTGGTGACCAACCGAGGTATTGAGGCAGACCCATCTCAGATCAAGGCGATTCAGGATCTGGAGAGACCAAACTCAGTAAAAGAAGTGCAGCATCTCACCGGCATGGCAGCTGCGCTCAATCGGTTCATAAGCCGGCCGTCAGACAGACTACGACCATTCTTCCATGCTCTAAAGGCCAAGTTTGAGTGGGACGACGAATGCGACCGAGCTCTGGAAAGCTTGAAGGAGTACATGTCTTCTCCACCACTACTTGTAACCCCAATCCTTAGAGAAGAACTCTTATTGTACCTGGCAGTTTCACAGCACGCAATTAGCGCGGTGTTGGTCCGCGCAGAAGGAATTCAACACCTGCCCATCTACTATGTCAGCAAGACATTACTGGGCGCCGAGACAAGGTACCTGCCGCTGGAGAAACTAGCATTGGCCTTGATGATGGCCTCAAGGAAGTTGTCGCATTACTTTCACGCCCACACCATAGTCGTTCTCACAGCCTTCCCATTAAAGGCTTTATTTGAAAGGGCGAACTTTTTTGGGCGAATTCTAAAGTGGGCAATAGAGTTGGGACAATACGACATCAAGTTCCAACCCAGAACCGCAATAAAAGCTCAAGCATTGGCAGATTTTGTCGCAGAATTCACACCAGGAAGTCATTACGTCTACCCAGTCGACCTGACTGAAACAACCGAATTAGGGATGGGAATTGACGCCGAAATAGCGCAACCCCTAGTACAGGATACTCAGCCAGACGCCAAGGCATACCAAAGCAAAGCAAGAAACTCAGAGGCAGAACATGCTACACCAAGTCAAGACTCACCAACAAATAAAGACTTGGTACGAACAGAAAGCAAGGGGCAGACAGCAGGCATGGACCTTGTAGAAGACACCAGTAACATGGAAGATCCCAAGGCATCATCTGATCCCTCCACTTGCTGGAAGTTGTTCATTGGAGAGATGTGGAAGCTCTTCGTGGATGGAGCATCCAACCGGCATGGAGCAGGACTTGGCATAGTCCTCATCTCTCCAGGCGGCCTAGTAGTGGAGCAGGCAATCAACCTTGGCTTCCCAGTATCAAACAACGAAGCGGAGTATGAAGCGCTTCTTGCAGGACTTAAGTCAGCACTCTACATGAAGGCCACCGAGCTAATGGTTTACAGCGACTCACAGCTGGTGGTAAACCAAATATCTGGCGACTACGAAGCAAAGGATGACAGGATAGCTAAGTACCAAGAATTGGTCAGAACCGAGATAAAGAAATTTGAAGTGGTAAGGATAGAACAGATCGGTAGAGAGGAAAACAGCAGAGCAGACGAACTAGCAGGCTTCGCCTCAATGGCAGATACCTCCATCCCTCATCCGCTATTAATCGACTACCTGCCTAGACCAAGCATTGAAGACCCAGAAGCAGAAGAAGTATGTTGTGCGGAGTTAGGCCCTTCTTGGATGGATCCCATCGTATTGTTCCTGAAAGACGGCATCTTACCGGAAGAAAAGAAAGAAGCCAACAGAATAAGAGCAAAGTCACAGCGATTTTGACTCTCTCCATCCTTGGCATTTTATAGGAAGTCGTTCTCAGGACCTTACTTAAAGTGTGTTCATCCCAGCAAAGTATGAGCGTTCTTATACGAAATACATGAGGGGGTATGCGACAGCCATCAAGGAGGAAGATCATTGGCATACCGAGCAATTTTACAAGGATACTGGTGGCCATACATGCAGGCAGACTCAGAAAAGTATGTCAAAAAGTGTGAGAAGTGTCAGAAGTTTGCGCACCAAATACACCAACCTGCCAGAGAACTCTTACCTCTCACTAGCCCATGGCCCTTCGCAATGTGGGGCTTAGACATAGTAGGGCCACTTCCAACAGCACCAGGCAACAGGAAGTTCTTCCTTGCGGCAACCGACTACTTCACAAAGTGGGTAGAAGCAGAAGCCTTGGCCTCAATCAAGGAAAAAGATGTGAAGAAGTTTGTTTGGCAGAATATCATCACTCGATTTGGCATACCAAAAGCATTAATCTCAGACAACGGCACTCAATTCGACGGTAGAATTTTCAGAGGCTTTTATGAAGAATACAAGATAGAGTTCTACAATTCTACACCGGCATATCCCCAAGCAAATGGTCAAGCTGAAGCTTCCAACAAGGTAGTCTTGGATGGACTGAAGAAAAGGTTAGAGAAAGCCAAAGGCAAGTGGGCAGAAGAGCTCCCTCATGTTTTATGGGCTTACCGCACCACGCCTCGTCGATCAACAGGAAAAACACCATTCTCCTTAGCTTATGGCATGGAGGCAGTAATCCCACTGGAAGTCGGCCTCCCCACAATTCGGAGCGAGAACTTTGATCCAGACTTAAATGGCGAAGCCATAGCATTAGAGCTTGACCTTGCGGAAGAAAGAAGAGACAGAGCATTGGTTCACATCGCCTTCTACCAACAAGAATTATCCAGAAAGTATAACAAAACAGTGCATCCAAGACAATTCAAGATCGGAGATTGGGTACTACGCAAAGTGATGGGAAACACCTTGGTTCCAGGAGATGGCAAGTTGGGGCCTAATTGGGAAGGACCTTACAAAGTGGTCGGATTAGCAGGCAAATGGGCATACCACTTGGAAGATAAGGACGACAAAGCAATTCCTAGGCCATGGAACACTGCCAATCTCAAGTTGTTTTATTTCTAGCTTTTTTCCTTTTAAATACATGTAATTTTTTACTTTCTCAATAAAACAAGTCGATTATTTTCAGCATAATTGTTTTCAGTAGAAGGTAACTTTAGTGAGTTAGGAGCATTGTAAACATAGTTGGCCGGAATAACCAACTATGAACCTTCCTAAGCCTAGGATAAGGATCCAGGCTGCAGGACGTTTGGTCAGAATAACCAAACACTTCATTCTAAGTTGGCTGGAAAAACCAACTTAGAGGTTGGCTGGATTAAACCAACACTTTGTACTCTTCAGCCGAAGTAAGTTTATGGCTGAAGAGTGGTTGGCTGGATTAAACCAACACTTGTTACTCTTCAGCCGAAGTAAGTTTATGGCTGAAGAGTGGTTGGCTGGATAAAACCAACACTTTTTTCTCTTCAGCCGAAATAAGTTTATGGCTGAAGAGTGGTTGGCTGGATTAAACCAACACTTGTTACTCTTTAGCCGAAGTAAGTTTATGGCTGAAGAGTGGTTGGCTGGATAAAACCAACTCTTTGTACACTTCAGCCGAAGTAAGTTTATGGCTGAAGAGTGGTTGGCTGGATAAAACCAACTCTTTGTTACTCTTCAGCCGAAGTAAGTTTATGGCTGAAGAGTGGTTGGCTGGATAAAACCAACTCTTTGTACTCTTCAGCCGAAGTAAGTTTATGGCTGAAGAGTGGTTGGCTGGATTAAACCAACTCTTTGTACTCTTCGGCCGAAGTAAGTATATCGGCTGAAGAGTGGTTGGCAGGTATACTTTATAAGCTAGGACCGAGATGGTTATCTCGGCAAGAAAATATTGTAAGTAGAAACTGTAGAAAAGCAGAGAGTAAACCGAAATAGCAGTTGGAGCAAATAGAATACATTACAAGTACAAGCAGATCAAAACCGGAATAAGAGTTTAGCAAAGAAGAAGATTTTTTCATTGAAGTACAAAACAAAATACAACCGAGGGGCCGCAGCCCGGTTACAAAAACAAAACAAAAAGAAACAAGACATTCAATTGAAAAGATCATCAAGTTCGGCATCAAATTCTATATCAGCATTTTCCCGAAGTCCGGTTTCAGGCTGGAGCACGGTTTGAGGTAGGAGCTCGGTTTCGGCATGAACCTCGGTACCAATTGGCTGCGTGTTGTCAGTCTGCAGCTCATCAGTCAGGTCTTCAACTACCGGCTCCAACCGAACTGTTTGATTGTTGGGTTGCTCATTGATGGCCGAAGTAACAGTTGGTTCATTATCCTCATCATCATCATCATCATCATCATCATCATCATCATCATCTTCATCGTTGTCAGACCCTCCCAGGAATTACTTTTGGAGATCGGCAGCATACTGCGCCAGTGAAGCCGGAATAGAGTACTGTGGAGCATTGTAGACCTCAGTTTCAGGCTCGCAGCCGAGCTGCTCCACAGCACTCCTCCAGCCGCACTTGAAGAACAGGTCCTTGGCTGCGTCGCATTGGAGGGTGTATGCGTCCTCTGCCTCCTTGAAGCCTCGCTTTTCGGCAGCCTTCACGCTCTTCTTCAACTGATTTATTTCGGCGTCTTTCTTCTTTTCAAGCTTTGCCAGTAGGCGCAAGTACTTGTCTTTTGCTTCAGCAGCAACCTTTTGCTTTTCGGCTTCGACCAAATTAGCCAGTTCGGTCAGGCGACCGTTCTCAGAGCGTAGCTCGGCCAGCTCCTTTCTGGCCTCTTCTAGCTCGGTCGATTTTGCTTCGGCGTCAGCCACAGCTTGCCTTGTCATTTTTCTGAGCTCCATCACTCTCCTGTGTGTAACATTGTTTTTCTGGATGGCCTGCAAAGGAGTAGTAACTTTTCATTTAGCCGGACTGAAAGTTCGAAAAATTACAAAGAAAAAAGAGAGCCATTTACCAGGATCATCGATTTAGTTGAAGACCAGATGGACTTCAGCTCGGTATTCAGTTGTTTGTAGTGGTGCTCCATATCTTTTGGAAGGCACACACTCTTGGCTAAATTGAAAGCCATCGAGTGGTCCTTCTCAGCAACAACCGAATCCGAAGCCAGTATATCTCGGTCGTTGAAGGTGAGATCGGGAACCCATTTTGAGGAGCCAGCACGGTCGGAGTTCTCCGGTTGAGGGCCTTGTTGGGGGCTTGGAGGAGGGCTTGGTGGCAGAACGGTCTCATCCACAAGTCGTTGCTCGGTTTGGCTAGTCCGGGCACGTTTGCTTGGGCGAGATGACGACGGCCGTTGAGATGGGAGGGCCACCACGGTCTCAGTGGTTTGACCGGTTGGTGGTACATCGGCTGGAGTTGTTGCGGTTAACAGGGCCTTCAGCCTGTTCCTTTTTGCTATCTCTTGTTCGGCGGTGAGAGGCACTAGGTTGGTCTGGGGCAAGGTTGGATCTGGTTCCGGTGCGTCTTCAAGAAGGAAGTCGGTCACTCTCCCTTTTCGGCGACCGCTGTATCTGTAGGTCGGTTCGAAATTTAGAAGTTTGGCCCAACTTCTTTCTTTAACCCGTAGTGCGGCGCGGAGGGTATTGAGGTTGGGGTAGCTGTAGAGGGAGCGTAGATGCGCTGAATCTGTAGAAAAGAGTTCAACTGTTAGATCGGTTCAAGGGCGGAAAACCGAAGTAAAAGAGAAACAAAAAAAGAAAACCGAAGTAGTTATACCGGGGTCTCCTTTTTTCCAGTTTATTCTTCGGCCAGGAATCCGGGCTTGATGGTCTTCATAATTCCCAGACACCCAGAAAAAATCATCGTCATTTAAGTCTTTATCCGGCGTATCTGTTATTATTTTCTCTCGGTTGCGGCGTATTCTTAAATAATAAACCCAACCCTCTTCTTTGGAACCTATGGAGTATTGGTGGAGTATTTCGGCTAAACCGAGGTTGAGTCCTTCTTGCTGGTTTAGTGCGGCTATTCCCATTATGATTCGGTAAGAGTTGGTGAAGAGCTGGGTTGGGATAGTCTGGTTTGCCTAAGAAACTCGCAAATTAATGGTTGGACTGGAAATCTTAGTCCGGTCTCGATTATTGAAAGAAGGGTAAAAGGGACAAAGCCCTCATTCCCCCATGGTGTAACGTCTTTTTCGGCTAAGACAAGTTGGACATCGTCCGGTATATTGTAATCCTTACGGAATTCGGCTAGTCTTCCAGGGGTTTCTACCAAAAACCTATACTTCCCCATTTATTGTATAACTTATGAATAAATTAGTTCGGCTGGGAAGTTGTGCTCAGAAGCTCGGTTAAGCGCACAGAGGGAGTGCCTGGGCAACCTAAGTCTGCAAAGTGGAAGAACAAAGGGGTTAAGCACAGATCATTGACCGTGCTACAAAACAAAGCAAGAAAAGAGAAGTCTTACTTCGGCTACACAGGGCACTACAGGATTTACCTCGGTTTCAACAAGGTGCTTGTTATCTCGGCTCGGCAAGATGTTTGGTTTTCTCGGTTCTGCATATGGGTTTGTTACTCCGGTTGGGCATCAAGGGGCAGCTTTCTGAGTTCGGTTTAGAAACTGAGAAAGCTGGCTTAGCCACCGAAGGCTCAGCTCGGTCGTGGGCCAAGATTTCTAGTTCGGTGCGTTTTTATTTCGGCTAATGTGAATCAGATGGTGACCTACTGAAACTACTGTTATATGGACAAATTCTAGTTCGGTTCTAGCCTGCCTAAATCTGTGTATAGCAAAGACGGTTTCCTAAGTTCGGTTGGACGTGATTGTGGATCAATTAAGTGTTCTATTAGCTATTTTTTGAAGTTCATGAGGTTCTTATGAAGTTTTTTACAGAAACCACACGAAGCTGAGCATAAAAAGTGTTTTGCAAAAACACACAATACAGGGTATAGGAAACAAAGGAAAACGAGAAACAGATTCGTAATACTTACTTGGTAAAGAGGAAGAAGAATGAGATGAAAGCAAACGGCAGCAAGAACACGAGCTTCAGAGGTGTGAGGTTGAAGAACAGTAAGAGCTGAAGAAGTGAGAGAGGAGATAGTGATTAGTTTGGTGGATGATTTGAAGAGAGAAAAGGTTTTTTTGTTTTGATGAAAGCCCTCTAGCGGGAACTGTTCAAAAATTATGGAGTACGAGGGCGGCGTTACAGCTGTGAATAGCCAATAAGAGCCTACCACGTGTCACTGGAAAGGGAAGTGTTTCAGTTGCTGCAAATTGAAGAGACGTTTTGACCGGACGTGCACAGCTCGGCTTAGGTTTAGCTCGGTTGAATAAGCTAAATAGTTTTTAGCTAGGCTGGAGAAGTTAAAAGGTTTTTAGCCCGGCCGGAATAGCTAAAGGATTGTAGCCCGGCTGGATAAGCTAAAACTTTAGCTCGGTTTATAGACAGGTAATCCCTATCATGCTGCGCAGATGGAATTAAGGGGCAATTGTGAGGGTAATTTATACAGGTAAATTCGGCCAGGCTAAGTAATGGGCCGGTGTGGGCCGGAGTATGAAAAGCAGAGTAAAAAGACCTCATTCAAGTAGTCCGGTCGCGGAAGTTATCTCGGTCACGATTAGCCCGGTCAAGGAAGAATGTTGTTATATCGGTGTAGGAGGGCGCTGCGGTTAGCCCGGTTGGGTCTTCTAGCCGAAGTAAGAGAAGTTATCTTCCAGACTGTCCTGAGTTAGTTCGGCAAGTATCTTTTATGGATAGCTCGGTCGAGGTATGGGAAGCCGAGGTAGAAGACAGTAAGGCAGGGCCGAACTAGTGTATAAGTTGGTCACTCCAGTTAGTCTAACATGGCAATGTTACTTCAGTCGTAAGGTAGTTCGGCTGTGGTAAAACCATCTCACTTGGTTTATGCAGTGAGGGGGGGTGTTGAGAGAAGCATTATCTCTTAGGAGTATGAATCCTAGGAGGACTCTACATGGAGGAGTAAGAGTCCTACTAGGATTGTGCCACACGAAACCTATAAAAGCTCACCAATATCACCTTTGGAGAGGTAATGCAACTTTGCTCCCTGAATACATAGAGCTTTTGCCTATTTGTCTTGTTGACTGACTTAGGCATCGGAGAGGTTTCCAGCACACACCCGCCGGCTAGTTCACGTTTGTGTTTTCAGGTAGTAGAACGACGTCGTACGGAGGAGCGAAGACTTGATCAACAGAATTATACAAGAAGGTGTATTTCTTTCCCGTACAGTGTTCATTTAAGCATAATGCTATATATGCGAACATATTCTTTTGTACAAAAAATTCATTTGAATTTTTGTGTTCTTGGTTATCATGTGTCGGCTCCTCCCTCTCTTTCTCTCATGAGTTGATGAGGGCACACATGCATAACAATAGAAGATGGAAGAGAAAAAGGAGAAGGGAAGAGGTTTGGTGGAGTAAAATGTAACAAATTTAAGATCACGAGGTTGCCATTTGTTTTGTAATTGAGTAATTTTGATTCGTTGAGAGAGATTGTGCGAATTTCTTATTTTTCCTTTGAAAAATAGTCATGTGAGGCGCATGTGAATATTTTTTATTAAAAATATTAATAATTGTTATCAACTGGAGTTGAAAACAAAATTTAGAATTAAAGAAAATGTATTATAATTGAAATCGGAGAAGCCAAATTAACGTAAAAGGCAATTTTTTTTTTACCCAAAGGTAAATTTCATTAGGGAAATATCAAATCGGTAGAGTTTTAAAAAAATAATTACAAATCAGTGAATTTTTTTTATAAATATTAATAATTAAAATTATAAATTTTTTCATCAATATGCAATTATTATTTTTTTTAAAATTCCACTTGGATGTATTTACTCTATTTCATTATTATTCCTTATAATTTTAGTAAAGTTTCACTTTGATCTTCGTAGTTTCAATTATAAAAATTTAAATCACACGCTTTCAATTGTATTTCGATGTTATTTTTCCTTAAATTGCCTTTAACATTTTACAAGTAAAAACAATACGTGTAAAATTAGAAGAATCAAAATGAAATTCTTAAAAATTTATAAGAATCACTAACATAATTTATTTGTTTATTTTTTGCATATGCAATAATTATTAATATTTTCATGTGAGTTGCACTTGGCGTTTTTGGGTCCAAAATGTTAATGACATGGCCTTGTTTGGCAAGAAGCCATTTGGTTAAAATAGTCAATAAAGATAAAATCCGCTAAAATAGTCAATAAAATAAAATGTCATATCAAACTCAAAATTATTTTATTTTTTCTTTTACAACCATCAAATTAACTATAAAAAAAATAAAATAAAAAACCAACTATCATCCTAAACATAATTTTTTTTCGTCTGGCTAAAATAATCAAAAAACGAACTAAAATAATCTATTCCTAAACGGTGCCACAAGAACCCTATCAATTGTAAATGTTTGATTTAAACAAGAGGGAATTACATGCACATTTATTTTTATTTTTTTTACACAATCATGGAGGGGTGCAAGTCTACAACTTTTCACTTGCACCCATGTTTTCATAATTTTTTTTTTCTCTGTCTCATCGTGTCGTAATTCCCCTTTAAACAACAGGGCCAAGGGTGCAATTTGCCCTAAAATGGACAAGCCTCTATCAATTCAAAACGACATCGTTCTAACTTTGCCTTGCCTCATCATCTTCCTTAAGAGGCCTCGCTAACTCGTCACTCTATCGTCATGTACTTGGATGCAAATGGGAAGCTTTAATAACAAACCCAGAATCCTTGGGCCCCTACTACAACCCTCCCTGCTCCCGAACCTACCAGATTGGCACCCTAGCCCTCATCGCCGCCACCTTCTTCCTCACCAAACTCTTCAACCAACCCTCACTCACTACTTCCTGCAACTTCTCCTCCACCATCGATCAGGTTCGCAGATCCCAAGACCTCCTTCGCTCCAGCAATATGTTTGTCAACAAACATATCTGTACATATATTCACTATTTTAATTTTGATTTTTTTTTTTTAATACAAAGTTTTGGGCTAATTTTGTCTTATATTGTTTTCATATTACAAGAGGCTACCATGAAAGTGATCAATTCCCATATTAGAATATCTTAGATCACTAAAAAGTTATAAATGACACTTTATTGAATCAAAAGTTTGCTTTTAGGCAATAAAATATTTTTATTTCAAGTGTCAACCAAACGCCGAAAAACAAAAACAAAAACATATTTTATGCATAAAATCAATTTAAAAGAAAATTAATATTTTTGCGTAAAATATTTTACGTCAAAACAAACGGAGCCTTAATGTAAAATATTAGTCATTATATATCTATAAATTTTTATTTTGCTAATCAAATATATATATATATATATATATTTTACGCAAAAATATTAATTTTCTTTTTATGAAACATGCTATAATGACACCAAATACAAGCCCATCGCCTAAGATCCTTCGGAAACGAGCACATTGAAACGAACACGCCGTTAAGTCAATAGTACTCCAGTGAGATGTGGCATGGATTTTGCATTGCCATAGTTCTAATAATCTTATGATATAATAACTAAAGTTTTTCACTATTTTAAAAAATAAATTAAAAAACAAAACCTAAAGCTCTAGTTGATGTGAATGACTATCTATAGTTCTACATATGGTTCTATCGTGCAAAACTATATATGTTTCTAATTTGTATGGTTATATAGTTGTGTTATGTACTGTCATATATAGTTCGATCCTTCTTATGTAGTTCGATCCTTCTTATGGGGATCAAATGGTAAGATTTGCTATTATATATGAGTACCTTCTTCTATTTTATTTTGTTTTTTCATTTTTTCTTTTTTTGCATTAACATATTATATAAGAGTATATGTGGTTAGCTTTGATAGTGGATCTTATAATAAGAAGCACGGATAGCTCTAAAAATGTGACGTATCCATGTCGGACTCGTTGGACACTTCTCGATATATGTCCGACACTCATCAAAATGTATTCTATTTTTTAAACTTCTTATTTTTAGATTTGGATACTCTTCGGACACTCGTATCCTTTGTTTAAACACACATGTACACACATTAAACTAATTATAAGATTGAACTAAATAATTTAGAATATAATAATAAAAAAATAATGTAAATTTATAAAATAAGTATTATATTATATTTTTTTTTATTATATTTGAATGATATATCCATATATATGACATATAATAAATATATAAAATTATATATTTTGTGCATATCTCTTATGTGTCATGTCATGATTTTTTTAAAAATTGACATGTTGTCATGTTCATGTCATATATGTGTCAAGTTCTTGCTTCTTAGTGTATATATCTATATATATATATATATAAATTCTCTCCTATCCTAAACTTCATACTACTTTGATTATAGCATTTGAAGTTATACATCAACACAAAAATTTTACGAAATTTGATTTTTAAAGTAGCGATTTAGGAATAGCTTTACCTTTTTCTTTTACACAACATGATTGATTTGTAAAAGTCTTTGACCTCTAATGTGTCATTTAAGCATAATGCTATGCAAACATATTCTTTTGCACAAAAAAATTCATATGAATTTTTGTGTGCTTGGTTATCATGTGTCCCCTCCTCCCTCTCTTTCTCTGATGAGCTGATGAGAGCACACATACATACCAATAGAAGATGGAAGAGAAAAATGAGAAGAGAGAGATTTGATGGAATAAAATGTATAACAAATTTAAGATCAATAGGTTGTCATTTGTTTTCTAATTGAATAATTTTGATTTGTTGAGAGAGAGATTGTGCGAATTTATTATTTTTCCTTTGAAAAATAATCACGTCAGCCACGTGTGTGAATATTTTTTATTTAAATTATCAATAATTGTTATTTTCACGTGATGAAGTTTTTGGATCCAAAATGTTAACCACAATTGAATTGATCCCATCAAATATAAATGTCTGATTTAAACAAAGGGACCTGGGAGAGCAATTACCTCTAAAATTTACAAGTCCCTATGATTTCAAAACGGCGCCGTCTTCACTCTGCCCCGTCTCATCGTCTTCCTTAAAGAGGCGTCGCTCACTCGTCACAGTGTATCATCACATACTTGGGTGCAAATGGAAGCATGAATAACAAACCCAGAGTCCTGGGGTCCCCCACCCACAACCCTCCATGCACGCGAAACCCACCAAATTGGCGCCCTAGCCCTCGTCACCACTACCTTCTTCCTCACCAGACTCTTCAACCAATCCTCAGTCATGACTAGTTCCTGCAACTTATCCTCCACCGTCGATCAGGTTCACAGATCCCAAGACCTCCTTGGCTTCAGCGATGGCGGCAGTGGCTCTATTTGGTGGCCCCACCGAGGGTACGGGACCCAACTCTCCCTCAAGATCTACGTCTACGATGAGCTCGAGATGGAAGGCCTCACGCCATTGTTGTACGGACGCCGGGGCAGGATCTCCGCCGATACCTGCATCAAAGGCCAGTGGGGCACTCAGGTGATTTGATTAATTCTCGATTTTTTTTTTTTTGGGTGATGTGGTTAATTTTGAAAGTGTTTGGTTGGAATTTGGTGTGAAATTATTGAATTTCTTCAATCTCATTGGTAATAAAAAGAAATATGAAGAAAATTGATCATTATATCGGGAAACTTTGGTTAGTACATATCATCAAACACCTAGCATACAATACAAGGAAAGACTGGCTTACAGTTACAAAGCTTCTAACAACAGTAATGACTTGAAGGATGAAGGCTGACTTTTGGCTTCCATTTGAAACCAGTGGCTTGTACCACGGATATAAATTTGCCAAATCATTGTAAACAATTGTCAATAACTGATGAAAACCGAAAAAACAAAGTCAGAAAACCTATTTAGTTCACTCAAAAAACCCCTGAATTCAAAGAGGGGGGGGGGGGGGGGGTGGGGGAACCAATGCTGAAACGAGTACTTTTTGATATGGAAGTTAGAGAACTCCATCAAAATTACGAACTAGTCATGTTGTCATGATCATGGTTATTAAAATTGCGATCTGGATCGTAGGATTGTACTATGATCCTAAATTCTCAAAACGATTTAAATCCTTGTAGGATCGATAATATAGAAGGATCGCAAGTAGAATTACATAGGATCGTGTAGGATCATATGTAAGATCGCTGGATTTATGATTTTCACTTGATTTTTAATATGTATCATCTTGATTTATATTTTTACCTTATTTTTAATAGAAAATAGAATCTTACGATTCTCAATCCGATCTACAAAATCTTCAATTTGATCCTATGTAGGATCTATATTTTAACAACTTTGGTCGTGATATGGTCATTGGCAATAGAGGAGAGATGATTGAGAATTCCAGTCAACATTGTCACATAATTCTCTCTTTGAATATGTTTGGTACAATGGAATGAAATGAATTGGGAATATAATGAGAGTGAGAATGAAATATAAGATTGAATGGAATGGAATGTCCATTCCCATTCTATTGTTTGGTTGCCAACATAGAATAACATAGGAATAGGATGATAATTCTCATTTTCATGTTTGGTTATGCTTATTAAACTAATAGAATGGAATAAGTTTTTATTATTTATTTATTTTTTTGACAAGTTAGTAACAAATAAATTAAAAAATTATATAAATCATGATAGTGTTGATAGTTGTGAAAGTGATGGTGTGTATCGTGGTAGTGGCAGCGTCGGTGGCGGGTGGCGGTGGCGGTGGTAGCGTCGGTGGTAGTAGTATGGTGGTAGTGGTGGTGGTGGTGGTGGTGGTGGTGGTAAGGTAGCGGTAGGCTGATTGTGGTTGCGGTGGTGGTTGTTGTGGTAGTAGTGGTGGCGGCGGCGGCAACAATAACGAGCAACTATAGCAGAGTGGTGGTTCTTGCGATGGTGACCGTAGTGGTGTGATATTTATGAAGGTGATAGTAGTGGCGGTAAGGTAGTGATTGTGGCAGTGGAAGCAATGGTGGTAGTGGGAGCAGTGGTAGTAGGGTAGTGGTTCTAACAATGGTAATGGTAGTGATTTTATGGTTGTGGATGTGGTGGTAATGGTTGTGGCTATAATAGTGGTGGTAGTGCCGACATCGGTAGTATGGTTGTGTGGTGGTTGTGGAGGTAGTGGTAGTGGTTGTGGTTGTGGTTGTGGTTGTGGTGGCGATGGCGGCAGTGGTGGTGGTTGTTGTGGTGGCAATAGGAGTGGTGGTGGCTGTGGTAGGATGGTGGAATGGGTGGTAGCGAAAGAGAATGGTGGTGATAACTAAATAATAATATTTTATTTTTTTTCAAGTAAAAAAAAAAAAAAAAAAAAAGTATTCACCCAAAAAAAAAATAATAATAAAAATTTATGGTGATTTCATGATGGAATGAAATGATCATTCCTTAGGTTGGAGGAAGGAATAGGCATTCTCACATTTTGTTGAAATAGTCATTCCAATGGAATGACTATTGCCACTTAGATAAGATGTACCAAACAAGGGAAAGGGAATGCAGAGTTAGAATAGACATTCAATTCTAGCCCATTCCATCGTACCAAATGTGCTATTTGTGTTTTCTTGTGGCCAGGATGTTGGATTGGGACTCAAGTATTGTGCCATCCGTATGGAAAATAGCTTACTGAATTTGGATCAATTGGTTATATTCGGAATATTCAACATAAAACATTTTGGAAAATAATTTCTTAATTTTTTGTTCATCCATAAGCCCAAAAAAAAAAAAAAATGAAAATTATTATTAATTTTTCTCTTAAAAATGAAAGTCATTTGTGGACTGATGTTTGTCTATACACTGTAGATATGAAATTTTCTTTTACAAAAATGTTTTACTTCCAAACAAATGGAGAGTTGGTGTGATTGTCACCAATTTTTCTGTTCTTTTTCCCTACAACTTAGGTATGTGCATGTCAGGCTAAGAACATCATAAAAATTGCTTTTAGGTTTGTTTAAATCCATTTTTGGTTATTAGTGTGAATGCAAATGCAATTCCTTTACTAATTTTTGGTGTAGTACCTGTGAAATTCTACGTTTATTCTTTCTTTCAATTATCTTAGAGATTTTGTTCTGAGGTGCTACTTAAAACCCATATATATATTTTTTTTATTACTTCCTTTTCCCAGGAGACAAACAGTTAATATTTTTGTTGGTTTTGTGTGACCTCAGTGGCTAATATAGCTTTATCATTCTGTTTGTAATATGAATTGTAGGTTAAAATACACAGGATGCTTTTACAGTCAAGATTTCGGACAACAAAGAAAGAGGAAGCAGATCTCTTCTTCCTGCCAACTTACGTTAAATGTGTCCATATGATGGGTGGTCTGAATAATGAAGAGATTAACCAGACTTTTGTGAAGGTGATAATGCATTTTGGTGCTTCAACTTCATCAATTTAGAGTGATTGGAACTTGGAAGTTTGCTTGATTGCTGCTAGACATTCTCAGCTCCTGCTCTACTACACAAGTTGATTAACAATCTAATGTCCACACTTTTACTCTGTTGATTTTCTGACTTTAACATGTGACATAATTTATTAGAATATATTTTTATGCTTTCTATCTCATATTCATTTAATACATTTTTGGTTCACTTTCTGCGAACAATATGTATATATTTTTACCTTACGGAGAAGTGTTCTATTTTGATACTATTGTTATATTTTTCTCCCAGGTTCTGAGTCAAATGCCGTATTTCAGGCTATCTGGTGGCCGCAATCACATCTTTGTTTTCCCGAGGTATAGTGGTTTATTATAATATGGTATCCTATTCTATCATGATTTGTCATGGTAAACTGAAATAGATTGAGGAAGATAATTTTGGAATGCTTAATTGGAAATATATTTGGATACAGTTTACAATGGACTTTAATTCCCATCTGTTCTTGTTAGATGCTTAACCAGAGCTGTTCAAGTTGTTTGACATCATCCTTCTGATTGTGGGGGGGGTTGGTGATTGTGGGTGGAATACTTAAATGTGCCTTATGTGTCACATACTTTTTTTTCTCTTAATAAGTAGTTAATGTCACATACATGCTGCTTTCACTCAATTGCAGTGGTGCTGGAGCGACCTTCTTTAGATCCTGGGCTACATACTTGAACCGTTCCATATTTCTTACTCCTGAGGTACCTCAGTAACTCTTCTATGTGACACTGATTTGTTTTTGAAAACGTGTGAACTGATACCAAATGCTGAACTTCGCTGCTGATGACTGCCATCTTAGTATAGACCTTTATGGTTGTGGTATTTGCTTCAATTGTTTCCATCTGCTTGCGTTTGATCATAATTTTTAAAGGGGTGTCTTGAAATATAAGATTTTCTGATGGCAGGACTTTGTTTCGTTTCTCTGACAATCTTCTTCCACAACTTCAAAAACTAGTGAAAACAGAAGTTTATCCAAATTTCCAACCACCACTTTTTCTTTCTTTTTTATTTATTTTTGGTTGACAAAACTGTAAGTACTTTTCATATGATGATGATCTACATAAACCTAACTGGTTGATCTTGCCAACATGTGACCCCCTGAATACTTCTTGATGGACTGACAATAATGAATTATTCACCTTGGAGTCGAAAGGGCCATCTAGAAATCTCTTATTTTGGAGTTCTTGACATTCTAATAGCATTCAGCTACTGCAACGACATTTTGATTTTTGGGTCTAGATTTGATTCAGCATGATTTTGTTTTTTGCATTCATGAGAGATTGAGCTGTCTGTGGTTGGTTATATTTGTTTTCTTGGGCCTTGGTGATTCAATGCATGTTGATTTATATTGATTGATACCTGGTTCATATTGGCGAATACCTAGCATAGGATGTTGATTTGTTTTATTGCAGGGGGACCGCACAGATAAGCGAGACACTAGTGCCTTTAATACATGGAAAGATATCATCATTCCTGGGAATGTTGATGATGGGATGACTACTGGTGGGGCTGGGCTGGTCCAGCCTTTACCTTTATCTAAGAGGAAGTATTTGGCAAACTTCTTAGGTCGAGCACAAGGAAAGGTTGGTCGTCTTCAATTGGTGGAGCTTGGTAAGCAATACCCAAATAAGGTATGTCTTCCACTGTAGCTCCATTGTCTAAGGTGGAATTTAGCTCATTTGCAAAAAAAAAAAACAAACAAACAAACAAACAAACATATTGGCATAAAGTTTTGGGTTTAATGATCCTAAATCTAAATGATATATGTTGCCTGCCGTAGTATCCATATGAAATTTTTGTTTCTGCACTTTGCTGTTGAACGCACGTGTGACATGCATGCATTTCACTGTCTCAATGAACAATATCTCTCTTGTTTACTTTACTTTTTCTTTGGATTGCATATTCGAATTATTTTTCCTCCAAAAAATGTGCATATTGATTTTATAAACAGTTGGAATCTCCAGAGTTGAAGTTCAGTGGCCCTGATAAATTGGGAAGGAGAGAATATTTTGAGCACCTCCGCAATGCCAAGTTCTGCCTGGCTCCACGTGGCGAGTCATCGTGGACTCTTCGCTTTTATGAGTCTTTCTTTGTGGTCTCTCTCTCTCTCTCTGTCTCTACACACACCAATCGCCTGATAGGATTGGATAATCAAAATGATGCAACTCTTTTTGCTGAACAGGAGTGTGTCCCAGTGATCATATCAGATTATGTGGAGCTGCCTTTTCAGAATGTTATTGACTACACCCAGATATCAATCAAATGGCCATGGAATCGTATTGGTCCTGAACTTCTGGAGTACCTAGAATCAATACCTGGTGAAATTCTAGCACTAATTTCCATCATACTTGGTTTTTTTTAAGCCTTCAGCGTCATGGCTTAACTTTAGGTGTTTCTGTTTTTTTTTTTTTTTTTTCAACTTCAGATGAGGACATAGAGAGGATGATTGCCCATGGCAGACAAGTTAGATGCTTATGGGTTTATGCTCCTGAATCAGAGCCCTGCTCGGCATTTAACGGAATCCTGTGGGAACTTCAGAGGAAAGTGAGGCAATTCCATCAGTCAGCAGAAACATTCTGGCTGCACAATGGCTCTATAGTAAATAGAAACTTGCAAGAATTTAGTAACTGGAAGCCTCCCATGCCTTTGCCTTGAGTTCGCACGCAATGCATTGCTCTTGAATTTGATTTATTTATTTATAATTTTTTTTCTACCCCATTTTTCTAATTAGTGTCATGTATAGACATCAAAAGAATGTATTGTATGTACCCCTTCGACAGAGGGTGTGACAAAGGAAAGAAAAATATAGGTTGTGTTTGATCTAGTTTTGGAATTGTGATTTGAGTGTAGAAATTGTGAGTTGAGTTTTGAAAAGATAAAATTTGTTTGGTTTTAAGTTTTGAAAAGAGTTTTTGAATTTTGAATTTTGAAAAAAAGAAAATTTGTTTGATTAAGAGTTTTGAATTATATTTTGAGTTTTGAGTTTTTAAATTTTAAGTTGTATTTTGAATTTTTTGGATTTATTTTTTTTTAATATTAAAAAATATTGAAGAAAATTTTATATTTTATTTTAAATATATAATTTTTATTTAAATATATTTTTATTTTTTTATTTTAAACATTTTATTTTATTTTGTAAATATTTTAATATTTTAAACTCAAAATATAACTTTACACTCAAATTGTAACCAAACACATAATTCAAGACTTAATTCAAAAATTATTTTCAAAACTTATTACCAAACACATAATTTGAAATTTCATGCTACTTTTAAAATTTTACACTCAAATCATAATCAACACATAACAAAAAAATTAAAATATTTAAAATAAAAAAATAAAAATAATATTTAAAATAAAATTATAAATTTAAAAAATAATAAATTTTTTTTATTTTTTAATATTAAAAAACATATATCACATAAATGTATGAAATATAGTGCACAGTAAAATAAATAAATAAATATTTAAAATATGAAATATTTACCCTAAAAAAATAAAATTAAGAAAATTTTTAAGTATTTAAAAAAAATAAATCCAAAAAATTTCAAAATACAACTTAAAATTTTTTTTCAAAACTCATAACCAAACAAATTTTCTCTTTTCAAAATTCAATTCAAAACTCATAATTCAAAAACACGACTCCACACTTAAATTATGATTCCAAAAATAATTTTCAAAACAAAATAAAAAATATTTTTTTGAATTTTTTCCTTTTAAAATAAAGTTTTGAAAAGAGTTTGGTTTTTAAGTTTTGAATTGAGTTTTGAGTTGTGTGTTTAATTATGAGTTTTGAAATTAATTTTTGAATTGAGTTTTGAGTAATTTAGAATTAAAAATTAATTTAAAAATTTTACCTTTAAAATTATGATTGTAAAGGCAAACCATGATTGGTAATTGTAATTGTATTTTTTAAATTTTACGTAGTATTGGTAATTGTAATTTTGTTGTTAATGCTAACATTGCAATCCATGATTGGTGGTTGTCTGTTCTCTTCTATAAAATCCTCTCCACTAAAAGAAAAATAGAAAAAAACTCCAGTTCGTCCGTCGGTTAGAACTCTTGCACATTTGCAGGTCAAAAGAGACTTTCCCATCATATCTATATGTAGATCTTGTTTCTCTTGTTTTAGTTGTGATTTTCTCACTCACTTTTGGAGTTTGTGTAGTGGTGATTTATATTACAATTGATGATTCATTGTATTGAGATGTATGATTTATATTACAATTGATGATTCATTGTATTGAGATGTATAATAATAATTATTATTAATTTCTTGTTTATTTATTTAAAAGGCAACCTAGAAACGTGGCACAAATCAGGCCAGGAATCTGATAGCTAAGTGGGTGAAAAGATGGTTATGCTAGGCTACAAGTGACACCACATCCACAAAAAAATGCACAGCACACATACTGGGGACCTCACAGCTTCTAAACCATTCTAGTACCAAAAAACAAACTGTTGTTGCACCTTGCATCTGAGTCCTATCATTGAGAGACCCCTAAGAACTTCTTACAAAATTTCAGTGAACTTACTGTTCTTCTCTGAAGAGAAGATGGGAACAACCTCAATCACAAGCTGTTGCTCATGGGCAAATCTTCAGCAGATGAGTCCTTGTCATCACCATATGGTCATGGTGGCTCATAACTCTCTGTCTGGAAGATGTTCCAGAACAAAGGCTTTTGTGGTGAGAGAAAACCGGTGTGTTGATGAAGAAGGTGGGGATTTTTCTGGGTTTTTGAAGAGAAGGCAAGCCCTGTTGTCTGGGGCTGGTTTAATTTCTTCTGCTGTTTTGGGTTTTCCGAGCCAGGGATTGGCAGTTGTCAAACAAGGCCTTTTGGCGGGAAGGATACCCGGTCTCTCTGAACCGGACGAACAAGGTTGGTTTTCATGGTCTTGCATATGATACTCACAAAAAAAATAAATATTAAAATCCCTAATTTATAGAAGCAAATAGTACTCTTGCATATTTCGAAGTCACTTATAGATTTTTTTTTTTTTTTTTTTTTTTAAATTTATTTTTATTGAAAAAGCTGGAAGAATCTTAACAAGTTCGTCTGGGGGATTCTATGTCTTTGTTCTTTGTAGTGTTTCACTTTCAGCTGGCTATTTCTCAACTTGAACTGTTTTCATTTTCATTCATTTCAAGATTAATAACATGGCAAAACATTCTCTCCTAGATGTTTTTCCATCAAGAGTTTGAGATAACATCGAGTCATATTATGTTTACAATTCATCAGTTCTCCTCCCCATATATTTGAAGGGTTTGGTTAACGAGTACCCTAAGGGCATTGGTTAATAATGTTTATATTGATTGTACATCGCATGTTATACGCACTCCTATGCATTATGTACAAGCATGTCAAGAATAAAACTCATTTGACATAGTTTTCTGCCTCCACTTTCATCCCTAACCACCAAACCTCCCTCTCCGACGACATATGTAAGGCCTAAGAGATTGAGTAATTCTTGTTCTGCCTTCTTCTTCTTCTTTTTTTAATTTATTTTATTTCATTGAAGAATTTTAAGTAGCCAGTCATCTTTATTAGAAAAGAAATTGCTCAGACAGGTTGGAGGACATATCGCAGACCAGATGAGAAGTCTGGAGGACATGGTGTTGGATGGAGTCCTATCATCCCTTATGCCTTCTCAGTGCCTCAAGATTGGGCAGAGGTACTAATCTACTCTGTTCAACAAGACCTTCATTGAATATGCGAAATTTATGTTCAACTTGTCAAAATCATTAAATTACCCACAAAAAGGAAGGGGGAAAAAGTAGTAGTTGAAGAGGGTTCTATTTAATCAATTCAATATGTATACTTTGATATTAGGTCTTCTATACTAAATTCTTGCCCTGTGTTTACAGGTTCCAGTCTCAATTGCAGATCTAGGTGGTACAGAGATTGATTTGAGATTTGCTAGTTCTAAGGAAGGACGTCTATTTGTTATCGTGGCTCCTGTTCTCAGATTTGCAGATAGTTGAGTTTCCTACAATTCGTCTACACTTCTATCATTAGAATATTATAAACACATTATTAACGCAGTTCTGTATGATGGTAGATCTAGGGGATAATGTTACAATTGAACGAATTGGACCTCCAGAGAAAGTGATCAGTGCATTTGGACCAGAAGTCATAGGAGAGAATGTCGAAGGGAAGGTACTCAGTATGGAAGTAACAGAACATTCTGGAAGAAAATATTACTGGAAGTAACAGAACATTCTGGAAGAAAATATTACCAGTTCGAATTGGAACCCCCTCATGCTCTGATCACAGCAACTGCTGCAGGAAATCGCCTCTACTTGTTCAATGTGACTGGAAGTGGTATGGATTTTCTTTTCCTGCTCTCACAAGCTTCATATCATTGAACAAGAATGAAGACTGATTTAAACTACATTTTGATTTCTGAAGGTCTTCAATGGAAGAGGCACTACAAGGATTTGAAAAAGATAGCAGACTCTTTCCGCATTGTTTGATTGGGAGATGGGTCTCCGAATTGAGATTGTATAATACCTACAGTAGAATATGCATTTAAAAAAAAAACAGCAGCAGTAGTAGTTGTATGAATACATATTTGGCTTCATTTTAAAATTTGAGATTTTGATTAAAATTTCCTGAAAACTATAAGAATACACAGAAAGCCGTCATTCCAGTTTTGTTCATGACCAAACTTTTTGAGCACAAACCCTTTTGCAATTGCTTCATTTAAGAATTATTGAAGCAATTTCAAACACTACCATACAGGACATTATGGTTCAGATGGGATATACACACCCTAATTTCATTGAATTGGCAAATGATGTGAATGCTAGAGCAATCTCTTTTTCTTATGCAATCAAAAATAATTTACACACTTTTAGACTGCACAAGTCCTTTTGCCAGATTTTACGAGAAGCAATTACATTCCAACAGCAGGCAGGCTTGTCATCAAGTAGTTGCACAAAGGCTCATCTCCTTCTTGTTGAGCATAAATGAACTACGCGCAGGTGTCTTTTGAAATCCTTTATCTAACATGACAGCCCTCATTGTTTCAGCTCTCTCCCAGCTATCTGAAGCTGCATAAATATTTGACAGTATCACGTAATGTGAATTATTGCTTAAACAAGGTTCAGAATCTCTGCCAACCTCCTTCAGTACACGATCTGCCATATCCAAGTCTGAGTGAATTCGGCATGCTCCAAGTAGAGCTCCCCAAATTGTGTCGTTTGGTTTCATTGGCATTGTCTTTATCAAATCATAAGCCTCTTTTACTCGCCCTGCCCTTCCCAGAAGATCAATTAGGCATCCGTAATGTTGAATGGTGGCAATTAAGCCATATTTCTCCATTTTCAAGAAAATTTCTAAACCTTCCTCCACAAATCCCCCATGTGCACAAGCCGATAGAACAGATAGAAACGTTATGACATTGGGCTTCTCACTTGAGGCCTCCATTCTGCTGAAGAACTCGAGAGCTTCCTTGCATTGTCCATGAATAGCAAAACCCGAGATCATGGCATTCCAACATGCATCATTCCTCTTGGACATCCCTTCAAAAATTAATCTTGCATTAGTTAAATCGCCACATTTCGCGTACATGTCAACCAACCCATTTAGAATGAACTGGTTAAGTTTAATTCCCTTGTGAATGATCATTTCGTGGATTTCTTTCCCGGAATCAAGCAACCCCAAGCTGTGCACAGGCCGATAAAAACACTCGCCACTGTAATTTCATCCGGCTCAAACCCCTCAGTTTGCATCTTTGTGAAAAAATCCAGTGCTTCCTCACAAAACCCATTTTGAACAAGCCCAGAAATCAATGAATTCCAATTCACCAAATTCCGCTTGGGAATTCTATCGAAAATGGCCTTAGCTGCCAGAACATCGCCTTTCTTGCAATACCCAGAAATCATAGAGGACCAAACAAAGTAATTCCGTATTGGCATCGCCTCAAAAATTTCCTTTGCAGCCTCCATTTCTCCATTGCTAGCATACCCATCAACCCATCACAGTCCAAGTCACCACATTCCTCAACTCCAATGGAACCTGATCAATACAATTGCCTTGCAGTCAGAGTCTCCCCATTACTAGCAAACCCATCAATCATTTCAATCCATGTTATTGCAGATCGTGTCGACATCTTCTCAAACAAAAATGACGCGGTATCCAAATCGCCATTCCTCATATACCCTCCTATCATAGCATTCCATGTCACAACATTTCTCTCAGGCATATAATCAAACACATTCTGAGCATCAAAAAGCAAACCACATTTACCATACATATCAACCAAAGAAGTTCCCACCATTACATCAGAGTCAACCCCCATCTTGATTGATTCAGCTTGCAAAGCCTTCCCATGGTTAAGCATGGAAATCGAAGCACAGGCTTTGAAAAGCAACGGAACTACACCCAGAAGATAAATTCCGGTACGGCGAATATGGGTATAGATTGAAAGGGCTTCACTGTGTGCCCCATGAGAGATGCAATTTCTTATATGATAAGACCAATTTGATGAACTTGGTAAGCTTTTTGTGGGGCAAAAATTAGAGCTTTGTCTGATGAGTTTTGGATATTGATGTTTGTTTTGAGTTTGTTGTTGGATGAGATATGTAAATTCTTGTGAATTTCTGTACAACCTGGTTGTTCTCATCTCTGTCTCATTTGGGTCTGTTCCAAACTATAATATGGAGGGAGTTTTATGACAGTTTGAATATAGAGAGCCATTATAGCATACAATTGACCTTTGGACCATAATATGTGGCTCATTCTATATATCACCATGCATTGGGGGTAATTCTATTTGCACATAGCATATGTTGTAGTTCAAATATTTGAACAAAAATCAAATATCTGAATATAAAATTCAGAATTAAAATGAATTATTTGAATATATACTTTGTTGAATAATTTATATTTTAAACAACTATTTTTTGTTTGAAGATTTGTATAACAACTTAATTTTTGTTTAGAAATTTATTTAAACGACCTAAATAACCTGGACTGAGATTTTCCATTGGTAATTAGAAACACAGTAATATTTTATGTAAATTATAAATACACCCCATGAATTTTATTTAAAATATGAATTATCTTTTATAGTTTATATAAAATAAAAATTACTCCTTATGATTTTATAAATTACAAATACTTCCTTGTTAGAATTTTGCATTTAATGGAATTAACCCCAAAAAAAAAAAAAAATCGTAATTGCTCTTCCATACAATAATATAATTACATGAATTGTTAATTAGAATATATTTTTAACATTATTAAAAAACTATTAACTAATTTAAATGATTATATTAGTATAAAAAAAAATGTAATTTGTTATGTGATTAGAAACTTAAGGTAGCAGGATATAATTTCCATAACTATAGAGAACAATTTATATTTTAAATAAATATCAAGAGATGTATTTGTAATTTATCTTAATATTTTTTTAAATCCTTAATGAATGGGAAATTCTATTTTCACAATGCATGCCATTTGTTTTGTTCGAATAAAATTTTTGAACAAAAAGCAATGTTCCAACATAAATTGATGAACAAAAGTAAAATTATTCAAATATATACATTTCATTGAACTGTTTATGTCCGAATAATTTTTTTTTTATTTATAAATTTATATCCAAACATTAATTTTTATTTAAAAATTTTATTGGGAAGTTTCATGTTCTGGGTTTTGGGAAAGACTATGATACACACTCTTTGAGAGGTGTATACCACATTCACCTTATAACTAAAGAAAAAAAATAGTATAATTTCATACTTTTTTAAGTCATAACTTTAAAAAAAAAAAAAAAATTATAACCAAAACACCATCATATGAGGCATAACCAAAGAATTTGTAAGTCTTAACTAAAATATTGTAAAGAAGAAAATTGTCTATAACTAAAGAAGAAAATTACATAATTAGAACGTCTCCAACGTTTTACCTTTTCTTTCATCAAATTTAAATTTAATGAAAAGAGTAAATTTTTGTTATTCCAACGTTTAAATCAAATCTAGAATATCATAAAATTTTCATCAAATTGAGGGATGGAAGAACCTTTCATCAATTTATTGTACATAGCTGTTGGAGATGTTGAGCATTATACCATCACCAAACAACTGGCCGAATGTCCAGCCGATTGTCCCCTCAGTCGACCACATCCTTACAAAAATCGATTTCAGAA